>WEDG01000168.1:0-337520 GCA_017591395.1 Schistocephalus solidus
ATCGATAGGATTTTCCCAATAATACAATACAAACACAATACAACGTCAGGAACTCGCAGGTATTCCTACAGAAAATTCAAGGAGTTCAAGTAAATCCTGATGAATGCATTGTATCTTTCGAAGTTGTTTCTCTGTTTTCCTCTATACCGCATGACTTGACCATTTACAGCATAGAGCGATGGCTCTAGTCTGAGATCCAGGGCACAATGGAACAAACATGTTTCTTAAGCAGATCGGTGGCCACACACTATCATCATATTCCCAATCGCAACCGACAAAGCAACGAGTCCGTGGCTCAATAGTACAGCGCTCGAATCAATTACCAAAGGTCGCGGGTTCGAATTCCAGGTGTTCCACACTTGAGATTGGGTATGACTGGCTGATGATGGCTAATAAGCCAGAAATGGCCATTCCGGTCTCCCCTTGTCTTGCCGGTTTCGATCGGGAATATAAACAATGGTAGTTGGGCGCTCACCGATCGTTTACAGGACTCACTCGTCCCGTGGTGCCTTGGGGCTAACTATCAAGCCCTCTCAGCAGCCGTAAGACAGCTTAGCATAAAGACAGAATTACATGACCGACAAAGACAAGGGAGACTGGAATGGCTATTTCTGGCTTATTAGCCGTCATCAGCCAGCCATACCCAAACCCAGGTGCTGCGGCACCCGAAGCTCGAACTCGCGACCTTGTTGGACAGAAGTCCAACGCTCTACCCACTGCGCCACGCACTCATTGTCTTGCCGGTTTTGATCGATAATATTAACAATGCTAGTTGGGTGCTCACCGATCGCTTTACAGGATTCACTCGTCCCGTTGTGCCTTGGGGCTAACTTCATGCCCCGCCAGCAGCCGTAAAGGCAGCTTAGGATATAGGCAGAATTACATGACCTACAAAGACAAGGGAGACTGGAATGGCCATTTCTGGCTTATTAGCCGTCATCAGCCAGCCATACCCAACCCCAGGCGCGGCGGCACCCAAGGCTCGAACTCGCGACCTTGTTGGGCAGAAGTCCAACGCTCTACCAACTGCGCCACGCACTCGTTGTCTTGCCGGTTTTGATCTTGAATATTAACAATGGTAGTTGGGCGCTCACCGATCTCGGAATGCATACTACATCAACTATTCATATATATATATATATATATATATATATATATATATATACGATGGCCTATTAAAAGACCAGGTTACCGATTCTTGATGTTCTGACAGTCTCCTGACAACTATAAAGTTATCAAAGTGCCAATGCGCATCTGTTAGACAAGCAAGCAGAGCTTGCTGCATTGCCGGATATCCTGAACATACGTCACTTTTAATGTGACTCACATGGCCTCAAAATGAGCTCGCAAACATAGCTGAGAACTTACATTCGAAAGCCGACTTCTGAACATGACTTAGATCTGCCTCATTTAACATGCCAGGTTTCCAACTACGAAAGACCAGCTGCCTTACCCTCTTCCTCACCAAATCGCAGGATAGCATCGATGAGATGGCAGGACTATTCGCAGCCTTCCTTAGCTAACGTGGCAATGTCGCCCAATCATATGAATACTTATTCCTTTATATGTTCGGGAGAACCACAAAAATCCGAATAAACATTAATCGTGGTGATTTTGAACAGACGCTCTCTCAACGCACACACACATTGCTTTGGGATTTTTCGGTTTGCTGGACACGCAACTGGGTACGAGTTTGTAAACTCAAAAAGAGCTGCAGAAGATTTTTCAATTCAGTTACGGCTCTGGTGATTGAGGCTGACAAGCAGACACCGCTGGTTCACACAACACTTAAAGAGTAAAGTGGACGAAGGGTGGCGGTTGTGTAGGTAAATGCTTACGGACAGGAGCCCAAAATCCATAAGTGCATATAAAATCGAGCGGAATCGAGTCAAAACACGTATTCGCAGAATAAAACGGAAATTCTAATTTAATCTGTTTAACTATGCCATGGAGAATTCGAAGTTATTCCACGGTTACAGAAGGTCCGAAGAACGTAAATTAACGAAAACTGAAACACAGAAAACTTATTAAATTTGCTGCCTGAAATCTGATTGATTAACCATTACTTCCAGTGAGATTTTTATGTTTGCTTGTTAAGCGCATATAATTTGCCAATTTTTTTCGCTGTCACAGTACATACAAGGAAGTATAGGAAAGATTAACGACATAGACATTTGTCAATTTTTTCTCAGTATGCATCTGGTGATTTGGTTTTAAAATAACATTTATTCGACCTGCTGGAAGATATTTAGCAGTAGTACGCAGCATAAAGAAACACTGCAAGCGACAAAAGCTTTCTTCTTCTTGTTCTTCTTCAAAGGAGTGGTTAACAATTGGCATGCTTTGTCTGAGGAGTTTGTTTGCATAAGTAAATGCTTTTACTAGAAAACTTAACCACTACACAATGCAAAATGAATTTTGTTAATAATTTATTGCGGTTATAACACTAATCTGAATGCTTAAGTAACGCTTGTTCATAAAATTTTGTAATGGCTCGAACTCAAAACATGCATACTGACATTCAACTTGGTGATTGCAAATAAGTTAGATCGTATTGTATTTGTATTTGTATTGTTTTGTCTGAAGCGTAAGTGCATCTAAAGAACCTATTGATACACGTAACTCATTTATCTATGACTGCCAAAGCTGGTAACTGTTTTAATAGTTCGCCTATCCGTACAGTGTTTCATATTCCTGAGTTGACAATTGGCTGTTCTCTTTTCCAAATTTTGCTATTATTCAGCTTTGCGTAAAAATAGGGCTTTAAAGTATGCAAACCTTCTCTTCCTTCCATAATCTAAACTCAACCTAAAAATGCAAATGTTCTATTAATTGAGGCACAGTTTTTCCACTATAAATCCGTAATTACTACCGAAAAACAATCCCTCAGCTGCTAATTTCCGTACACCTTCACAGATCGCTGCAGACAAATACTGTCTTGACACCTTCATCGAACGACACGACACGGATAAAAGCCCTTATAGGGCGGGACTCAGGTGGTCGTGGTGCCCTCTATAGCACTACTCCGCAGCTGGGATCCGAGCCGTTCTCATAAGGGGTTCCGTTAAATTCTTTCCATCGCTCCAACCAATTGCTCAGCCCTGTCAGCCGCTATGCCCAATCCTATCACGTGTCTCCTTTATCCTGTGCTGACAATGGACCTAGGTGGTTGAGTAAAGAGCTACAGTGGTAAATTCAGCGGAATATGTTTTTCACTATTTGAGGTGCAAGCCACCGTGCCTTCGTTCACCAGGCTGCAAGGCACACGGTAGACAGCGTCGTTTGCGACAGCCTAACTGGCCTGTGATGTCATGCGGCGCATCTGAGGTTGATAGAACTTTATAGAATTATGCAAGCTGGTCGACGTTACTTAAATAAACAGGAACCTTACTTTCTATCTCTGGAATTGTTTGAAGTTATGATATTTTGCATCCTGAAGAACTATAGTAAATGTTTGTGTCAATTACCTAAGATTATTAATTAAAGCTTCTGATAAAGTTATATTTTTAGATCATTTAACATTCTGGTTGCGTATTGGTTTAGGCAAACTAGACGCAATTTGTGCGAACCATTTTACAAATGTTAAGAAAACAAGCATTTGCTATGTATAAGTTTCCTTGATAATTCAACATATTTATATAGCAATGCAATAATCCGTCTATATAGTAAACAATTATATTGAATGCAGATATCTTTCTTTTAAAGCCAGCACGCTTCTGAAAGTGATACTGAAGTTTTAACATTTATTTAAAAAAAAACAGTGTTTTGCGATGGAAGGAAAGTATTTTGTGTGTGCATGTGCATAAATGAATTGCAAAAAGTCAAGTTTAAAATATACGAAATTCCTTTGATACGGACATCAGAATTCAAGTGATCAATCTGCGTCTTTTGGCGTCAGCCATGCTAAACGGACTTCAGTTAAAAATTGCTTCCTTGCTAAGAGAAGGTTTATCAAATTAAACTGTTGTATAACACTCAACTATTGATGAGCCTAGATATGCTAAGATAAACATAGTCCTATTTTACCAAGCTCGCCTGAAATCATGCTTTAACCATTAAGTCAAGAGAAATCACGCTGAATTAGATTTTCCATTGAGGGAAGAATACACTGTGATAACCTTGAAAGCCTTATTCCATCAAGTTTATCCATCGTAAAACGTGTATTTGTTAAGGCCATAACGTCCCTTAACTGTAAAATTTGCACGCAACAAATACCTACATTCACTGAGACACAAGACTTCAGTGACACTTGGAAAGCATAAAGGATGGTCATATAATTTTTATTAGTCGAGCGTATGCTTTAGGTAATTGATAGAGTACGTGGAAAGCATTGAAAATATGCTTTTTTCTGGCGAGATTTAGGTGAAGCTGGACGTTGCAGGATATCCAAATATCAAAGGACATAACCTATAGTTTATGTGCGTTTTGCTTTAAAAACATTGATATAAGCGCAAAAGAAAAAAATGCTTATATTTAATATCAGGTTAAAGGCGACCATGAGTATTTTCAATGTTATCCAGAAGCAAGAAAAGAAATTCAGATTTAAAAATTATTTTCATGCTCATACCAGGAGTTATGTTCCCTAAAAATGACATACTAAACATGATTACCGGTATGGTTTTAACAAACCGAAAATCTGGACCGTTAATAATATACTAAGCCGGCAATATAGATATGAGCGACAAAAAGGCTATGTTTAATATGAAGCATGTGACGAAACGTTTTTCTATAACACAGTTTTCGCGAATGGACCGGAAGTAAGGAGTTTTCACATACCTTTCCGCCACTCTACCAATGAGTTTCAATCAAAAAACGAAGAATAAAAGTAAAAAAGTATAGCGCAAATCACTTCAGCGTAAAGTATAATGCGATTTCTTTTATTTTCAGCAGCTTTTATATCACTTGTTTTCAGGAAAGTCAAAAAAACGTTCGAACGTCCCAATATTTACCTTGACTCAACCTTTGGGAACAGTAAAGACCGCAAACCTTACTGATCAAAAAATCTAAAAATGACTTTAAAAAGTTAACTTATCATAAAATTAAATTTAACTTGATTATAGGCAGATTAATTGCTGAATTTGTTTTGAACGCTCAATCTTTCTGGAAGTGAGTTTTTATGTTTAGGTGAGCCTTCAAGTATGAATTAAACTGCCACTTGCATTACAAATAATATCAAAAATTACTAATTTCATAACTCCTTTTTATGGAATAGCGTATAGTTGAGGCTTTTATTAACAAATAAAGAACAGAATCTAGCGATATCGCCAATCTCTCGAGAGCACCAAAAATCCTGAAGTATGCGCTGGTATTTCAAATACGACGTGCAGCTTATTGTAATCCGATACAAACAATGCACATAACAAACTTTGACGAATTGAGAGCTATCTTGAAATACGCAAAATGGTTAGCTAAAGAGTTTGTGTGATAATTCTATTTAAAGTTTAGTATTCACAATTACAAAAAGTTTTTTCACGTTTGAAGGTTAAAGAAACCTTTTAAGAATATTCTTATTTTTTAACATGCTAATGTGTCTTTTTATATTCTCTGTAAGTTTTATATTTATCTGAGGTTGTTCATTATTATTTCAAAGCTTTGGTTTATTTGTTGGTACCGGTTGGCAAGTGATTATGTATCGTTCTTAAATTAAGCCTTTTTGCGTGAGATGGGTGACACACGGTCTACGAAAGGTCCCGTTAAATTCTGTTATACCCCTGATTCCTTGACTGTCGGTAATTTGGTAATATAATTGACGTACGTTAGACTTAATACAAAAACAAAGAAGCAGAATATGTTGTTCTGAATGTTGGTGCAGTAATCCAGATTGTATTCCTGATTGTTAAAGGTCATGACGTGGCTTGCGCACACAAAGTTGCCGCAGCACAAAGGCGAATTAGTTAATCAACTGTGAATGGAGTTCCGTGCTGAATTTGGAAGTAAAGAAGAAGGACGAACCACTTACTTCACTTTCCTTCATAAGGATTAGAATTAAAGGGTAAAGATCAAAATAATTTAAAAACAAGGATGCTTCAGGCCAAGTGATAAGATTCGTGCCTACGTAGAGACAAATTGTAGTATACTGGGGGCGTACCTTGACCGAAATGGGATTAAAATCAGGGCACCCGGTCCAGCCTCGTAGGTGAAGTAACTAGAGCCTTGGCTCTACTTAAGTCATGGGTTCGAATACCATCGATACCATCGAGACTTTCAAAAATTTTGGTCAAATATCGGTCAAAAACCCCTTAAAATAAAATAAAAACATTTGTTGTTCATATATTGTCAACATTAGTGCATCGCTGTCTCCTTTGCATTGAATTGCAGGTGGTCATTAGACTTTCAGAAAATATTTGAGTATATTGCAAGGACCTTCTTACAAATAACCGAGTAAATGCATCATTTAAAAAGGTCAAGTAGGAGGGCACAGTTGTACGCTGATATTGTTTTGCCAAACCTCCTACTGATGTTCAGTTCTGTGCTTGAAATGTGACTTCGGACCGGGTTAAAATATACACGAAGGCCTCAAGTAAAAAAAAAAATCTCTGTGTGTGTGGCTGATTGATAGCGGCTAGTAAACCATTAATGACAACTACAGTCGTCCATTCCTTTTTCGGAATTGCGATTTAGTCTATATCAGTAGCTCATGGGTGACGGCAGAGCAGGATGAGTATGTCTCTTAACGCTATGGTTGAGCGTCCTTGTTAATATACCTGATCACTGCCGACTGGAAAACAAGCGTTGGAGTTGAAGTGCGTTCATAACTCCGGAGTTGGAAAACCTGGGATTATGTAAAACTGTCTGATGATGGCTAATAAGCCCAAAATGTCCATTTTCGTTTCACTTGTTTTAAACACACATGTCCCGCTTCGGCGTTCAGGTCGAGCAAAGCATCCATATGTTTAAAGGTGAACAATTTCGGTCATTGAGGGGTTAGATGACAGTTATAGTCTTTATCAAAAACTAATGTAAAAGCGCTTTTTATGTGAATGCTTAGCTGCTATATCCAGAGAAGTGTTTAATATCTGCGACAAAGCTCGGGTTGCGGAATTCGTTAACAGATATCCCCGTTACTTAACCCATAATCGCAATAAATGCCTTGCTTTAGAGTGAATCCTTTCATCCAACTGCCCGTTTATTCCTCAGCCCAGCCATTTTCACGAGTAAAACTAATTTTTACAACCTTTACATGTGGAATTGCAATTAAAGACGCCGACCAGTGGGCGTAAGTCCTGTAGGATATATACAAAGAAATGAAATTACCATATGTTATGTATGCATGCGCTGAATGCATGATATTGACGGCTGCTGCTTGAGGTCAGTGCTTTAACACACACAAACAGTGTGAACACAGTGAGTCGCGAAATTGTGCTGGACAAATCAGGTCATCGTGGCTGCATACGTGGCATAACCACCGACCCGGCCTTCTTGTGAGACGCAAGTTATTCTAAACTGCAATCAATCCTTTTTAGCATTTACCAGGACCATGCTGTGCACAAAGTCGGCTTAGATTTTTGAGAAACCCCTTCCATCGTGTCGTATTTATTCACACCCCTGGCTTGAATGCAAATTGATGTGTCTGTATGTGACATTAGCTGACACGGTCTGTTTCGCATCGAAAATCTTTCAAAGAAATAATTTTAAAAATCCGTGTACTGTTATAAGTAAAGCATAAGGAACACCATGAGGAGAAGAAAATGCGTAGGAGAATTCATGCATTAAAATAATTCAGCGTAGGGGTTGAGATGTATGGGTGGAAACTAAAACACAACTTTAATATCTGAATGTTGGTGAAAGAGGAAGAAGTAGAGACGTGATGAGAGAGCAAAATCAAGGTCCCAAAAGTCAATTCGTGAATAGGAAGAATGTAAAGGAATTGAGGGAGGGGAGACGGTTAAAGTTGATTGGTTTCTGATAAGTAAGGAGAAGAGAATCTTTCTTTGATCCAGCAGAGATCTTACCCAAGCCATCCTTCAGAACGCGTGCTGGCACACAACAACATCATCAGCATACTTAACATACAGACAGTCATTGCTATCTCAGATTGTCATTGTGATGGGCGGATAGGTGAGGGGGGATAATATTGGACTTACAAGTGCTCTAAAATAATTTGTAAGGACAGTAGATTTCCGTTTGTAAAAGTAGGCAAAGTGAGTGCGAAAAGTAAAATAATTCCTAAACCAAGAAGATTTCCATGTAGGAGAGGTGCATGCAGATGTTTCCAATATAAGTTAATGACGTGGGAGGGTATGGAAGGCAGAGCGATAAACAAGATCTGCACGTGCTTACGCACCACAACCCTGATCTGGATCCGTTAGAACAGAGTGGACCACAAGAGCAACAGTACCTTGGGTAATGTGCCTGGTATTATATGCCAATATACAGATCTTGTAATTGTAGTTTAATGATGAGCGAAGGTGCAGGTAAGTGCACGTAAAGTCCAAGAGCCACAATTGATAGATGTTTAGGTAAAAGTGTTATTTTTACTGTACATCATTGTTTAGATGGGCGGCATTTTTAAACATAAGATTTTCTTTGAGACGTTAACAGTTTAGCTTTTCCATCAAAATTAACTAAGTTGTCTTTCTTATATAGGTTCCGGTATTTTAAAGTTTAAGGACGAACGGGTGATTTCTTCAAAAGGCAACAAACTTTAAATTTAGTATTTAAAATCACTTGATAAGGGTGTTTGCTATTGGAAATAATTATGCAACTACATTCAATAGGAGAATTTCGAATTCTGTGAAAATTTCCATGTTAAACTAAGAAAGTCAAATTGGCAAACATCTATTTTCGGTTTACCCTGATCTATGTGAACAGAATGATGTAAGATTTTATCAGCTGCAGGAAGCTCCAAATGCTTGCTGATGTAGTCGATATCTGAATGCCACGACTCAAGTGTTAGCCATAGCCTCTTCCACTTCTAATAGCCTACGTATGACCATTTTCTCAGAAAAGAATTGACAGTAGTGAGGTTTGGTCTAGCCTCCACTTCGCCCCCAATTGCGGTGAACGGGTCTGCACTTTCCGTCCAACTTCCCCATCTTTATTGCAGTCTCTAATATTGTGATTTATTTTGTAGACAACTGTTGTGTTTTCAGTGATTGGCAGCATGTCCTTAGATAACATCAATTAGCGATAAATGTTTGGCTTAGCCGGAGGGCTGGCCTGCTCTGGCTGGCTTTTAGTGTAGGAATGGCTCTCTGACTCCAGTTTCCGGTTCAGTTGGCCATCTTCTGTGCTCGATAACATGGAAAGGCTATGCATTATCTTTGAAGGCTCAGCAGTTTTGTCTACAGAGGCTTAAACCCATCCCATGAGGGTTGGAACTCCTAACGCATGAAGCTAAATTGCGCGTGAATCATCCTGTAAAGCTTCTGCTTTTTAACTCAACCAAGAGGCCTCGCAGTTAATCCAATTGCAACTGGTAGCATATGTGCATAACAGAATACCGAGAAAGGCAAGACCTTTTAACTCTCACCAGCCAATGGGATTCCAACTTTGAACCTTTGGTCACTGAGTCACAAGTTTTATTCTTAAGTCACGGCCCGTAGTCGTATCGGTTGTGATCGGGGATCTTAGATTTTTTACACTTGGTATTAGGTGCGACTGACTGATGATGACTTATACTCCATAATTAACAAATGAGGTCCACATTTTATATAAAATGGCTCTATTTTCTACAGTTACTTTAGAGAGATGAGCCAAAGTCAATCAATTTTAGTGGGATAGTTGCGTAATATTGATAAAATCTCGACAGACAGCCAGTAATTTACACATGTAATATTCCCATATTAAAGCTCTATTTTGAAGGATTTACTTCATGCTGTGCAGAACCTTTTCAGCAGCTAAGACATTTGAAGGTAGTTAGTCAAGAAGAGACCTTTTATTTTTGTCCACTATCGTATGAAGATATTGTTAAAGGATGTAACATGTCAGACCGTGATGTGGAATAATCCTCTCCTCGTGGAATTCTACCTTCCTATTTCATGAAGCTTCTAAATTTTTTGTCCAATAGTGTACATGCGTAGACATTGTTTCTTCTTTATTCCCTACGGTTTTCACAAATACCCCCTAGAGTATTGGTGTTTATATCTGAGCTGCCACACCGAACCTATCGTTATGTTAAAATCTTGGTTAGCGTAGGCTGTGACTAGATAGGCTATGTTCATGTTTTTGTGTCGGAACAAGTAGCGTGGTAGTGTAGCGTCCGGCCGATTCAGCGATAAGGAAGATACTGAAATACTGGGTCGCGGATACAACTCAGTATTCTTCTTCACAATGATTTCCTTCGACGCTGCGTCTCCTGAAGACTCAGACATTTCCGATATACGAATGATGGTTGAACAAAGTAATCGATATAACAGCAATATTTTTATGATATATATTTAGCCGATACGTACAATATAGATGAAACAACTAATCCAAATACAATGAATGTAAATATAACGATAAACGGGAAGGGGTTATGGTTTTAACGACGAAAGGGACGATAGATAACAAGTGATTTATCCGAGATGCGGCGACCTGTCCAGTTGGCTGGCACGTGCGGAATTACAGCTCGTCTACAAAAACGGATGGAAGATCGGTTAAAACAGAACGGGTAGTTTGGGTCCGTTACAGCAGTACGTTAAGACGCAAACTTCGCCATGCACACTCATTGCGCCCGACCCCGCCTCCGGTATTCTTGACGCCGTAATGACACCGGGCACGGGCAGATGAGGTAAGAACGAGTGCAGTAGATGTAGCGCAAGTCTACTATCACTCGAAACTACTCCACGTGCCAGTCTCCGCGCTTTTTACACCCTGCTGTAGCATTCCGTTGATAAAGTCGAACTACTGACATGGTACTGCAAATGTAGCACTTTAGTAGGAAATTGACTGTGAAAAATACAAACTAGTTACAACAAATATTTCTGGCGAGCAAAAATCCGTCCTGCATGTAGCAAAATTTTAGTTGGCATACTTGATAAAACTAAGGCGAATCCCTGTCATCTTGCCAGTAAAGAAGTCTAACTAACATCTAAGGCATTGCAAAAGGGTAGAAGAAGAAGCCGTTTATTCAATTTTCAAATCTCTGTATAATGTTATGTGATATATGTGGTTCCCTGCAGACTGTGCAAGTACTGAAAATAAGCAACTTTATTGTAATCGGTCTGTCACAAAATAAATGTAAAAGATAGTTATACAGTTTTCTGAAAAATGGCATGCCTTTTAAAAAAAATTGCCAGAACCAAAATGAAGATAAGGTTTTGCAGGATGCGCAGCTGGTTCATTGGTTGCATGGATAAAATGTGCATTTGAAGTATCTAAATCAGCATCAAAATGTACGAGTTTGACGCAGTGGCTATTAAAACGCTTAAGATTCCCCCAGAGTTCAGCAGAAGAAAGAGAAAAAAAGCTATGGATAGAAAGACAAAAGTTGATTTAAAAACAGATTTTTTATTCTGGAAACCTCTCTATTTTCTAGGATGGTCACGTCCTGTAGGCAAAGTTTGTATAGAAGTTCTTTTCTAAGCAGTAAAAATTTAGATAGAGAGAATAAATTCTATAAGGTCTGACCAAAACGAAATCAAGAGGACAGGAAATATTAAAAATTCTTTTAAAAAATCTGTAAAGTAGCTCGAGTACTTCAAGACATTAGCTTGTCTAAGGAAAGCGGGGCCGTATCGTGAACCTTGATTTCCCTTTCGGGTTTGATAGGCTGCACACGCGTAAAAGTATAATAAACGTTTGGAAGACCTAATAGCGCCGAATGATCGTAAACTGGCAATGAAGTTCTGTTTTTAACAAGGAAAAGCTTGGCTTGTTTGGTCAAAACGGGATCAAGAAGGGCATCAGTGCGAGTATTGAAGGAAACAAGAGCATAAATGCTAACAGTGTAAGCTGACTTAGATTCAAACGAATAAAGTGGTCAATTACGATAATAAGATCCTCGCAAGACATTAAAGCAAGTTTACCTGAAAAATAGTCGAAAAATCGGGTTAAGGCACCTTCAAAGCTAGGGGAGGAATATAATGTCGTTAAAAATATTTAACAATTGGGTATTACACATAAAAATGATAACGCCTGTAGAATCATCGGCAAATGAAAAAAAGGCCTTGCAGTTAATAAATCAATCCTTGTTGACCAAAATTGCCACCTCACCGCCTGTGCTGGACGATGAAGCTTTTCTATCAGTTTCTAAAGCAACAGAGAGACGGGTACTTATGAGTTGTGCGCTAATGTCCCTTTTAACCATGTCTCTTGGAGACAATTCACTTCAGTCTTGGTGTTCTTTTTTTAAACAAAAGTAGCCCAATCTTGTGAAGTTAGGTGAAGATCAAACGACAAGTTCTCAACAGGAACCCCGAAATTGACCTTTTTTGGTTGACGCCTCAAGGTGATTGTCCAGCCTCAGTGGCCTATTTTTCTGCTGCAAAGGTCTTTGCTGATGAGAACGTGTGGAAGTGAGCCTGAGAGGAACTCAAATCCGACATATTGGCTCAAACGTGCAACAGCTAGTGTAATAGAAATTATGCAGTCAAATATTTTTAGTTTAAGTTCATTAAAAGTACTATCTACGTAGAGATGATCTCATAACCCCTAGTTCAGACAAAGAAAGCAAAAAATATCAAAGAAGAATAGCGAGGAGTATTACAGAAAACTTCCACGTGTGTGGAGAGTAAACAAAATTCTGGCTCAAAGGCAAAAGTCCACCAAGCTGCCACAAAAGACAACCTACAACCAACAATCCAATCGGTTATTCTGGACACAACCATTCCCCATAATTTTCAAGAAACTCTCATGAGAAATAGTACAATAATTCGACAGGTCAAGCTCTCTACCGTTCTCTAAGGATAATGTAATAAATCTGTCGTCCTCATCTGCAATTTATTTTAACTGCTCGGTTCAAACTCCTAAAACGGAATTACACATAGAAGAGTTGGTGCTTTCATACTTTTTATTTATAAGTATTTTGAATACCTTTTAACTGCATCTTAATAGATTGTTGTTTTCACCGTTTCTTAGTTAATTTTATACTTTCGAACGCAGTGGACATGTAGAGTTCATTTTGAAAAGCACCAATGAGAGAATATTAATGCTTTAGTCGTCATTAAGTCATTCAATAACACAGTACACACGAGATGGATAACACTGCCAGGAAGATAATCTACAGAAAAACACATGGTACGCCAACTCACACGTTTTTTCCCCTGAAATCACCCCATAATCTAAGGGTTTACTAAAAAATGTATTTTGCACATTTTTAATGCAGGTAAAATTCCACAGCTTGCTGCATGTTGCCATTTCTAACAGATTGTCCGATTTTGACAATGAATTCCAGTTTAGTATCGCATCTTTAAATTATTTATTGTCACTTCACTGTACGAGGCCACGCATATTTGCATTGAGTACTTTAAATACTGCAGATACGAGGTTTTAACTCTCAGGGCTACAAAGCCTGTTCGTTTTCCTTCAACATACTGACTCCTCGTAGAATAGTTCGATAGGCACCAACAAAGCTGCCTAGAAATAACTCACTACAAATGACGCACACCACTCGCGATGGTACAAAAGATAATGGTCCAGTACATGTTATCTACTAACCTACTAAGTTTTCTTTCTAAAATACAACCAAAAACTGAAAAGTTGATGGTGAGAACGTTGTCTCTACAGCGCTCTGACCATAAATAGAGACAGGTCTGTTTACGGCATGCGATAATCCGTCCCTGAGCACAAAACAAATGTCACATATTTGGGGTTCAGCGGTGGACCCTATCCTCAGCCTGACTCCAACATAACAGCCACAATCGCCCCATACCTGCATCAGGTGGTTGCTCGCTTAGGCAGTGAACTGGTGCCTGGGAGAACGTGGAGCTGCTGCGAAACATGCATCTCATGGTACTTGGTGCATTCAATCATATAGGCTCTGAGCAGTGTGCTATAGGTCATAGATTAGTTGTCTGTTAATTTAAAAGCTAAATAATTACCACAGGGCGGGAGTCAGGACGTTTCGGCTTCTTCTTAGGGCGGATTCAATGATACTCCCACCAAGCTGGGATCCGGACTGTCCCCCTTATTGGTTCGGATAAATTATGTTCTATCACGCAAACCGGCTGCTAGCCTTGTCTACCCCATATACCCGATTCTCTACCCACGGTCTTCTTGATCCTACCTTCACAAAATACTTAGGTGGGTGAGAAGGCACAAGAGATGGTATCTTCCGCTAAATTCGAGCATCACTATAGGCTACCTTGAGGTGACATCCACCGTTCCTTCGGCCAAAATACCGCAAGGCACCCAGTAGACACTGTTGTTTTCGGCAGCATAACCGGCTTGCGATTTCATGCCAAAAATGCGAGGTAAGAGGACGGTTATCGAGCTGTCAATGTTTGTTAACGTAACTCAAAACAAATAAGAACATATCTTTATCTCTGCAAAGATTCCAATGGAGAAAAAACTTAAAATTTATCTCTAGTAAAATGAACTTTATCGTGAAATTGTTAGAAATTATGGTGTTCTGTGTTTTGGATTTGTATAGAAAATGTTTATGCCATTCCCCCAAAATCAATAACTTCATTTACCGATACATGTTTAGATATTCAAATGTTTTAATTGCAAGTCAACACAAATTGTATTAACGGTTTAACATACGTTAGGAAAACAAGCATTTGCTTTGTCAAAGATAAGTAAACATATTAAGTCTTCTTGATGTTGTCTTGACAACGTACCACTGTGGGTGTGAGAGAATAGAGAGAGAGAGAGTGTGTGGTCGAAGGTGCAAGCGTCTTCTTCACATTGAAATTTCTTCACGCGCAACTCACTGTTCCTGCGTCCAGTAGGCTGCGATGTACACGGTGAACTTAATCATTAGCGACGTCTGAACTGTCGTGTAATGTCGTGAAGAATAGGGTAGATTGGAACGAATTTATCAGAAGTAACACACTTTCCAACGATGCTTGATCCGAGCAAACTCGCTCCTTCTTACTATATGGCTGCTCGTGAATATGACAATCAGACTTTTATGTCTGTTTACTGCAGTGATGCAGAATAAATTGAAGGAGTTATTCTGTGTCTGGTTTGGGTTGTTGCAAAATTTCCATACAGTCAGTTCAAGTCAGTTTAGTTTTTATTAAAGGGAAATATAATCGAACTGCTTTGATCTTGCAATTGATTAAAAATTGCTAAGCAGCTTCGACACATAGGAAAATTCAAAAACGTCATTTACATAATGACGTGCCGAGGCAACAGGTCATCGGCTAGTTGAAAAATGCAATAGAAGACTTTTCACTAATTATGCAATTACGATTGCGTTACATGAGCTGGAGATAATTGAATAGAGCGTCAGCATATGGTTTAGAAAAATGGAGATTCGAGCGTGTTACTTTTAGAACCGAAGGCTAAACAACAACAGTGGCTTCTGCGATTAATTTCCTGAACGAATAAAACTACTGAAGTTTGAGCCTGGTGGATCCATGGTATCCTGTGATATCTTTTTCTCTTAAACCCCATTCCACTAAAACCTAGCGATAGACGTTGTGCAACGACTACTGGCTGAACGCTTTGATGAGAGAGACAAGCCCCTGAAATTCGAACACCTGCCAGAGCTTCTACGAAAACTGCCCATAAATCTATTTCTTCTTACGTGGACAAGCGAATGAACAAATGAAAGGCATAAATATGGCCCCCGTATCATGCCTGATTGCTGAAGTAGTCCCGCAGTGGATAGAAAACTTGGTCTTCGCCAAGTATAAACCAAAGGTTTGGGCTCATTATGTAAATGACACATTTATGCTTGTCAAAACTTCTGACGTTTACACCTCAAAGAAACACTTAACTCGGTTGACCCAAATATCTACTGCTCAATAAATGCTGAAACAAAAAAAACCAACTTCCCTTCGTGGATGTCATTGTGCACTGGTGTGCAAATGGAAAAGTGCAAAATACAGTATTCAGAAAAGCCTGAATCACCTAGAAAATACTACACTACATCCTCTGTCTTACAAACGTAGCTGTTTGCGAACGCTATTGCAAAGGGTTGAAACACATTGCAGCACGCCAGTTGACAAAAGCGCTGAACAACAGTACCTTCATGACCTCCTTCGAGCTAATGGACACCCAAGCTCTTTCATCAACCAAAGCAAATGTCGAAAGAAAACTAAGTTCAGTAAGTATCAAACGAAGTTCTGGCCTCGTTATGTTGATGAAACCTTCGTCTTTATCAAAACAACCGGCATTGAGCACCTCAATTACTTACTGCACTCGGTAGATCCGAATATCCAGTTCACGATGGAAGGTGAGGCTAACATCTAGCTCCATTTCCTCAATGTGCTTATGCACCAGTGTACGACTGGACAACTGTAAACCATAGTGTTTGATAAAGCAACCGACACCAAGCAAATACAAAACTTTAACACCAATATCTCTCTGTCTCACAAACGAAGCTGTCTCCACAGTCTATTTAAAAGAGTCAAAACGGATTGAAGTAGGCCAGCAGACAAAGCTAATGGATACCCTTACCATTTCACCGAGAAAAGCAGGTACAAAACGAATAGAAGACGACCAAGAGAATAGCAACCTGAAGTCTGGAGGCTAATGCCCTACATTAACGTAGTCTATGAGGCAGTTATATACCTCATAAAACCAACCAGAGTAGGCATAGCCCAACGACACTAAAAGCAACAATTCGACGCCGTTTGATGCAAAACCAAGAACAGGCTGCCGCAGGGCACTGCAGTTACGATGGGGGAACCGGGCGGAACTTGCAGACCCATATGCAAGAGCACAAATCGGCAGCTCAGAGGTAAAACCCCAACTGTATCTTGCAAGCATCTTGGAGAAAATGAATATAGTTTCGATCTTCAGGGATCCATCGGCGTCGGCCGTGGCAATTTTTAGATGGAGCGGCTAACACGTGAGGCGTGCTATTCAGATTTTAACTTCATGAACAGGGATCTTGAGCTTTCTGCAGCTTATAAAGTTCTGCGTCAATGGTGAGCTGACCAAGCTTTACAAAACTTCACCATAAAAATAAGATTGGTTCTTCAAGCCCACCTTATTTCTCAAAATGTAAAATGTAGTAAGGCAAACATCCGTCTTAATAACGTAAACTTAAATTCATTAAAAAGATTCCACTCTACAATGAAGTGTTTTTTCTTTTTATTTTTAATCAAGATTAATAAAAGGTTAATCATAAACTGTGAGTTGTGATGGAAATAATTTATTTTACCAGCGAATGCGTATACATGAATGGTAAAAAGTCAAGTTCGAATTCTACGAGGGTTTCAATGATAACTTGACATATGTCAGCCATGGAAAATGGACTTCGGTTTGAAATTTCTTCCATGTGAAGGACAGTTTGTTTAAGATAATTTTACGTACTACTTTTAACTAGGTACGTCCGTATGCTTGATTTGCATAATTTGGTCCTGTAAACCGTATAATAGACTTTCGGGAAAATTCGAAACAGACTATCTGTAATCTGTGAAAGGCTAATTTTGACGCAGATATAATAATCTGAGCATGCACGTAAACATATTTCCTCTTCAAGTCTAGGGACCTAAAACGGGAACAATTCACTTTATATGAAGCAAATTTGGCATGGATCAAATGTGTAAGTCCACTGGAAAAAAAAGCACAAATAAAAACGCAAATGATGGTAATATGAATTATACTGGAATGGGAAATGACTGTGGTAGTTAATGGAGTTCACAGAGTGCATTTGATTACTTAACTCGATGCCAATACAGACAATCAATATGAAATGTTTAAATTGGGGACAAGCAAATAAGCGAAAGTTAAGAAATACAAGGCAAATGACTCTCAAAAATGTAAGTGGTAGGCAAACACAACCTTATCCCTAACCTTCGACTTAATCCTAAGCTAACTGCAAATCATTTTTGTAAATATAACCCCAAAATTTAATTTCAAAATACAATGCCTACTTTTAAAACTGAAGCTCTTTTAGATAAATTAAAATTGAAGACTCGAATTCGCGCATGGAGTAAAATTTTACTAAAGGGGCATGTCATGGACCTGTGAGTAGGTTTTTCGTTTAATCAAAATTACTTACAAGTAACTGCCTTAGCAGTCGTCAGCCTACTAACGATGCCGCAAAGAGGCTGTCGCCACTGAGAGTTAGGGCAAAAAATGCGGCCTTTTTGTTACATGCTTACAGTTTCCTTCAATCTCACGGGCATCAGGACAAGGTACTGGAAATTCCCCCACATAAAAGAGATTTTCTTGTGGTAAAGTATAAGAAGAGTAAAAAAACTGTCCTCATCCTAAAAATAGCCCCGACCCAGAGTCTAAAAGAAATTATAATCTTAATTCAAACCCTTAACCCATTCACAACCCCAACAGTAACCCTTCCTTAACTCTGACTAAAACCTTAACCCTCACACTATTTACCCTAGGCGTTTGCTGTTCTCTTGCCCGACGGGTCGGAGTCAAGGGTATTTTACATCATCCTCGCCCCTAGTCAGATGACGAAAAAAAGGATGTTGGTTGGGACGGTTCAAGATCCATGACTTGACATGAGAGTAGATGACCTAACTCATGCAATGTGTGATCGAAATTTGACTGAGTAGCTCAGCGTACATTTGTTATTTTTATTTTGGCTTTCCAAGCAGACTTTATGCTCAGAAAATCTTTTTATAAAAAAAACACAACATGTCTAAAAATTAGATATTGAATAGAACCAGGCTGCATTTGGGCTTTAAAAGTATTTCTTTTCAAATTTTGGACGTTAATGTGCCACAAAAACAGTAATAACCTTGCTAACTCATATTTTATTTAAATACGCACAAAACTGAGCCCATAAACAAAATACATAAAAGATAATGTGGAGATGGCTGCCTGGAACATCCTATGTTTAATTGGAAGCATATGATAAGCTATGTTTTGTGTAATATCGTTTTCGTTAATCCAGGATTTTTAAACGAAATGAACAGCAGAGTAGAATTTTTGAAAGTTCTCAATACATATTCGCTTTCTATTTTGCGAATATGCAAAGTTAAGAACGGGGCATTAAAATTAACGAATATAGCGAAAAACGCCCCAATTTAAAGTGAAAGTTTAGTTCTTTATTTGTAGCAAGGAACGTGTTATTTGGTTTTTGGGAAGTTAATAAACGAAGACATTTCCACAATGTTATTTTGACGTCACCTTAGAACATGTGGAAGTGCACATAAATTCGTCAGAATAATATCTAATTAAAACATTTTTCATAAGGTACCTTATTATGGTAGTGTTTCAATTGAGCTTAGGCAGATTAATTGCCGAAATTTGGTTTGGAGGTTAATTTGTTTCCGTAATACCTTTTCGTGTTTGAGTAAATTTACCAATACTACGCAAACGGCTACTTGTATTAGATAGAATACCGAAAACCTCACTTATTTAGTAGATGCTTTCTGAAAATATCTTACCTTTGAATTGTTTGATAAACGCAAGTTACAAAATAAAAGTTATTGAAAATCGCTTGAAATCCTTGCAAATCCTAAAATACTCATTGACATTTTGTGGATGATCCGTTACTACTTCTAATGGAATATCCAAAAAAACCAATAAAGAAGTTTGTCGAAAGAAAAGTTATTTGACTTTGCACCAAATCGTTTATTTACCAGGTCAACTGAAAATTTGTTTAAATATATCAGTCGCACTGACAGCTGCTTGGCACGTTTTCGTAATATGCCGCCTTTTAAAAACGTTGGTACTTATATAAGAAATACTATAAATTCAACTGTTTCCTCTAGCTTTTAATTCGCTTAGTATTGCCCATTCTTATCTCAAAGCTTCCATATATGCGTGGTGAAGTTTTGCGACAGATTATCGATCATAATACAAGTTCGGTCCTTTGCATGAAATAGGTCACACGCTGTGCATGTGGCGTTTACTCAAGGCCGTAAATTTGTTCTAAACGAAGTAAAATAAAAATAAAAAATCCTCAATAGCATCTTCAATAACACAAAAATCATATACTTTCATAACAGGCAAAATTAATCCATGCTTAGTTATCATGAGCCAACCAGCACACAGTAATAGTTTTTAAATTTGAAAAATATGTTAAAAAAACATTAGATTTACCACGTGTATAAGGCGGCACGCGAAGAAGGTTACACTTCGTTCGGAACCTCTAAATTTTAGCAAACCAAGACTTCCGTCTGTGGCCACGCTAAAAATCGCGTGGCCATGACATCCGGAGTGGTGGTACCTACGCGTATGCAACCTCAAGAATATCCAATCACCGGCACCGATAAACTCCCAAAATATCCAATAAACACACTAAGCTGACACGGACTGCTTAAAGCGACCGCATTCTAAAAGTCACGAGCTAAGACTTCTCTCTGCTCAAGTAAAAAAACACGGGCAGATACGGAATCCAAGTTTAGGATAGGTAATGGTATAGAAAAGTGCCGGAATAAAAGATTAACATAGCTTTCCATTCAACTTTGTACACATTGTGACTGATGAATTTGATTATAAATGTATTCTGCATGCAAAGTGGCATTTACCGAAACGGGCTAGATAGATAAATGAAATGTGCAACATATTTAGTTGACGATAAGTCGTCGTCTCAATTGTCGTCATAATATTTCGTGGGATTAGCCACATACTGTACGTAATTATTAAATCCTTAAAATTACATTTGAGGGTAATGGTGAACAATTCATGAGATAGGCCACCTGTTGTACAGTCATTCGCATTTTTTGTCGACCAAGCAGCTGCATTGCGCTTGAACAGTGAAATAGAATGCGTGCACATTTAATTTTTTGGGACAAAGGGCGGTGCCTATTAAAGTGCTGTTTTTACTTGTGTTAAGGGCATTTATTATTGCCGTATTTTACAGTTTCTCAGTCGCACCTGGCACAAAAGCACGTAATGCTAAAGAAACATCAATGCCGGCTCTCGTGCAACCAGACCTGATCAACCTAACGGTGTATTCTTTTGTAAAGAATAAAGTTTGAAACATTTACTGCTATTCCCCACTTCTCCTTCTACATATTTTTATACACGGTGCATTCTTATACGTCCAAACGAGCGCCCATTTCATACAAATTGCCTTCATTGTGTTTGTACTTCGTGCCAGATGTAACTAAATCAAAAGTACTTACTCGACTCCCAAAGAACTGAACTGAGGTGATCGAGCATTTGCGCTTTTAAAAACGTAGATTTAGCCATGCCTACATTAATTCGATACTGAAATTAAATAGAGAAATAATACAAGAAATGATTGGTGATGAATTTGTGAAAGTACCCTGAGATAAAAACCCAGCTAACGTCGTTCAGATAATCAGCATAGTTGGTAAAATCAAAGCACTTAAAGAGGTAAAAATGGGAGCTGAAAAATAGATGACATGTGCTTAATGGATATTCAATTCTACAAGGCCGTGACGATTGTATTATTGGCAAAAACCTCCGGAATTTCAAGTAAACCCATGATTTAAGCATGCTCAAAAAGCTGTTGCCCTAGGATTCTTGATATTTGCGGTCCGAGAGTAGGGAGTTTACGTGTCTTGCAATATGGGTGTCAGTGTGTTCATCATAAAGGCTTGGCTTATTGACAAAAATCCATTCTGATTTGACTGCACCATCGAAGATTTTTACGACAACCAAATCACCGAAATATGTCAGCTCAACAGTTTCCAAAGTCTCTTGAGGTGAATCCCGAAATGTAAGAAAGGGCATTTATAATTGTTTTTGTTAATTCATTCCAGCATGAATTATTTCATCCAAAATGCCATTGGAATACTTAACCTATGACCTTAAATATTACTTCATCAATAACTACTTTAATAGAATGAATGAAGGTTTTATTATGCAAAGTTTCTATGATCTCAAGGTATTAATTTAAAATGCCAATAAGTACCATTTTATACTTAAAAGAGGTAAATTATGGTAAAAACTACAAATTTATGCATGCACCCATCAAAAGATGTACCTTCATTAAATCCTTTTTTATATAATAAATGCAGATCGAGCAGTTAAAGTACACTGCTTCTTAAGTGACGTGTGTATTTGTACATCCAGTATAATATGACAATATTTCTTGAGACATTCATGCAATGCATCTCCAGGAAATAATGTGCACTTTCGTGGTATACAGCGTATACGAAAGGAACTCGGTTTCGTAGCCAATCAACTACGTTTTCGCGAATTTCGACTCCCTTCTCACTTTTCGCCATTGACATTAACAAATTGGATTCTTGCAAAATATAAAAAATGGGCCGGATAGTTATCTAAAGGGGATATAGTCATTGTTCTCTAATGGAAGTAAAATGAGGCAATTTAAAGTTCTTGTAGCATAATGCTGGTAGTATGTGTTTCTGTAATGCTGATAAAATCCTCTTAGTGAAGGAACGCTTTCTTTCACTCAGTGGAGCTATTTATAAAAAGTATGCACAACTGAATAGTTACGTTGATTGGAATAAGAATGCCGACTCTTGTTTCTCAGAGTCTTGAGGGGGAAGGAGGGAGGGGGGTGTTGTGGTGCCTTCCACCTGCGCTTCTCACGGCATGCAAGAGGTTACGCGAGCACGTTCCACAAACTGCCTTTGGGATAACAAATCACGGGCGCCCACAAACTGATACCGGCTAACCAAATGAACACTCTCACATGACATTTAGTCATGCACGCCCATAGCAGAGAGACGCACGCGTGGGACCAGAGCTTGCGGCGCGTCGAAACCTCTGACCACCGCGGAGATTCTTTACAGGATACACAACATTTACTGTTGTCTTTCCTCTTCTACACCAAAAGGAACTGGATCTCATGATTGTAGTGCTTGGAGTACAAAACAACTTTGACTCCCTACAGTTCTACACTTGCAGTCATTGTATAAGTACTTAAATCACTTTTTGGGATGCGCTGTCGGAAAATAGGTTCGCTCACTAATAATTAAAGGGTAAGGTTACCATGAATTCAGAAAATATAAAAAAGCCACTTAATTTCTCTGGAGATTCAGTCTCTTAGGTTAATTATTTATCGACCTCGTCAGAGGATATACCAGTTATTAATAATATAGTCCATCTCTGAATTCGTAATATTTAAGAGAGTCGAGCAAGTAGCTTTTAGTTATTTTAACCTTCAAAATTCCATTCACTAGCCACTCACACACGCGTGAATCCTTACCATCGCCCTATCAATAAACGCACAGTATCGGTTTTGCTGGCATGCAGGGCACGATATTGAGCTTCACAATAGTTCAGAGCAAGCTTACCGTTTGGTACATTCTTAATAATTCCTTTGACCCACTTGTGAAAAACTTGGTGGCCTCTGTGGGATTCGTACCCACGCCAGCAGGGAAAAGGCTTTAGTACAGCCAACGCTCAAGCCAATCAACCAACGAGGTCCCACCGGGAGCCGTGAGTTAAGACACAATTCCGAATAAATTGTTTAGTAGTTGAAAATGCCAATTGAATAGCAGAATAGTTTATTTGAGAAATTCTGTGCAAGAACGTTAAGAGTATTTTAATCATATAAACGTCCACAGTTGTAAAATACGACAATATTTAATGGTAGCAAGCAGAGCAGGATTCGATGGGCCATAAAATTGCACAACAGCTAATCAGCTGCATCCTGTCACTGCGTAACATAAAAAATGATTGAGATAATGCAGGAAATTTTAAGTAGTATTGAAAAGTTGATGCAAAACAGCAAGGTCAGTGGTTTAGTGCCGGAAGGCTAATCAATAAAAATAATAACTTAAAACATTATTGGAAGGATAATTGGGGGAAAGGAAAAAGAAAGGGGAAATGTATAAAGATTTAGTCTGACCGCGTGTTTAAACTGTTGGCACCATTCCGATTACACCCGCCGGGTATAGGATACTCCCAAGTAGCACAATGTATGAGTTGCTTGTACCCGAACAATTACTTGGAATGATGTTTTGTGGTCAAAGGAGTGATCACTATCATGCAGATATTTAGTAATTGAAGAACGCGGAATTTATTTCCCTGCTTTATAAGCCACATGAGCAACTGCTCAATTGACCTGGCTGCCATTTGCGTTTGCGTTCGCCCAATGTAGTTTATGTAAATGCATAAACACAATTTGAAGTGGCGTTCACCGACAAGGCATTCTAAGCTCGTGGGATAGATCAATCCCATGTCTCCTTACATTTCCCCTTACTTTGTCCTGTCCCCCACGTATTCTCATCATATTGGTTTTAAGTCACTAAGTACGATTAAACTCATGGCTCCCGGTGGGGCTTCGTTGCTCATTTGACTAGAGCGTTGGCTGTACTTAAGCCTTCCCCTTGCTGGCGTGGGTTCGAATCCCACAGAAGCCACCGAGTTTTTCACAAGTGGGTCGAAGGAACTAATTTTATTGATAAGGCTTACGGCGGTAGACAACTGAGTATGCTGCTTTCCATTGATATTTATGTAAGAATTCCAATTTCCTCGATTCACTCATTCGTTATTTATGTTGTGCAAAAACAAGATGCAAGTACATAGCTTTAGTTGGATTTGTTTGATCTAATAACTCCTGCTCATTTCGCTTGATTAAACTTAATACCAGGTAACGTATGCATAAGTTACCTTCAGATCACTGTCAAAAGTTGCAATGTACAGCTTCAAAAACATTTTTCAAGAGAAATATATATTTTAATAGATTTTATTTAAAAAATGATTCTGACCTAATACCTGTGAACGCTCAATTAGTACGAAAAAACACTAAAATATCCGTTTGAAATTTGGATTTCTAAAAAATGGCAAAACATTCTTCAACCGAGTTTTCGCGTTCAATTACGTCCGGTTGAACCACAGTGGCTCATTGCAGGATACACGATATCCCCAGGGATGTAAATGTGTTCAAAGTCTCATAAGCGCTGAGTTACTGTTAATGTATTAATTATTATACTCCTCGCTATGGACTAACCTGACGTTCTTCAAAGGTTTATCTGCAAGTTTCAAAAATAAGCATACTGTACACACCCAGTGGATCCGGCGGAAGCAAACAAATACAACCTGAATTGCCTACGTACGACTGAGTTTAATGTTTCCGGCCCATGACCTACATACATATTAACATTAAACCAAAGAACAAGGTCCGTATTTTCCATATACTCTTTTAATTATGTATACAGATGTATTCCAGATGGTCTTGTGTAGATTTTTGAGCATTCGATGAATAATTATGATAAAGAAGCCACCATAATATCCAACTAGCAGACGCCAAAAACTACTGAAAAGTCTGAAGGTCCAAAGTGGAGTTTGGGTTCAGCTTGGTTGGGATGGAATACTTATCTTTCCTATGGTGATTTGACCATGCTCCCAAAAAATATCTAATGGTCTGACGCAATGCATTGAAACAAACTCTCCTATACGTACTCTCCTGGCTCCTTCTTAATGTAGCCTTTAGGGCACTCCCACTCCATGGGATTGGAGCCAGGTGTGGTGGTACGCCCAGGGGCGGCTCCGGCCGTGCCAGCCATCTGCACCCTCTCCCATCTCCCATTTACGGTCTTCATGACTCTGTCATGACGTCGGGCACAGGTGGGGGAGGAGAAGAGAGTGCGGTAGCTGCAGCGCAAGGTTAATATCACTTAAAACTGATTCACGTTCAAGTCACCGTCCCTGCACTACCTGGTGTGGAGTATACGGTGGTCCTTGTCAAAATCGACGTTCGAACTGTCATGTATATAAATTTCCCATAAAATTTAAAAATAGAAGAAACAGTTTCCACCACTACCCCCCTTTTTCAATGCCTACCATGTGCGGCGGAATCAATGGTTGCTGATAGGTTGGTAGTGGCCTTTATTGGTCCAAACGACTGCGGCGATTGGAATTCTGTTATAGGTAGGGCGGAGGATGTGTTGCTGGAACTGTTTTTCTCATTTCTTAAATATTCCTTGCAGCCAGATCTGCCTCCTGCAAACCCGAAACCTTTAGAGATTTCACACAGGCATCTGCACACATGCAAAAATGATAAAAGTAAAGGTGAACTAAAGGATTATGGATATTTTCAAGGAAGTGATCACTAGCATTTAATACATTATATGGAAGCATAAATAAATACGAAAAGACCATTCCTCGACGATGAAACCCTAAAAAAGATCGACTGCTTTGTTATAAATTATTAAGAACACTTTACAACAACCTATATTACGAAATAATCTTTTTTCCATTCTGTCATGTAGATACTTTCGTAAACACACTTGGCTGCTTGGTGCACAGTAGGAAGATGTATTATACACGGGATGTATTATACCCAGGACTTCAACATGCTCGAAAGGGTGCAGCGGCGAGCCACAAAATTAGTAAGAGGTCAATCTGAACTGCCATATGAGATTCGTCTAAATAACCTAAAGCTCTATCCTCTTAGTTATAGGCAGTTGCGCGGAGACTTGATACAACCCTTTCGTATCGTGCGTGGCATGGATTGCGCCCTTCTTTGTGATGACTTTTTCCAACTTGCCACTACGAAAAATCTCCAAGGTCATCCATTTAAACTAAGTGTGCCCCAAGTAAGATTGGATGTAAGGAAATATTTTTTCATCAACCATGTCGAGGAACCGTGGAATAACCTACCTGAGGTGATTGTTATGTCCCAGTCTGTGTATACATTTAAACATCGGCTTAAAGTACATATGTTATAGCACCACGAAGACTATGTGACTACTTAACCTTAACAATATCAGTGTACCACGTAAATTTGCCTGCATTCACTTGACTGTTACTTCTTGAATTTGCTTCTTATTCTTGCTACTTTTATGTAACAAATAGGGATTTCAAAGGCGTAAGCCTATTTTCCTCAAATACACTGAACTGAACTGAACTGACACAATTGCCTGCATGTACGTGCCGTGATGCATGCCATTATAACAAGTCCTCCAAAAACGCAGTCGCGAAGATTAAAATTATTCAGAAAATAACTACTAAATTCGCCAACAAAATTTAAAAAGTAAAACATCAGAAGTTCAGAAGTTTTCAGGTCCATTAAGGCCAGACTAAATACTTGGACATTGTAGCTCCTCTTGTTCACTCTGTATTAATAGATCCAGACAAGGGTTGCCGTGCCTATGAATGCGCAGATCTTGACTACTACTACTACTACTACTACTACTACTACTACTACTACTACTACTACTAATACTACTACTACTACTACTACTACTACTACTACTACTACTAATACTAATACGACT
Source organism: Schistocephalus solidus (assembly GCA_017591395.1). Classification (NCBI taxonomy): domain Eukaryota; kingdom Metazoa; phylum Platyhelminthes; class Cestoda; order Diphyllobothriidea; family Diphyllobothriidae; genus Schistocephalus; species Schistocephalus solidus. The sequence continues at coordinate 27,123 of WEDG01000168.1, forward strand.
ACTTCTAATAATACTACTAATACTACTACTACTACTACTACTACTACTTCTACTATTACAACTACTACTACTACTAATACTACTACTAATACTACTAATACTACTACTACTACTACTACTACTACTACTACTACTACTACGCTGTCACAACGTCATTAGCTACTAGCGAAAAAATCTGCCTGTGGATCTACCCGCTGGGTTGCGTTTCACCACACGCACGCACATTGAATTGAGGCCATCTGATTGGTGAATTGGCTTCCATGAAGTGGCCATTGATCAGCAGTTCAAGCTGGTAAAGTCCTTCAGCAAACCCAGCAGGTTTGGAGAGATAGAGATGACTGTACTTACGAATTTTGCAGATTAACATTCGCTAAGAGAAATTCTTGAAAAACTGGACGCCTAACTTACAAACGAACAATATTGCAAAATGTGCGAAGCAAAAAATTTCACTAAAAGTACTCGCATAGTGTCTACGAATAGCAAACAACCTTTTCAAGCAAATCAAAATGCGTAGTTAAAACGTTGTTGTACTTTAAAGAAATCACAAGTTTGCCCTCACGCTTGAACCACCGGTGCATAAAAAAGGAAGCCAACCTATTACCCAGGTGCTGTTGCACATGTGGTCAACACCGCCCTATCTGGTCCTGTTGCCGTTCGTTCACACGCGCAGTTCTTGTTTACTATTGTGCCTTCTATATTCTCCTCCCACACCACTAACCCGTAGAGAAAACCTGCATGCAACTTTCCTGCATGGACTCTTTCTTCGCTTAGAGATTACTGTTATTTTCGCACTCAATCTATCGACTGCAACACGTGGAAATCCGAAACCAGTTCATAGTGTGCTTAGATGCTAAGCATCTCCCATTTCTCAATCCTTCGATATTCATCCTATCAAGGAATCCTCTTTTCGGAACCTTGCTGTTACCCTGTCATAAAATCTGTAATTCATAATTTATGCTGAAGTCTTCTTTCATTTATTTAATTTATCTTTTGAATCCCCAGCATTCACACCACAACTACTTATGAAGTCAATTTTAATGCTTGAATTCTCCCACTCATTTACTTCTGCCCGTGTTGATCTTCATGCTTTACGGAAAATAGTAGGGGGATTTTGAAATTTTTCTTCAAATGATTGCGGTGTGAAATAGACAGGGTCAGATTATGTCACATACGAATACACACATTTGCATTCTAGTCAAGGTAGGGAAAAAGGACAAGATTAAATGGACTTCTTAACATCTAAGCTGACTTTGTGCACATCACGCTCCTTGCTATTTGCTGAAAAGGATTGATTGCCGTGCCAGAATGACTGGGATTCTCACAGAAGGCGTTAAGAGTTGGGTCAGAGCATAGGTCACGGATTCAGACACGATAATTTGTCTTTGTCTAAGTCGAACACAGGACACTGTGTTCACGCTTTTTGCGCGTGGTAAATAGCTAACCTCAAGTCGCAGCAGTCAATATCATACATTCAGCGCATGTCAAGAGAGAGTATGCAAATTTAAATTCTTCGAGTATAGTTCGTCGTAAGTACTCGTATGTTAACACAGTCAAAGTGAGAAAATTACTTTCAATTTGGCACTGCAATCAATCCTTTCCAGCAAATAGCAAGGAGCGTGATGTGCAAAAAGTCGGGTAAGATGTTGAGAAGTCCTTTCCATTGTGTTGTTTTTTTCACTCTATTGACATGAATACTTCTACTTCAACTTCCGAGAATCATCAACCACCAGTTTTACAGTGGTAATGTTCAGAACGATGTTGTGCACCGCATCCGTGCCTCTGGTTATCGGACTGTTTGAGTTCGTCCAAACGCCATTCGGTCTTCGTAATGCTGAAAGAGTTCAATCGTTCGTAGCTTGCTCTGCCTGCCTTTCGTGCACACCTGCATAGATGACCTCTTGGTGGTTAGTCAGATTACTGAGAAGCATAAGAAACATCCCACCTTCGTATTTGACCACCTTGAAAAGTATGGCGTTATCATTAACGCCTCCAAATGCGATTTTGGTGTGCATTCACTTGAATTTCTCGGCCATCCTGTCGACTCTGATGGGTTGAGTCCTCTGCCCTCCAAAGTAGATGCCATTCGTGAGTTTCCTCTATCAACTTCAAAGTGTTAATTGCAACGTTTACTAGTCATGGTCAATTTTTACGCCCCGTTCCTCCCGAATTGTGATGACTTCATGCTACCGCTCACCAACATGCTTTCCGATCCCAAGGGTCCCCTCGATCTTACTGGTAAGGCACTGACCCCTTGCGAAAAAGTTGAGGTTTCCCTTGCCGATGCCAACTTGCTCACGAATACCTCTGCAAAAGCTCAGTTGTCCCTGCTGGTAGATGCTTCGACCGCAGCCGAAGGTGCAGTCTTGCAACAAAACCTTGTGGGTTCAAGTCAACCGGTGGCTTATTTCTCCAAGAAACATTTGCCGACGGAAAAGCGCTACAGTACATTTGGTCGTGAACATTTCGCTTTTTACCTGACTATGAAGCATTTCCGACATTTCCTTGAAAGTCAGGACTTTAAAATTTTCAAGGACCACAAGCTACTGACCTTTGCTCGATGGTCCCACTCCGACTCCACACAGGACAGATGCTGACGTCACAGCTGATTTCAATGCCTAATCTCCATTGAATCGAACAGAAAAGGAATTTGCTTACCGTGCCATGCCAGTCGCGGATGGACTGTGATCAAGCATGGCCGCCTCTTCCAGTGTGGGATACATGGTTTTATGCATATATGACTAATTTCGAATCTGTAGCTTATTGTTTACAGGACAGCGATTCCCCGAATGAACGAACAACCTGCAGTTAAAAACTGCCAAGTGGAAAATTTGAACACCTTACCGCTGTGAATAACGACTCAGTTCGACGCAAATATCACTGAGAAGTCTAAAGTCCTTCTAAGAGTTACTTTAAACGTAGCGCAGTAATTTAAATCTACCCATTTAATAAATAATAACACTGCGAGATTAAATCTCATCATCCGAAAAAGAAAACCTAGTCTGATAAATGCGCATTTTACTTATGGATAAGATAAGGTCAAATAAAAGGGGGAGATCCGAGGGGTTTTTTGAACTGTCTGAAACGACGTGATATATTTTCTGCTGAGAATAAAAGAAATCATTTTTTATACCTAATAGTCGTTTGCCATTTTTTTCCATTCAAGACTCCTTTCTTAGATTTAAAATGCTCAGTTGTGTGGCCAAAGTTACAGGAAATGTTTGAAAAAACGATTATTCTTCTAACACTTGCATTTCCAAGTTATGGAGTGGCTTAAACTATACAGAATAAAGAAAGTATATTGCCAAATGATTCAAATTGTACAGAGGTTTTGTAGTCTTCAATCTCCGCATTACCATGCATGTATTTTTTTTCTGGTCTCAATTACCAACGTTGTGCCACAATAATGTCAAATTTAGTTAAATAATGCATTTTTTGCCAAAATATCAGCCGTGTGCAAATAATACATTTATAAACTGAATTTGTTCCTTTTTTCTGCAAAACAATTTGATTCCATGACATTAGCCATCACCTGAGTTTTACTGGCTCAATATCAGATTTTATCGTTCCAACTATCTCCAAGATCACCGAAATCTTGGCTTTTTTCCTTCAATATATAATACTGGAGCCTCTAATCCACTCATGTAAAAAAAGACCAAACGAACGCTAAACTACTCACTCAGACTTTCATCAGGTCATTGCTGGGCTTGATCATTCCCTGTATTTACGTACTACATTTTTATTAGATGATCAAGCCTGCCTTTGAAAGCTGTGTTTATTGGTTAACTATAGGTATAATGTTAGGCGTATGGTAAATATTATGGCTAGGAAACGATTAACATTAGGATAAGCGCAATGAATATTGAAAAGTTTAATTTTGTCTATCACAGAACCTTTTTAAAAAGCCTCTATTTCGCTTTTTCTCACTAATATTTTGCACTGATATATTTTTTGTACTATATGGAAATCTATTTGCATTAAAAAACTAACGAATTCCATAATAACGCCTTTTTTTATGTCTTTCGTGCAGTCTATTGTTTACTTTACTCGTATGCTATGCTAATTACATTCATAAAAGAATCTTTCGCACTTTACAAGAGTAAATGTGCTGTTACTTCTCAGCGGACTAAAACATTTGTTGCACGAACTGATGATTTTACGGGTGATTAAATCTTTGGCCTCAACGGGACGCACCTTTTCTGACGCAGCATTTTGGGGAAAACCCTCTGTGAGCCTGCTGTGAGAAAATTCCTACAGATGAAACCAAAGACCTCCTTAGGCATTAAGTAACCTGTCTGCTCATGTCGCATCCAGAAACCAATTCACACCTTAGAGACAAAGAAAAGGCCCTAAAGGAGTTAAAAGCCAACACTGAAATAGTTATTCTGCCTGCTTGGAAAGGCCGGATTATATTTATCTTTCATAAGGAGTACAACCGAAGTAAAATCCAAATGCCCTTCATCGATTGAGGGTCCTACAAAGTCAGCGATGCTGCCAGTCTGAATTCACTTCTTGCAAATGGGAGCAGACCTATGACTAGGTTAAAGAAAGACAAAGTGATCACCATAAAAGACTTGTATATAGCGAAGCCCAGAGAAGCGACTATTGTACGATATTCATGCCTTTCAAAAATTCACAAGTCAAACTTCCTCCTACGGCTAATCGTCGCCTTCCATGGCACGCTTACATACGGACTTGCTAATTGGTTTTTTAAGAAGTTTAAACTTCTTCATAGAAGGCTTACAAACGATAATTCACTCGGCAGAACAATACCTCCAGAAAATAAAGACAGCCAAACTTGAGGCTGCTGAGAGGATGATGTCATTTGCTGTTACTACACTCTTTTCCTCCAAACCTCAGGCCATGGACATCTAAACACTCAGTTACCAGTTACGTCAAGCTGACGATGGGACCACAAGGCTGCCCACAACTGAATGTCACCTTCGAAGGGGTCACATAGGAACAAATAAAAGGCATTCCGAGGGAATTCCCAATCTCTGGGCTCATTGCCGTGGTGGAGCTGTGTAAACTCAAGGGTCACTGCTCAAACAAATAAACCAAAATTTTGGGCAAGCTACATTGATGACACCTTTGTCGTTATTGACCATGATAGCATCATCCACTTAATTTTACCAGATCTTAAGTTCACGGTGGAAGCATAATCACAGGGCAGACTTCCATTCTAAGCTGTTCTAGTCGTCTAGTAAAAAAGTACTGCAGCCGCCAAATGGAACGAAACAAAGCTTGTGCGTGAGCTTTTCAGAGCCAACGGTCATCCACGAATGTTCATCAAGCGGAATCGAAAGCCACAAGAAACAGAACGATGAAAATTGTCGGGGACAATTTTGGCAAGGCAGTCCGCATATGAAAGCGATCTCAGAATTTGATCGGTTGATAGTATTGATATATCTATTTGGTACCTACTTGCCATATTTGTGTCCAGTTCGCTATTATGCGAGCGATCACTAGGAAATATACTTGTCCTATAAGGTGGCACACTTTTCATATCTACTGTTCTTTAAGTACATGACGCGAGCTAGGTGTCCTCCTTCAACACAGATCCCATAAAAAAGGAAACATTTCAGAATCAAGGAAATTTATTGTTGAAATCGGACTGTCCGATAAACAGTAGGCGCTGTTAGAAACGACAACATGCAGCAAGATCTGAACCTTGGCCAGCATTTAAAGAATGCTCAAAGACGTATTTGAGTGAACTCTGCGTTAAGTAGTGTTTAGAGACGATCGCAGGCGCGAGTTTGCCTATAAAGGTTCCTTCAAAAGGCTCCTTTCCTTCAAGTGTGATCATTCCTGTATGTATGGTGCCATTGAAGGACTTTATGATGACTAAGGCATTGATGTTCTCTATCTGGTATTGGCCAAGGAACTGTAAAGGTCTATTGATGTGCTAAGAAAGAGAAATGAATTATATGTATCATAAACAGGCAAAAAAACTCAAAGGTTTTCAAAAGTTCAACAAGAGAAATCTAGGGCCCAATGTCGTTAATCTCTCAAAAATTAATAAAAAGTATAACCTTATAGGTGGAGCTGTGTTCAAATGAGGAAATATAAAAAGCATACAGTATATAAACGCACCAACTGTTGTATATGCAATTCCAATTTATCAATTTGGATCGAGCAGTTAAAGTAAATTGCGGACGATGACGGCAGTGTTATTGCATTATCAGTAGAGCACCAGGATATTCTTGGCACTGTCATTTCAGTTGTTTTAAGAAAATAAAACTTTCTTTCAAGAAGAAAAACTGATGTTGAGGGTGTCCTGAGTTTAAGTCGATCAAGTACAGCTTCAAACAATTTCGCTTTTTTTTTACTTCAGTTACATGAGATGTGGACGTTGTTTCTATTAAAAATGAAAGAAAGTACAATGCAGAATGCGTTTAAAAGTTCAAAAAGTAACGAAGGATTTATTTTCTGTTTCTTATTAGTTCTAACATTGATAACCAAGTCTTGAAATACTAACGGAAATTTTTGGCAAATTTAAAACTGACACGAAAAATAAAAAGTAATATCACCTTTTAAGATAAATACAAATTTTCCTAAAATGATCGGCAAATTCTAAAATCGAGCAAATTCGCTAAAACGTCAATGAGAATTCTTCGGTGAAATCTTATGCATAACAATTATTGTGTTCAGATAAGGTTCCTTTCAGCAAATTGTCATAATATACATGTTGATATGGCCTTACAATTAGTTTCAGATCGTCTTTGAATTACCAGTGAATACTTTTTGATTTTAAAGGATTTCAATCGATTGATCATGAAATTATGTTTATGTATGCCAAAAACATTAAAGGGAGACATTGCTAAAAGCAATTTCCCAAAAAATAAAATTGCATTGCTGGGTTAAATGTACTTTCAATAAACAGCTGGCAAGTTACCAGACTAATTTCAGTAAAAAATAATTAAGTAGAAGTTCATTACCTTAAGGGGCATTTTATTATGCTACTTAATGCTAGTGTACTTTGACATTTTCCAAGGTTAAATTAAGGAATTTCGAAATCTTTTGACTTCCCCAAGATTAAATGACATTTGTTCTGCTAATCATGAACGAGTTCAATTTCTCGCTTTTCTCGTTATACATTTAAATTTTGGGGTCGAATTCTAAAATATAAACTGTTCATCAGAGTGTCAGAATTCAAGCTTATTTTTTTCGAATACTATCATAAAATGACCTCTGTTTATATTAATGTTATTTTTTTTTGCAGAACGTCTAAAATGGTTCTCTTCAGCTATAAAAGACCGTTGGTAATTTCTAGCCTATAGTATGAACTTCGACTGCCCAAATTTAACCGGTTTCTGCAATCCTTTTTACTTAAATACTTCTGCATCTCGAATCCTTTTAACAACTTCCAATACAAAACCTAATATACGTTAAAATACTCACCCAAATGTCAACACAACATTGCACGGATTAGGTCATAACTGCAAACCTTACCATAAAATTTTCTCTACGGCTAATTTCCGTGTAATTTTGCGCATATCAACATGTTTGACAAAGCGTTCATATTTCTGTTTCGTGCAGGCAGGAGGATTAATATCAGGGCACTTAAAAAGCTGTTTTAAGAATGAGTGAGGACACGTTCAACCACCCCTTAATAATAACAACCTTTATAGACTTCCATAGGCTCGCTCAAAATGTATGCCACATGTTAACAGTCAATGGCTGGGTGTAAATTTACCTCCTAGCTTCCGTTCTGCAACCTTCTGAACCCTCAGCAATTCGAAAACGTTTTACCCATGCAACAAGTCTCCTAGGCAATATCATAAAACCTTTCTCTATCTAATGCTACTCAGATTGCTCTAGTCAATTTGCCACTGCCAATTCAAAACACAACGTCTGGACATTATACAATGTCTACAGAGGAAGCTTAACTACTTCTGTTGTGTCCCAGCTGGATGAAAAGGGTTTAATGTGCAAAGACCTGCATGCCTGTTTTGACTGAACTATAATTTCTTATCCACCGGCTCCCTCCATTTTGCTACGGACTACTTTACCTGCTGTCACTATCAGTTATCTTTTTCACGCAATTCGGCCCATAAAAATTACTTGACTTTGAAACATGAATAGGAACTGGGTGAGTATATTACATTCTTAAAATGAGAGGGTTCATGTTATAGATTAATTTCTTTCATTATTTTACACATCTTACCACAGGAAAATGGTGGCTGTTGTGACGACGAGTTAGTGTGGCTGTCTATTGGATTAATTGAGGCAGTTGAAGCTGGCACATTATGGTCAACAGATGGGGCTGGAGAGTGAAAGCTCCTACTGGTCAGGCCCCGTATCTCTGTTGCCACAATTTTGGTCAAATTAGAACCTGAACAAATATGGTACATGTAAAATTCTGGAAGCTTAAGCCCAGCATTAATGTTAAACCTAATAAACAATTAGTTGGGTCGACCGGAATGTCTGGTAATCATATTTACATACAAGTTAGACTGAGCATTTGTTAGTGCATTTAAATGAGTAATATTACGTTATATCTCTAGACCTCAAATCATGGATATTCTTTCTATTGGAAAAATTTACAAATTATGCAAATAGATCTCACACTATTTGAAATTTTTCCCTTATTTCAATTTATATGTATGATGTTTATAAGTTCGCTATTACGTGACAGAAAGCCTTTATCATTAAAATCCAACATTAAACCAGAAAAGCATCATAACAGAACGTTTTTATGCAACTGAAATTACTGGTCATGTAGAGTCCCATGAGCAACAGTCATAGTTCAGTAAATATCATTTTTGGCAGCTATTTGGGAATTCATTCGCATATATTTGATTGATTTTTGTCAAACACTTACTAAATCTCACTTATATTTCTGGCATAATGTATAAAATGTGTCTACTTATAGCGTTTAAATTTACGTTTCTTATTTAATTCAAATAAAGCTTAAGATGATTGATGTGCAGCTCATGAAATGACATCCTCAAAATTTAAGGGCACACAGTTGAAGTTGCTTACTGTGTTTTTATTAGAATTTCATTTAAGATCCGTTTATTAAATGCGAAACTGGGCAAAATTGGGTCGAATGGGAAATTCGTGATTTTCACGCATTTCCTACAGACTGAAAACACACGAAAACGTAAAGTATTTACCACCATTTCAACGCTGATTTAAACTCTTTGAAATCCCTTACCCGACATAATTATGAAGAAATTAAATAAAAGCGAATTCCTCTTAAAATTCATAAAATGGTACATTTACGATTTCATATATAATTCTATTTTAAGTTATTATTCACTGACTGCCCAATCAGTATGTCAGCTTATGAAATATTATATTCCTGTGACGTTATTTATAGCAAATCAAGCAAAAATATGTTTGCTATTGTCAAATGCATTTTTAACAATGTATAAACGAACGAAAAAATGCCAATTATCGTGGAACCCTGTTGGAATTTATATTTTAGATGAAGGCTCTTTGGTAGCGGCCATACTAGCCAGTCTGGAAGACAATTCACACAGAATATACCCTAAAGGACAATATAAAATATAATTCCTACTTCTTATGTTGTATTTGGTCGTTTGTTTACATGGAAAAGCATTCTGTACATTTTAAACTTCAGGTTAACTAGCTAACCCGATGTTTCACGTTTTCAGAATTTTTTACATTTGGAAAAAAGTAATATTTATAAACTAAGCAATATTAATTTTTAAACATTAGGGTGCCATCTTTTTAAGAAAAGGTCGCATATTTAGGCCTGTGAAACAATTGGTGTGCAGTGTGGGCTTTTTCAGCATACCATGCCCTAAACTTCTTCTTAATTTTCCTGACCCTTGGTCTAACATTCCAACCAACTCCTACAACTTTCGTCCTCTACATGGAAAACAGCAGCCATAAGTAGTTTCAAACCTTCTTCTTGCTTACCATCTGAGTCCTTAGTCGAGTGCCTTGGATGATGGGTATTGTTTCCCGCTGAACTTTTCGTTTGCACTAGGGTGGTGTCGATTGCTGGTTTTGTTGTTTGGAAAATGTTTGTTGGCATGTTGATCTCATTGTTCAGCTTGACCGTCCTGTTCGGTGAAACTGTATTTGTGGGCACATTTAAATCAACACGGCAATAGGGTTCTGTTGCGTTTGCAAATTGGTCAAAAATCATTAAAAATCAAATTTAAATTGGAGGCACGCAAAGTTTTGATGTTGATCAGAGGATAGCTCTACCTACTCGGAGGCAATCAGATAACAGTTGGCGATAGTGTGCACTGACTGCTTTGTTGAAGCTATAAAGATCTGGCCATGCATGTAATATAATGTGTGGTTTTTGTTCCTTTGTCAAAAAAAGTGTTTGAAGCATGCTTTTCATATCCTCGCAGAGAACATTACAATTTAAACACACTACTTACTCAATGAGATCAACTTATGTGTCAATGACACCTCAGAGCCTAGCGTCTGTGACTTCGGTTTCTGAACCAACACAGAATTAAAATACCTAATGCTAGGTTGGTGCAAGTACAAAAATTATTCTGCTTAAATACGTACCCTGAGGTTTCCATAGTTTGTTCAGCGTGAGCAATAGCAATGTGCTTGCTGGTATTATGAACATGTCTGTTGTGGTCTAGGAGAATTTCCGTAGATATATATATTTGCGACTAAAATCAATTGCTAAGATTATTTAAGCTCTGAAAATCTTATTGGACCGTTGCACTAAGTCGCCGGTGCTATGCGTCTGCTTTGTATGAAAGAAATGTAGGTCAGTGATTATTAATGCGTCAGAAGCGCAAGTTGTATGTGGACATATTTAATTATAATTAAGTCTGAGTTTTTGCGTTAAATGTTACTATCACTGATTCAAGCGAAACGTCTTACGCTTGCATTTCTAAGTTTCGGATTATCTTCTGAATGATCGAAAGTCCTGCAAAGTCAGCGAAACCGCCAGTCTAAAGTCACTTCTACTGAAGGTGAGCAGACCTTTGGCTAGACTGAAGAAAGACAAAGTCACATCAACAAACGACTGGGTTAAGGCGAAGCCCACAGAAATGGCAATGATACGATTTTAATAACTACCGAAAATCCACAAGTAAGCTGTTTAAACGTGCAACAGGCAAGACGTAGACAGCTGTTTCACGGTTGTAACCCATCATCAGCACGTCAAATACCTTGAACAGTGAGGTATATACAGAAGTCGAACAAGTGCGTAACACTCAGTGATGTGGTAAGGATCTCGCTCGATACAATTCTGTCCGCCCGTTATTGAAACCTACTCCTGGCGATAGATGAAAGTACTGTGACAGGACACATGCCAAATAGAATCCAATGGTATGTTGCAAATGTTGCAACTGGCAAGATGGAGAGAGCTGTTTCACGGTTTTTGCCAGTCATCACAACCTCATTTGCCTTAAGCAGTGAGCAGGCACTTGTACAAAAGTCTAACAAATGCGCGACAATCACGGATTTTGTTAGGATCTCGCTTCATCGAATTCTATTTCGCCCTCCAGCCTGCTAATGGCGATAAAAGTAGATTGTCTCATAGGACACATTCCACATATAATGCAAGGTTATGTTGCTGTTTTCAGTTATCTCTGTCTCTCCAAGTCGGCTGGATTTCTGACGCAGTTATATGGACTCAGACCTGCTGACCACCGTTCACTTCGCTGGAGCCTGTTCTCCAGTCAAATGTCCTCAATTTATCTCATCATCAATAATTATCAATTCTGATTGCATGGTTCACACTGCTATGATCGTTTTTTACGTAAAAACTACAGTATTGCGCAAAACATCTAAACTTTTTAAGAACCAGCCGGGTTCAACAGAACAGCTGCTGACGTCAAAGCTGATTTCAATGACTAATCTTCATTGAATCGAACAGAAAAGGAATTAGCTTACCGTGCCATGCCAGTCGCGGATGGACTTTGATCAAGCATGGCCACCTCTTCCAGTGTGGGACAAATATTTTTATGCATATATGACTAATTTCGAATCTGTAGCTTATTGTTTCCAGGACAGCAATTCCCCGATTGAACGAACGATCTGCAGTTAAAAATCGCCAAGTGTAAAATGTGAACACCTAACCGGTGTGAACAATGACTCAGTTTAACGTCAAATATCACTGAGAAGACTACAGTCCTTCTAAGAGTTACTTTTAACGTAACGCAGTAATTTAAAATCTACCCATTTAATAAATAATAACACTGCGAGATTAAATCTCATCATCCGAAAAAGAAAACCTAGTCTGATATGGGCGCATTTTACTTATGGATACGATTAGGTCAAATAAAAGGGGAAGATCCGAGATGTATTTTGAACTGTCTGAAAAGAAGTGATATATTTTCTGCTGAGAATAAAAGAAATCATTTTTTTATGCCTAATAATCGTTTGCCATTTTTTCATTTAAGGCTACTTTCTTAGATTAAAAATGCTCAATTGTGTGGCCAAATATACAGGAAATGTTTGAAAACACGATTGATCTTCTAACGCTTGCATTTCCAAGTTAAGGAGTGGCTCAAAACTATATAGAATAAAGAAAGTATATTGCCAAATGATTGAAATCTTACACAGGTTTTGTAGTCTTCCATCTCCGCATTACCATGCATGTATTTTGTTTCTGGTCTCAATTATCAACGTTGTGCCACGATAATGTTAAATTTAGTTAAATAATGCCTTTTTTGCCAAAATATCAGCCATGTGCAAATAATGCATTTATAAACTGAATTTGTTCCTTTTTTCTGCAAAACAATTTGATTCCATGACATTAGCCATCACCTGAGTTTCGCTGGCTCAATATCAGATTATATCGTACCAACATTCTCCGAGATCACCGCAATCTTGGCTTTTTCCCTTCAATATATAATACTGGAGCCTCTAATCCATTCATGTAAAAAAAGACCAAACGAACGCTTAACTACTCACTCAGACTTTCATCAGGTCATTGGTGGGCTAGATCATTCCCTGTAGTTACGTTCTTCATTTTTATTAGATGATCAAGCCTGCCTTTGAAAAGCTGTGTTTTTGGTAAAATATAGGTATAATGTTAGGCGTATGGTAAATATTATGGCTAGGGAACGAGTCACATTAGGAGTAGCGCAATAAATATTGAAAAGTTTAATTTTGTCTATCACAGAACCTTTTTTTAAAAAGCCTCTATTTTGCTTTTTCTCACTAATATTTTGCACTGATATATTTTTTGAACTATATGGAAATCTATTTGCATTAAAAAACCAACGAATTCTTTAATAACGCCTTTTTTATGTCTTTCGTGCAGTCTATTGTTTACTTTACTCGTATGCTATGCTAAGTACATTCATAAAAGAATCTTTCGCACTTTACAAGAGTAAATATGCTGTTATTTCTCAGCGGACTAAAACATTTGTTGCACGGAACTGATGATTTTACGGGTGATTGAATCTATGGCCTCAACGTGACGCACCTTTTCTGACGCAGCATTTTGGGGAAAACCCTCTGTGAGCCTGCCGTGAGAAAATTCCTACAGATGAAACCAAAGACCTCCTTAGGCATTAAGTAACCTGTCTGCTCATGTCGCATCCAGAAACCAATTCACACCTTAGAGACGAAGAAAAGGCCCTTAAGTAGTATAAAAACAAACACTGAAATAGTAATTCTGCCTGCTGGGAAAGACCGGATTATATTTATCCTTCATAAGGAGTACAACCGAAGCATATCCGAATGCTCTTCAACGATTGAGGGTCCTACAAAGTCAGCGATGCTGCCAGTCTGAATTCACTACTTGCAAAGGTGAGCAGACCTATGACTAGGTTAAGAAAGACAAAGTGATCACCATCAAAGACTTGTATATAGCGAAGCCCAGAGAAACGACTATTGTACAATTTTCATTCCTTTTAAAAATCCACAAGTCAAAATTCTTCTACGGCTAATCGTCCCCTTCCGTGGCACGCTTATAAACGGTCTTGCTAATTTTTTTTAAAAAGTTTAAAATTCTTCAAAGAAGGCTCACAAACGACAATTCACTCGGCAGAACAATACCTCCAGAAAATAAAGACGACCGAACTTGAGGCTGCCGAGAGGATGATGTCATTTGCTGTAACCTCACTCTTTTCCTCCAAACCTAGGGTAATGGACATCTAAACACTCAGTAACCAGTTGCGTCAAGCTTACGATGGGACCACAAGGCTGCCCACAACTCAAGGTCAAATAGAACTGATTGAGCATTGTCTCAAGACATTCCTCACCTTTGAAGGGGTCACATAGGAACAAATAAAAGGCATTCTGAGGGAATTCCCAATCTCTGGGCTCATTGCCGAGGTGGAGCTGTGAAAACTCAATGGCCACTGCTCAAACAAAAAAACACAAATTTTTGGCAAGCAAAATTGATGACACCTTTGTCGTTCTTGACCATGGTAGCATCATTCACTTAATTTTTACCAGATCTTTAGTTCACGGTGGAAGCATTATCACCGGGCAGAATTCCGTTCTTAGCTGTTCTAGTCGCCTAGTAAAAATGAACTGCAGCCGCCAAACGGGACGAAACAAAGCTTCTGCGTGAGCTTTTCAGAGCCAACGGTCATCCACGAATGTTCATCAAACGGAATCGAAAGCCACAAGAAACAGAACGATGAATATTGTCATGGGACAATTTTGGCAAGGCACTCCGTATATGAAAGCGATCTCCAAAAGCCTGAATGGATCCCAAATGCCTCTCAGAATAGGAGTTGTCCACAGGCCTACCTCAACAATCCGACAGAATGTGATGTGGCGAAATGACGCTTTCTCTAAGCCGGAGGAATCGGCTGTCGTTTACTGATTTTAATGTAGCTGTGGGATGTGCAACTATGTTGGAGAAATCGGCGGATTGCTGCAAACATAAATGCAGGAGCATCAGTCGGATGTATGAAGGTTGGACCCAAAAGCAGAGATGGCAATCCATGTTGCGCAGTTGGGCCACGTGTTGAACGTTGACGCCATTGAAATCGTGGGCATGTAAATCAACCGCAAAATTAATTTTGCCTGTCTCCTATCTGGCAGAAATAACCCTGAGGACAGGAGACAGCCAGGACGTAGACAAAGTGGACAGCAAATTATCTCCGCGATCAAAGGAGGAAGGGGCCGGAACAAACGGTGGTCAAAGGTCATCTGACTCCAACACACTGCCCGTTAGCGGGGACGGTGATAACGACACAGTCTACGGCTTGATGTGGGTCCCACGCTGCCAGACAGGCGGTCCAACAGGCACAAGGAAAAGATTGGCATACAATAAGAGTAGTCATCATGAGTTTCCAGGCTCCAAAGATGGGTAGACGAAACACGTATGCGAAATGTCAGACACCTTATAAACACCTCTCGGTAAATGCTTCTTTTTCCTTTGACAAACCACCTGGGAATTGGATATTCACTAATATTAATGACAAGAATACGTGTTTGTTTGTTGAAAGTAAAATCAGAAAACTTGTGCAATTCTATAAATAGCTTCCAACCGCACATGCACTCCATGATATTAAATGCAAGTTAGGCATTCACAAAACGGTAGATTGTAACTTAAATAGTTTAAAGTGGAAGACATATTTCGAGGAATTTATCACCTAATCTCCATTCTCACCAAAATATGTCCATTGTCAAGACGGAATCAAGGAGACCGAAGATGGCTTTGCGCACATTTTGTGATGAGGCTGAGCACCCAGGTTGCACGGTGAACAGATTTTAAAGCAACTGATAATGTAACAACCAGGAACCCAGCTAATTGGCAGTGCAATGGAGGCAAAATTAAGGGAGAGCAACGACAACCCTGATTCCCGATTTGAAAAACTCAATTTAGCCCTCAGTTTGCGGACTGCAAAACCAAAGACGTTTAAATGGCTTTTAGAGAGGAATATGCAATACTTGTCAAAGAAGGTAAACTTCACACTATTTTCTTTTTACCAGGCAAAATTTCGTTGTCCTATCCGAACTGCCGCCAGGCTGGCATGGAGTTTATCTGTGCGTAGGCATGCCACCGAATGTCAAACATTTTTTCGTAGCCATAGTGATAAACCCAGCGCAAATGCCTTGTGGTCCCCTGTATGGGAAACATTGAAAATTATATCAAAAATGTTTGTGTTGTAGTTCAGAAGCCAAAAGGTTAGCAGTGCCTTGAAGAAAAATGAACTGCACCGATATATTTTATGTACCCTATGAGTGATGCGAAAATTCCCAAAAACTACAGAATTTGGCCGGTAGTTTAGTATTGTAATATCTATTTGGTATCTACCAGCCATATTTGTGTCCAGTTCGCTATTATGCGAGCGATAACTAGGAAATATGCTTGACCTGAAATTCAGGTTAAATTGCTTAGAAATTGTTGTCAAACAAATTTGCACGTGCTTCGTTTTTTTCTTTGGAATTCCATCAACATTGATTTTTGAATTGTCCGTTTTTATTGAAATGAAACATTTAATACTACTGTCATCAGAGAACTAGATTTATAAAAAAGACAGAGTAGATAATGTTTAACGCTATATATTTCCACTGTTAGATAAGTAAATGTATTCAAAGTTTTAAAATGACCTCTTAAATGCTCTGTTTTGATTCCCTAGTATCTTTGACCTATTCTTTAAAAACACTTTCTGCAAATTATAGTTATGTATTTAGCATTGGCTGGGAAATTTTATAAGAAGAGACAATTTTGTACTACGTCGTGCGTTTGAACCCTCAGGATATGACAAAACGTTGAAGAGTCCAAAACTCAACATCAGTGCTCACGACATAAAGTACAAAAATTTATTATTCGTAACAACTCTACAACTTTCAGCCCTTATTTTTTCCCTTCAATTGCCCGATTTTTTGCACCTCTGAAGTCTGTTAAACGAGTTGTCTGACGTACCATTATATAATTCTCAAAAATCGTTTTGAAGGCCAGCGTTAAAACTTGGACGTTGTAGATCCTGTGGTTCACAGTGCTTTAACAGATCCAGACAAGGGTTGCCGTGCCTATGCACGTGCTCATCTTGAGTAATACTCTGCCTTCCATACTGTCGCAACGTTATTACCTCCAAGTGAGCAAAATATTTACTAAAAGTAGTCACGAAGTGACTTCAAATAGCAAACAACCATATCAAGTGAATCCGAATACGCAGTTAAAATGTAAGCGTACTTTATTGAAATCAGAAGTATACCCCCACGCTGGACCCACCGGCGTATAAATAAGGAAGCCTACCTAGTACACAGCTGCTGTTGCGCACCTGCGCGCTAACATATCCAGTTGCCGTGCGTCCGCACGCGCAGTTCTTTTATAACTACTCGGCCTTCTATATTATCCCACACCACTAACTCATTATGAAACCCAGCATGCCCCACTCCTGCATCTACTCTTTCTTTGCTAAGTGATTACTTTTATTTTCGCACTCAATCCGTCCACTCCGACACGTGGAAAGCAGAAACCACTCCACGGTGTGTTTGGATTCTAACACTCTCATATTCCTCAATCCTTCGATATTCTTCCTATCAACAAATCCTCTTTTCGGAACCTTGCTGTTACAATGTCATTAAATCTGTTATTCTAAATTCACGCTGAAGTCCTCTTTCATTGATTCCATTTTGTCTTTTAGGTCTAAAGGGGAAAGGCGGACTGCATAAGACGTTACAATAAGGCTTAAAAGTGTCAATGGTTCAGTAAAAGGGCGGTATTTTGGTACAGGCGGACGAACTACCTGGGTGTCGGTCTCTGAGTAATGTATATAGTTGGGTGATTAAACGGGAGACAGTCTTTCTCAGGACATAATATGAAGGCACTTTTGGAAGAATATACTATGCTGCTGTTCAAAAAGCAGTTTTTATTATCCGTGGAACCTCTTGACAATTGCGACAAAATTCGTTACCACACATGCCCGGTATTAAGTCCGTCATCACAATAAATACATTTTTCAGAGAACATGCTTGCATTTAACTACCCATTGATTTCATTTTCCGTTTTTTTCATACGTGAAAGTATATTTTTCAACTTGGATGTGCTAACATACGAGTACTTATGACGAACTTTTCTCGAAGAATTTAAAGTTGCATACTCTCTCTTGACACGCGCTGAATGTATGATCTTGACTGCTGCGACTTGAGATTAGTTATTTACCACGCGCAAAAACGGTGAACACAGTGTCTTGTGTTTGACTTAGACAAAGACAAATTATCGTGTCTGAATCCGTGACCTATGCTCTGACCCTACTCTTAACGCCTTCTGTGAGAATTCCAGTCATTCTGGCACGTCAATCAATCCTTTTCAGCAAATAGCAAGGAGCGCTGATGTGCACAAAGTCAGCTTAGATGTTGAGAAGTCCCTTTAATCGTGTCCATTTTTCCCTACCTTGACTAGAATGCAAATGTGTGTATTCGTATGTTACATAAATCTGACCCTGTCTATTTCGCACCGCAATCATTTGAAGAAAAATTTAAAAATCCCCCTACTATTTTCAGTAAAGCATGAAGATCAACACGAGCAGAAGTAAATGAGTATGAGAATTCAAGCATTAAAATTGACTTCATAAGGGGTTGCGGTGTGAATGCTGGGGATTCAAAAGATAAATTGAATAAATGAAAGAAGACTTCAGCATAAATGATGAATTACAGATTTGATGACAGGATAACAGCAAAGTTCCGAAAAGAGGATTCCTTGATAGGATGAATATCGAAGGATTTAGGAATGGGAGATGCTTAGCATCTAAGCACACAATCGACTGGTTTCGGATTTCCACGTGTTGCAGTGGATGGATTGAGTGCGAAAATAACAGTTAATCTCTAAGCGAAGAAAGAGTCCATGCAGGAAAGTTGCATGCTAGTTTTCACTACAGGGTTAGTGGTGTGGGAGGAGAATATAGAAGGCACAATAGTAAACAAGAACTGCACGTGAACGAACGGCAACAGGACCTGATAGGGCGGTGTTGACCACATGCGCAACAGCACCTGAGTAATAGGTTGGCTTCCCTTTATTATGCACCGGTGGGTCAAAGCGTGAGGACAAAACTTGCGATTTCTTTAGCACGACAACGTTTTAACTACGCCTTTGGATTCTGCTTTAAAAAGGTTGTTTGCTATTCGTAGACACTCATGCGAGTACTTTTAGTGAAATGTTTTGCTTTCGCACATTTTTGCAATATTGTTCGTTTGAAAATTTAAGCGTCCAGTGTTTTTCAAGCATTTCTCTTAGCGAATGTTAATCTGCAAAATTCGTAAGTACAGTCATCTCTATCTCTCCAAACCTGCTGTGTTTGCTGAAATACCTTACCAACTTGAACTGCTGATCAATGGCCACTTCATGGAAGCCGATTCTCCAATCAGATGGCGTCAATTCAATGTGCGTGCAGATGGTGAAACACAACCCAGCGGGTAGATTCATCATAGCAGATTTTCGCTAGTAGCTAAATGACGCTGCGACAGCGTAGTAGTGTAGTAGCAGTAGCAGTAATAGTAGCAGTAGCCGCAGTAGTAGCAGCAGAAGCAAAAGCTATTAGTAGTAGTATTAAAATAGCCAGTGCATGTCGCAGTAGTCGCAGCAGTAGCAGTAGTATTAGTAGTAGCTGCAGCATTAGCAGAAGCTAGTAGTCAGTAGCGGCAGCAGCAGTAGTGCATTAGCAGTAGTCGCAGTAGCAGTAGCAGTAGCAGTAGTAGCAGTAGCAGAAGCAGCAGGTTAGTAGTAGCAGTAGTAGCAGTACTAAGCAGTAGTAGTAGTAGTAATAGATGAATAATAGTAGTAGTAGTAGTAGTAGTAGTAGTAGTAGTAGTAGTAGTAGTAGTAGTAGTAGTAGTAGTAGTAGTAGTAGTAGAAGTCAGGATCTGCGCATTCATAGACACGGCAACCCTTGTCTGGATCTATTAATGCAGAGTGAACAAGAGGAGCTACAATGTCCAAGTATTTAGTCTGGCCGTAATCACAATAGTGAAGGACCTGAAAACTTCTGAACTTCTGATGTTTTACTTTTTTATTTTTTTTGGCGAATTTAGTAGTTATTTTCTGAAAAAATTTAATCTTCGCGGCTGCGTTTTTGGAGGACTTGTTATAATGACATGCATCACGGCACGTACATGCAGGCAATTGTGTTCAGTTCAGTTCAGTTCAGTGTATTTGAGGAAAATAGGCTTACGCCTTTGAAATCCCTATTTGTTACATAAAAGTAGCAAGAATAAGAAGCAAATTAAAGAAGTAATAGTCAAGTGAATGCAGGCAGATTAACGTGGTACATTGATATTGTAAAGGTTAAGTAGTCACATACTCTTCATGGTGCTGTTACATATGTATGTCAAGCCAATGTTTAAATGTATACACAGACTGGGACATAACAATCGCCTCAGGTAGGTTATTCCACGGTTCCACGACTTGGTTGGTGAAAAAATACTTCCTTACATCCAATCTTACTTGGGGCACACTTAGTTTGAATGGATGACCTCGGAGATTTTTCGTACTGACAAGTTGGAAAAGTCATCACATAGGATGGTGCAATCCATGCCACGCACGATACGGAAGGTTAGTATCAAGTCTTCGCGCAACTGCCTATAACTTAGAGGATAGAGCTTTAGGTTATTTAGACGAATCTGATATGGCAGTTCACCTTGACCTCTTACTTATTGTTTTGCTCACCGCTGCACCCATTCGAGCATGTTGTAGTCCTGGGTATAATACATCCCGTGTATAATACATCTTCCTACTGAGCACTAAGCAGCCAAGTGTGTTTAAGAAAGTATCTACATGACAGAATGGAAAAAAGATTATTTCGTAATATAGGTTGTTGTCAAGTGTTCTTAATAATTTATAACAAAGCAGTCGACCTTATTAGGATTTCATCGTCGAGGAATGGTCTTTTTGTATTTATTTATGCTTCCATATAATTTGTGTGAAATCTCCAAAGGTTTCGGGTTTGCAGGAGGCAGCTCTGGCTAAAAGGAATATTGACGAAATGAGAAAAAACAGTTTCAGCAACACATCCTTCGCCCTACCTATAACAGAATTCCAATTGCCACAGTCGTTTGGACCAATAAAGGCCACTACCAACCTATCAGTAACCATGGATTCCGCCGCACATGGTGGGCATTGAAAAAGGGGGGCCGTGGTGAAAACTGTTTCTTCTTTTTTAAAATTTTATGGGAAATTTATATACACGACAGTTCGAACGTCAATTTTGACAAGGACCACCGTATACTTCACACCAGGTGGTGCAGGGATGGTGACTTGCGCGTTAATTAGTTTAAAGTGATATTAACCTTGCGCTGCAGCTACCGCACTCTCTTCTCCTCCCCCACCTGAGCCCGACGTCATGACAGAGTCATGAAGACCGTGAATGGGAGATGGGAGAGGGCGCAGATGGCTGGCACGGCCGGAGCCGCCCCTGGGCGTACCACCACACCTGGCTCCGATCCCATGGAGTGGGAGTGCCCTAAAGGCTCCATTATGAAGGAGCCATTGCAGCCTACTTTCAGTCCGCCAGTCAACCACTCCACACAAAACACACATTGGGCTGACCACGCGGTCTGAGTTATCCCGTCAGTTGGCAACTTTCCTAGCTACGGCTTTTTACCCACCGTGATAGTTTTAAGCGCGTCCGATTGTTTGTAGTGAGTAAAATGCGCTGAGCTGTTGGCCTCACTCTCTCCCCCCACCCCCACAATCTGACCACCATCCGAGCCAGTCAGTTGTCTGAGGTGGGAGTGGGTGCATTGGCTGACGGGTGATGATTTTACGGGTGATTGAATCTATGGCCTCGAAGGGATGCACCTTTTCTGTCGCAGCATTTTGGAGAAAAACCCTCTGTGAGCCTGCTGTGAGAAAATTCCTACAGATGAAACCAAAGACCTCCTTAGGCATTAATGAACCTGTCTGCTCATGTCGCATCCAGAAACAAATTCACACCTTAGAGACGAAGAAAAGGCTCTAAAGTAGTTTAAACCAAACACTGAAATAGTAATTCTGCCTTCTGGGAACGGCCGGATTATATTTATCCTTCATAAGGAGTACAATCGAAGCAAAATCCGAATGCTCTTCAACGATTGAGGGTCCTACAAAGTCAGCGATGCTGCCAGTCTGAATTCACTACTTGCAAAGGTGAGCAGACCTATGACTAGGTTAAGAAAAACAAAGTGATCACCATAAAAGACTTGTATATAGCGAAGCTAAGAGAAGCGACTATTGTACGATATTCATGCCTTTCAAAAATTCACAAGACAAACTTCCTCCTACGGCTAATCGTCGCCTTCCGTGTCACGCTTACATACGGACTTTCTAATTGGTTTTTTAAAAAGTTTAACATTCTTCATAGAATGCTCACAAACGACAATTCACTCGGCAGAACAATACCTCCAGAAAATAAAGACGACCGAACTTGAGGCTGCCGAGAGGATGATGTCATTTGCTGTAACCTCACTCTTTTCCTCCAAACCTCAGGCCATGGACATCTAAACACTCAGTTACCAGTTGTGTCAAGCTGACGATGGGACCACAAGGCTGCCCACAACTCAAGGTCAAATAGAACTGATAGAGCATTGTCTCAAGACATTCCTCACCTTCGAAGGGGTCACATAGGAACATATAAAAGGCATTCCGAGGGAATTCCCAATCTCTGGGCTAATTGCCGAGGTGGAGCTGTGAAAACACAAGGGCCCCTGCTCAAACAAAAAACACAAATTTTGGGCAAGCTACATTGATGTCACCTTTGTCGTTATTGACCATGGTAGCATCATTCACTTAATTTTACCAGATCTTTAGTTCACGGTGGAAGCATAATCACTGCAGCTGCCACTCCTTAACTTGGAAAGGCAAGCGTTAGAAGATTAATCGTGTTTTCAAACATTTCCTGTATATTTGGCCACACAACTGAGCATTTTTAATCTAAAGAAGGAGCCTTAAATGAAAACAAATGGCAAACGATTATAAGATATAAATAATGATTTCTTTTATTCTCAGCAGAAAATATATCGCTTCTTTCCAGACAATTCAAAAAACCCCTCGGATCTTCCCCTTTTATTTAATCTAATCTTATCCATAAGTAAAATGCGCATTTATCAGACTAGGTGTTTGTTTTTCGGATGATGAGATTTAATCTCGCAGTGTTATTATTTAATAAATGGGTAGATTTAAATTACTGCGCTACGTTAAAAGTAATTCTTAGAAGGACTGTAGTCTTCTCAGTGATATTAACGTCGAACTGAGTCATTGTTTACACCGGTTAGGTGTTCACATTTTACACTTGGCGATTTTTAACTGCAGATCGTTCGTTCAATCGGGGAATTGCTGTCCTGGAAACAATAAGCTACAGATTCGAAATTAGTCATATATGCATGAAAATATTTATCTCACAATGGAAGAGGCGGCCATTCTTGATCACAGTCCATCCGCGACTGGCATGGCGCGGTAAGCAAATTCCTTTTCTGTGTGGTAACAGCTGTCCTGAGTGGAGTCGGAGCGGGACCATCGAGCAAAGGTCAGTAGCTTGTGGTCCTTGAAAATTTTAAAGTCCTGACTTTAAAGGAAATGTCGGAAATGCTTCACAGTCAGGTAAATAGCGAAATGATTACGACCAAATGTACTGAAGCGCTTTTCCGTCAGCAAATGTTTCTTGGAGAAATAAGCCACCGGTTGACTCGAACCCACAAGGTTTTGTTGCAAGACTGCACCTTCGGCTGCGGTCAAAGCATCTACCAGCAGGGACAACTGAGCTTCTGTAGAGGTATTCGTGAGCAAGGTGGCATCGGCAAGGGAAACCTCAACTTTTTTGAAACGGGTCAGTGCCTTACCAGCAAGATCGAGGGGACCCTTGGGATCGGATAGCATGTTGGTGAGCGGTAGCATGAAGTCAGCACAGTTCGGGAGGAACGGGGTGTGAAAATTGACCATGATTAGTAAACGCTGCAATTGACACTTGGAAGTTGATAGAGGAAACACATGAGTGGCATCTACTTTGAAGGGCAGAGGAGTCAACTCATCAGAGTCGACAGGATGGCCGAGAAATTCAAGTGAATGCACACCAAAATCGCACTTGGAGGCGTTAATGATAACGCCATACTTTTCAAGGCGGTCAAATATGAAGGGGAGATGTTTCTTATGCTCCTCCGTAATCTGACTAGTCACCAAGAGGTCATCTATGCAGGCGTACACGAAAGGCAGGCCAAGCAAGCAACGAACGATTGAACTCTCTCAGCATTATGAAGACCGAATGGCATTTGGACGAACTCAAACAGCCCGATAACTAGAAGCACGGATGCGGTGCACAACATCGTATTGAACATCACCATTGTAAAACTGGTGGTTGATGATTATCGGAAGTTGAAGTAGACGTATTTCAGTCAATAGAGTGAAGAAAAACAACACAATGGAAAGGACTTCTCAACATCTAAGCCGACTTTTTGAACATCACGCTCCTTGCTATTTGCTGGAAAGGATTGATTGCAGTGCCAGCATGACTTAGATTCTCACAGAAGGCCTTAAGAGTAGGGTCAGAGCATAGATCACGGATTCAGACACGATAATTTGTCTTTGTCTAAGTCAAACACAAGACACTGATTTCACGCTTTTTGCGCGTGGTAAATAACTACCCTCAAGTTGCAGCAGTGAATACCATACATTCAGCGAATATCAAGAGAGAGTAAGCTTATTCCGATTCTTTGAGTAAAGCTTCCAGCATTAACGATCTTAAAAGAATTACCGACAGAATTTCGAAAAGATGAAAAACACAGACAATATATATATAAATAAATATATATATTTTTTCAACTTGGATGTGCTAACATACGAGTACTTATGACGAACTTTTTCCTCGAAGAATTTAAAGTTGCATACTCTCTTCTTGACACGCGCTGAATGTATGATCTTGACTGCCGCGACTTGAGATTAGGTTATTTACCACGCGCAAAAAGGTGAACACAGTGTCTTGTGTTTGACTTAGACAAAGACAAAATTATCGTGTCTGAATCCGTGACCTATGCTCTGGACCTCTACTCTTTAACGCCTTCTGTGAGAATCCCAGTCATTCTTGGCACGTCAATCAATCCTTTTCAGCAAATAGCAAGGAGCCTGATGTGCACAAAGTCAGCTTAGATGTTGAGAAGTCCTCTAATCGTGTCCATCCCTACCTTGACTAGAATGCACTGTGATTCGTATGTTACATAAATCTGATCCTGTCTATTTCTGCACCTGCAATCATTTTGAAGAAAAATTTCAAAAATCCCCCTACTATTTTCAGTAAAAGCATGAAGACTCAACACACGAGCAAGCAATGAGTGGGGCAGAATTCAAGCATTAAATTGACTTCAGCAGGGAGTTGCGTGTGAATGCTGGGATTCAAAAAGATAAATTGAAATAAATGAAAGAAGACTTCAGCATAAATGATGAATTACAGATTTTATGACAGGTAACAGCAAGTTCCGAAAAAGAGATTCCCTTGATAGGATGAATATCGAAGGATTTAGGAATGGGAGATGCTTAGCATCTAAGCACACAATCGACTGGTTTCGGATTTCCACGTGTTGCAGTGGATGGATTGAGTGCGAAAATAACAGTTATCTCTAAGCGAAGAAAGAGTCCATGCAGGAAAGTTGCATGCTAGTTTTCACTACAGGTTAGTGGTGTGGGAGGAGAATATAGAAGGCACAATAGTAAACAAGAACTGCACGTGTGAACGAACGGCAACAGGACCTGATAGGGCGGTGTTGACCACATGTGCAACAGCACCTGAGTAATAGGTTGGCTTCCTTTTTTATGCACCGGTGGGTCAAGCGTGAGGACAAAACTTGCGATTTCTTTAAACTACGACAACGTTTTAACTACGCCTTTGGATTCGCTTTAAAAGGTTGTTTGCTATTCGTAAGCACTATGCGAGTACTTTTAATGAAATGTTTTGCTTTGCACATTTTGCAATATTGTTCGTTTGAAATTTAAGCGTCCAGTTTTTCAAGCATTTCTCTTAAGCGAATGTTAATCTGCAAAATTCGCAAGTACAGTCATCTCTATCTCTCCAAACCTGCTGTGTTTGCTGAAGGACTTTACCAACTTGAACTGCTGATCAATGGCCACTTCATGGAAGCCGATTCTCCAATCAGATGGCCTCAATTCAATGTGCGTGCAGATGGTGAAACACAACCCAGCGGGTAGATCCATAGGCAGATTCCACTGCCAATGTGACGCTGCGACCGCGTAGTAGTAGAAGTAGAAGCAGTAGCAGCTCGTAGCAGTAGCAGTAGCAGTAGTTGCAGCAGCGCAGCTGTAGTAGTGTCAGCAGCATTAGTAGTAGCAGTAGCATACGTAGTAGTCGTAGAAGTAGTAACAGTAGTAGTAGTAGTAGTATTAGTAGAAGTAGTAGTAGTAGTAGTAGTAGTAGTAGTAGTCAAGATCTGCGCATTCATAGGCACGGCAACCCTTGTCTGGATCTATTAATGCAGAGTGAACAAGAGGAGCTACAATGACCAAGTATTTAGTCTGGCCTTAATGGCAATAGTGAAGGACCTGAAAACTTCAGAACTTCTGATGTTTTACTTTTATTTTTGGCAGGTTAGTAGTTATTTTCTGAGCTAATCTTCGCGCCTGCTTTTTGGAGGGACTTGTTATAATGACATGCATCACGGCACGTACATGCAGGCAATTGTGTTCAGTTCAATTCAGTGTATTTGAGGAAAATAGGCTTACGCCTTTGGGACCACAAGGCTGCCCACAACTGAAGGTCACCTTCGAAGGGGTCACATAGGAACAAATAAAAGGCATTCCGAGGGAATTCCCAATGTCTGGGCTCATTGCCGATGTGGAGCTGTGAAAACTCAAGGGCCACTGCTCAAAAAACCCAAATGTTGGGCAAGCTACATTGATGACACCTTTGTCGTTATTGACCATGGTTGCATCATCCACTTCATTTTACCAGATCTTTAGTTCACAGTGGAAGCATAATCACAGGGCAGAATTCCGTTCTTAGCTGTTCTAGTCGCCTAGTAAAAAAGTACTGCAGCCGCCAAACGGGACAAGATAGAGGAAACTCACGAGTGGCATCTACTTTGGAGAGCAGAGGAGTCAACCCATCAGAGTCAACAGGATGCCCGAGAAATTCAAGTGAATGCACACCAAAATCGCACTTGGAGGCGTTAATGATAACGCCATACTTTTCAAGGCGGTCAAATACGAAGGTGAGATTTTTATTATGCTCCCCCGTAATCTGACTAGCCACCAAGATGTCATCTATGCAGGCGTACACGAAAGGCAGGTCAAGCACACTACGAAAGATTAAACACTCTCAGCATTACGAAGACCGAATGGCATTTGGACGAACTCAAACAGTCCGATAACAAGAGGCACGAATGCGGTGCACAACATCGTATTGAACATCACCACTTTAAAACTGGTGGATTGATTGCAGTGCCAGACTGACTTAGATTCTCACAGAAGGCGTTAAGAGTAGGGTCAGAGCATAGATCACGGATTCAGACACGATACTTTATCTTTGTCTAAGTCAAACACAAGACACTGATTTCACGCATTTTGCGCGTGGTAAATAACTAACCTCAAGTTGCAACAGTGAATACCATATATTCAGCTTATTCCGATTCTTTGAGTAAAGCTTCCAGCATTAACGATCTTAAAAAATTACCAACAGAATTTCGAAAAGATGAAAACACAGACGATGTTCAGTCTGATCGTCCGCCTACGGGACGTTAATACACGCCAAGTGTTTAGATATGACCCCTTAGCTTACCGTTTCATTTCTTATATTGATTATTTTCAGAACATAAGTGGTTTTTAGCTCAACCAACTATATCTAAAGATTATTTTCGGACATCTGAATGAGCTGGTGTCTTGCTATTGAGTCTCGCCAACCAATGTTTAATAATATTACAGTCAAATAATTGGGTACACTTATTGGAGGCAACTTTTATTCGGTAATGTGTCATTAATAGTGAAAAACCTTTACAGGCAAAAGAGGTGTCAAACACAATATTCGTGACATTTTAGTTTGGCAAGCGGCAAAAATTGGCAGTTGATGTTTCGAAAAACTTAGCATGGAGTTTCTCGTAAGAATGTTGGCCTTAAATCGCAGGGTGGAAGGCGGACTGCATAAGACGTTACAATAAGACTAAAAATTGTCAATGGTTGAGTAAAAGGGCGGCCTTTTGGTACAAGCGGATGTCCTACCTGGGTGTCAGTCTTTGAGTGATGTATATAGTTGGGTGATTAAACGGGCGACAGTCTTTCTCAGGACATAATATAAAGGCACTTTTGAAAGAATATACTATGCTGCCGTTTAAAAAACAGTTTTTATTATCCGTGGAACCTCTTGACAATTGCGACAAAATTCGTTACCACACATGCCCAGTATTAAGTCCGTCATCAAAATAAATACATTTCCTTAGAGGGCATGCTTGCATTTAAATATCCATTTATTCAATTTTTCGGTCTTTTTCACAAGTGAAAGTAATTTGCTCAACTTTTACATGCGAACATGTGATTACTTAGGATGACCAGTATGCGTTAGTGCTGTGAGCTATACTCAAAGCATTTAAATGAGGATTATCTCTCTTGACATGCGCTGAATGTACGATATTTACTGCTGCGGCTTGAGGTTAGTTAATTACCGCACGCAAAACGCGTTAACATAGTATCTTGTGTTTGGCTTAGACAAAGACGGATTGTCATGGCTGCATCCATGAACTATGCCCTGACTCTAATCTTAACGCCTTCTGCGAGAAGGCCAGTTATTCTGGCACTGAAGTCAATCCTTTCCAGCAAATAGCAAGGGCCGTGATGTACACAAAATTGGCTTACATGTTAAGAAGTCCCTTCCATATAGTTCTTTTTATTCACTCACTTGACTAGAATGCTTCTACTTCAACACCTGAACATCACTAACCACGGGTTTCGCAGCGGCGAGGTTCAACAAGATGTTTTGCACCACATTCAAACCTCGGGTCCCCATGCCTTTGCTCGTCCTAGACCACTGGTGCCAGCGTTCCTGCCGGTTGCGTAAGCAGAATTCAAACATATGCTACAACTGGGCATCATTCGACCATGTGAGAGCCCCTGGGTGCCACCTTTGCATATGCTGCCCAAGACAACATCGGGTGACTGGCGACCCTGTGGCTACTACCGTGCCCTCAACAACATCACAATGCTCGATCGGTATCCAGTGCCTCATCTTCAGGATTTTACTCGAAGCATTTTTGGAAGACATCCCCAAAACCCCTGTTACTACACCGGTTGGATGTTTGAGTTCAATTGCATGCCATTTGGCCTTCGTAATGCTACCCAGTCTTTTCAGAGGTTCATTGACTCTGTCTTGCGTGACCTGCCTTTTGTGTACGTCTACATAGTTGACCTCTTGGTGGCTAGTCGGAGTGCTGAAGAGCATAAGACACATCTTGCCTTAGTGTTTTACGGCCTCGAAAAGTATGGCGTCATTATTACCCCTCAAAGTGCGATTTTGGTGTGCCTTCGCTCGAATTTCCTGGCCATCCTTTTGCCTATGATGGTTTGAGTCCTCTGCCCTCCAAAAAAGATGCAATTCGTGAGTTTCCTCTTAAACCTTCAAGTGTCACTTGCAACCTTTCCTAGGCATGGTCAATGTTTACCGCCAGTTCCTCCCGAACTGTGCTGACTTCATGCTACCGCTCACCAACATGCTATCCGATCCCAAGGGTCCCCTCGATCTTGCTGGTAAGGCACTGACCTGTTTCAAAAAAGTTGAGGTTACCGTTGCCGACGCCACCTTGCTCACACATCCCACTCCAGAAGCTCAACTGTCCCTGATGGAAGATGCTTTGAACGTAGCCGTAGGTGCAGTCTTGCAACAACACCTTGTGGGTTCGACTCAGTTATTGGCTTATTTCTCCAAGAAACATTTGCCGGCGGAGATGCGCTACAGTACATTTGGTCATGAATTTCTCGCTATTTACCCGGCTGTGAAGCATTTCTGACAAATACTTGAAGGTCGGGACTTTAAAATTTTCACGGACCACAAGCCACTGCCCTTTGCTCTGCGGCCTCATTCCGACAAGTACAACCCGAGAGAGATTGCCCACCTTGACTACATCTCACAATTCACCACCGACATCCACCACATTGATGGCACGAAGAATGAGGTGGCCGATATGCTTTCCAAACCCTCCATCTCTAGTCTCCAACTCTCACAAGGGATCAAACATGTTGTTATGGCTGCTGAACAACGACGAGTCAGTTGTTCTGACAACGAGTCAGTCAGCGGTCTCCAGCTAGCGGACGTTCCACTCACCACTGGAACTGGCACAATCCTCTGTGATCTGTCGACTCATTTTTATCGCCCTTTTGCGCCCAACTTGATGCGTCGAGCTGTGTTTTACACTCTTCATGGACTCCCCCACTCTGGCATCCAAGCCTCACGTAAGCTCCTTGTGGAAAGGTTCGTCTGGCCTGGCATGAACAAGGACGTCAAAGCTTGGGCACGGTCATGTCTGATTTGTCAGCGGAACAAGGTGCCTCGCCAAAACAAGTTCCTACCCTGACAACTTCCCCAGCCCTGACGCACGGTTTAGCCATGTGCATCTCGATGTCGAAGGCCCCTTGACTCCATCCAAATGGTTTTACTTACCTCCTTACCTTCGTCGACCGCTACATCCGCTTGGCTGAAGCTACTTCTTTTGCAGAAAATGGAGGAAGACACCATTGTCAGTCGTTGGATCGCCGTTTTCAGTGCCCTATCTACGGTTACGACTGATTGAGGTGCCCAACTCGAATCTGCCCTCTTCCAAGCCCTCCTCAACTTTCTCGACTGCACTCGCATTTGGACGACGGCCCGAAACTCCAGCTGCCAACGGTTTGGTTAAAGTTTTCCACCCTGCGTGCCGCAGATGACCCAACCAACTGGTCTGAAAACCTGCCCCGTGGGAATTCACTCGGCGTTCAAGTCTGATTTGGACTGCAGCGCGGCTGAATTGGTGTTTAGTACAATCCCCGGATGGCCAGACGAGATGATCACCTCAACCTCCTATGGTGCCCGTGATTATCGCAACAGTTTTGTGCATCGCTTGCGGCAGTTTATGCGCTCACTTTCCCCGGTTCCGCCCCGAGCTCCATCAACCGAGTCTCGTGTCGAAAAAGGCTTGACCAACTGCACCCATGTGTTTGTTCGGTGTGACCGTGTGAGCAAGCCGCTGGAACCCCACCATCCAAAGGGCCGTTCTGCGTTCTCTCACGCAACGCCAAGACCTGCCGGATCCTTCGCGGTTTCAAGCAGGATGTGGTCAGCGTCGATTGCGTCCAGGCTGCTGTCGCGGAGGAATCGCTGGACCTGCGCCAAGGACAAGACTGTGCTGACCACCTACCCCGTGCTTCTTTACCTTCCCTACCTCCTCCTCAATCATCCCTACCCTCTCCATCTACCCCACTATTCCCCCACCACCCCCGACCCTAACTCTTTACAGTGCCACTGACATTCGAACACTCGTAGCGGCTGTGGAGTCCACTTTCCCGACCGCTTTCTCACTCAAGGGTTTTAACATTTCATTTAAATTCGGCGTCGTTTTTGCGTTGGCCGTGTGTTTAGGTGGAGGGTACTGTGGTAGCGCTTGCCATGTTTTATTTTTAACATAAGGTTCTAAGTTACTAACTTGCTACACATTTAATTAATGCGCATTTACCCATATTTGTTTAAGTTGGCATTTATGAACTGCAAAGCGCCACACGCAAACTGGTTTGTGGCTCTGTAATATTGATTGATTTTTCACCCATTGCGTTTTTTTCATCACTGGGCGGCGTCGTCGAATGATTCCATCTTAGCATAACCTTTGGCATGGTTTATCTCTCTTAATTCGTAGCGGGGATCGCATTATTGATCGTAGTTGCTCACTAAAGGTATGTTTGCTACGGGTGCAACGGGCACGACGCAGACAGCTCTTTTCACGGTTGTTACCGATCATAAGTACGTCATATGCCACGTGCAGTGAGGTATATACAGATGACAAACAAGCACGTGAAACTCACTGATATAGTTAAGATCTCGCTCGATCCAATTCTGTCCACCCGCCAGCATGCCTGCTACTGGCGATAAACGAACTTTGTGTCATAGGGCATGTGTCACATATAATAAAAGGGTATGTTGCTAAGGGTGCCACAGGCAAGACGCAGACAGCTGTTTGCACGGTTGTTACCGATCATCAGTACGTCATATGCCCTGAGCAGTAAGGTATATACATAAGTAAAACAAGCACGTGACACTCATTGATGTAGCTGGGATATCGCTCTTTCCCATTCTGTTCGCCCAACAGCCTGCTAATGGCGATAAACGAACATTGTGTCATACGACACATGCCACATATAATACAAGGGTATGTTGCCTAGGGTGCAAAAGGCAAGAGGCAAACAGCGGTTTCACGGTTGTTACCGTGTAAAGGTTTTTTTCCACAAATGTAATAATATGCATTTGAGTTTGATATTACCATTAGTTTCAGATCGTCCTTCAAATAATGGCAAAAATTTCCTGATTTTCAGTGGTTTCAAGTGATTGGTAATTAAGTGATTTTTAATGTTTGTCAAAACCGTAAAAGGAGTCATTTCTAAGAACAATTAACTGAAAAATTATTTTTTGAATACTCTTCTAATGCGCGTGGCGATTGAGGGTCATCTTGCATGCTCACAAATAACATGAAAACGCATTGCTGAGTAAAATGGATCTTCAATAAAAATCTGGAAATTTACAAGACTAAGTTCAATATAAACATGATTTAGTAGTAGTTCATAAATATTAAGGGGCATTTTATTAAATATTATTCTGCTAAATGCTTGTGTACTTTGACATTCTCCAAGGTGAGATTAAGGTTATTGTAAGGAATTTTTAAAATTTTTGTCTTCCCCCAAGAATATTGACATTTGTTCTGCTCAAAAGTGAACGAGCACACTTTCTTGCTTTTCTCGTTGTACTATTTTAACTTTGAGGTCGCTTTTCTGAAATTGAAACTGCTCAACAGATTGTCCGAATACATGCTAT
Source organism: Schistocephalus solidus (assembly GCA_017591395.1). Classification (NCBI taxonomy): domain Eukaryota; kingdom Metazoa; phylum Platyhelminthes; class Cestoda; order Diphyllobothriidea; family Diphyllobothriidae; genus Schistocephalus; species Schistocephalus solidus. The sequence goes on from WEDG01000168.1 coordinate 59,996, forward strand.
GTTTTTTTTGAAAACCGTTAATAAAACGAAATCTGCTTATATTAATGTTGCTTTTTAGGAGAACGCATAAAAATGGTTCACTTCTGCTATTAAATACCATTGACAATTTCAAGCCTATAGGATAAATTTTGACTTCACCCAAATTCAACCAGGTTTCTGCAGTTGTTTTTACTAAAATTGTTTCTGCGCCTCGAGTCCACTCAACAACAACAAAAAAACGAACTATACGTCAAAGTATTTACCCAAATTTCGACACAACATTGCATTAATTAGGTCATCTATTGCAGACCTAACCATAACCTTTCTGTGTGCCCGCCTGCTTGCTACCTTCGATTAACAAACGTTGTAGCATAGGACACATGCCACATATAAAACAAGGGTATGTTGCTAAGGGTGCCACAGGCAAGACGCAGGCAGCTGTTTCACGGTTGTTACCGCTCATCAGTACGTCATATGCCTTGAGCAGTAAGGTATATACAGAATTTAAACAAGCGCGTGACATTCACTGATGTGGTTAGGATCTCGCTCGATCCCATTTTGTCGGATCACCAGCCTGCTACTGGCGATTAAAGAACTTTGTGTCATAGGGAATGTACCACATATAATACAAGGGTAAGTTGCTACGGGTGCAACGTTTGAAAAATTCCCTTTTATTATATGTGGCCTGTGTCCTATGACACAACTTTTGGTTATTGCCAGTAGCAGGCTGGCGGGCGGACAGAATGTGATCAGGCGAGAGCCTAACCACATCAATGTGTCACGCGCTTTTTTGACATTTAGCAATATTTTACAGTGGTTTTGTAAGCGCTCAGATCTTCAATTATTTCCCATTGCGTACAATAATATGCAAAATTTATAATGTCAGTGACCTCTCGCTCTCCAAGCCGGCTGCATTTTCTGACGTAGTCATACTGACGCAGACTTGCTGAACACCGTTCAATTCGTTAAAGCCTGTTCTCCAGTCAAATGTTCTCAAGTCATCTCATCATCAGGAATAACCAATTCTGATTGCATGGTTCACACTGCTATGATCGTTTTTTTCGTGTAGACAAGAGTATTGCGCAAATAGTCTAAACTATTTTAGAACCAGATGGGTTCAGCAGGACAGGTGCTGATGTCAAAGCCGACTGCAATGTCTTACCTGCTTTGAATCAAACGGAAAAGTAATCTGCATACCGTGCCTTGCCAGTCGGTGACAGACTGTGATCAATTATGGCCACCTCTTCTAGAGTGGGATAAATGGTTACATGCATATATGATTTATTTTGAATCCACAGGTTATTATTTCCATGACAGCAATTTCCCGATTGAACGAACGACCTGCAGTTAAAAACCGCCAAGTGAAAAATGTGAACACCTAACCGACTGCGAGAATAAATCTCATCATCCGAAAAAGAAAACCTAGTCTGATAAATGTCTGCTCATTTTATTTATAAAAAGTTAAAGTCAAAAAAGGAGTATTTTGAACTCTGAAAATAAGGGAAATGTTTTCTGCTGAGAATGAATGAAATCACTTTTTTTATACTAAAGCGATTTTTGCCCTATTTTGTTTACATTTAAGCTCCTTTCTTAGATTAAAAATGCTCAGTAGAGTGGCTGAATCTATAGAAAATATTTGAAAAGACGGTTAATCTTTTACCGTTTGCATTTTTACGTAAAGGATTAGCTGACACTATATAGAATCAAAGAAAGCATATTGTTTAATGATTCAATTAATACACAGTTTTTGTTATCGTTCATCTCTGCATTACCATGCTTATCCGTTGTTTTTGGTGCCAGTTATCGACAGCGTGCAACGAAAGTGTCAAATCAAGTTACATAAAGCAATATTTGGCAAAGTATATCAGCCATGTCCAAAGACTTCATTTTAAAACTGAATTTCTGCATTTTTTCTGCAAAAAATGCGATTCCCTGACACTCACCTCTACCTGATTTTCACTGGCTCAATATCAGACTTTTCTTTTTCCAGCAATGTCCAATTTCACCAAAATCTTGCCTTTTTTCTATCAATACATATTACTGAATGTGCGGTATACTTTAGTAAAGTTCTTTTGGAGCTTCAAATCCACTCATGGAAAAAAATAAGACTAAATGTACGCTTAACTACTCACTAAAACTTTGATCAGGTCATTGATAGGGCTAGGTCATTTCTTGTAATTAAGTACTTTGTTTTTATAACTTGATCAAGCCTGACTTTGAATAGCTGTGTTTTACGGACAGATTTCTGGCTGTTACGAAAACAAATACAGGTAAAAGTTATGTTTAACGTTAGGCTCATGGTAAAGATTATGGCTAGGGAACGATTAAGCGTAAGGAGTAGCGCAAAATATAGGGTTTAATTTTGTCTACCTCAGAACTTTTTTAAAAAAAACTTATATTCCACAGTGATCTATTTTTCATCTTTTTGGAAACCTCCTTCAATTAATTTTACAAACGGATTCTAAAAATTTCGTGTTCTTTTAATGTCTGCCATGAAGTCTATAGTTTGCCTAACACGTATGCCATACTAATACAATTCATTTTAGAATCTTTTGCGTTTTATAAGAGTTTATGTGCGCTGGTTTCTCACTTGACTTACACATTTGTTGCGTGACCAGATCATTTTGCGAGTACGTGAATCAATGGCCTCAACGTGATACACGTTTTGTGACGAAGCAATTATGGGGAAAACCATTTGTGAAACTGCTTTGAGAAATTTCATACAACTGAAGCCAAAGACCATCGACATCAAGTTACCTGTCTGCTTATGCCGCGTCGCAAACCCATTTACTCCTAATAAACGAACATAAGGCCCTAAAGGTGTTAAAAACCAACACTGAACTAGTTTTTCTGCCTGCTGAGAAAGGCCGGTTGAAAGTTGTCCTTGACAAGGAGTACTGCTGATACAAAATACGAATGCTCCTCAACGATCGAGAGTCCTACAAAGTCAGCGAAACCGGCAGCCTAAAGTCACTACATTCGAAGGCGAGCATAACTCTGGCTAGATTGAAGCCACATAAAATCATCACCATCAAAGAGTGATATATGGCGAAGGCCACAGAAATGTATATGGCACGATTCTATGGCCTTCCAAAAATCCACAAATCAGACATTCTTCTACGGCCAATCGTCTCCTTCCGAGGCACGCTTACATACGGGTTTGCCAATTGGTTTATCCAGAAGATGTAATTCCTCACAGAAGGCTCACAAACGACAGTTCACTCGAGGGACCGCTGTTCGAAGAAAACAAACACAAATTTTGGGCAACCTACATTGATGACACCTTTTTCTTCATTGACCAGGATAGAATCATCAATTTGATTTTACTAGACCTTCTGTTCACGATGGAAGAAAAAGTATAGGGTAGACTTCCGTTCTTAGCTGTTCTAGTCTGCCGCCAACCAGACGGCACAATGGCGACGTCAGTCTACCAAAAACTGATGAATACGTCGCGAGTGCTGAGTTACAATAGCAACCATGCACTGCACCACAAGCGAGTTAAAACCCACTGCAACCACCAAACGGGACGAGATAAAGCTTCTGCATGAGCTTTTCAGAGCCAACGGCCATCCATGAGCGTTCATCGAACGGAATCGAAGGCTACAAAAAAGCGGATCGATGATCATTGTCAGCCACAATTATGCAAAGGCAGTCCGTACATGAAAAGAGTCTCCAAAAACGTGACTAGGTCCCTCGCGCCTCTCATAATAGAAGTTGCCCAAAGGCCTACCTCAAAAATCCGACAGAACGTGATGCGGCTTAAGGACCCTATCCCTAAGCAGGAGAAATCAGCCGTTGTCTACCGACTTCAGTGTAGCTGTGGGATGCGTGACTATGCAAGAGTAACGGCTGAGAGCTGCAAACGCGAATAAAGGAGCATCAGTCGGCTGGACGAAGGAGACAGTCAGGGCGTAGAACAACCGGATAGCCAATTGTCTCCGTGACCAACGAGGAGGGGGCGGGCGGAACAAGCCGTGGTCAAATGTCGGCCTACTCAAACACACAGCCCGTTAGTGGGGATGGCAATGGCGACACAAGCTACGGATGGTGGGGGTTGAACGCTGCCAGACAGGCGGTCCAACAGGTACAAGACAAAGAGTGGCATACAATTAGATCAGTGATCATGAGTCTCCAGTCTCCGAAGATGGGTAGAAGAAACACGCATCCGAAATGTCCGATACCTTATAAACATCTCTCGGTGAACACATCTTTTTCCTTTGACAAACGACCTGTGAATGAGCATAATACGTGTTTGTTTGTTTAAAGTTAAATCGACATGCTTGCGCAATTCTATAAGCAGCTTCCAACCACACATACACTGTATGATATCACATGCCAGTTAGGCTGTCACAAAACGTAGAAGGTCAACTTAACACGATTTTCTCTTTAACAGGCACAAATTCGTTATCATCTCCGAACAGCCACCAGGCTGACGTGGTTGGCCAGAATATTTTACGTACCAAAAAATACATACATTTGCTGGTAGTTAGCATTTTTATTCCCATTGTGTACCTACCAGCCATCGCTGTGTCCAGTTCGCTAGCATGCGAGAGATCACTAAGAAAAGTGCGTTACCTGAAATGTAACAGTTTTCCTTTCTACTGTGTTTTAAGTAAATGACGCGAGGTTATGTGTCCTCCTTCAACAAAGATCCGACAAAGAAGAAAACATTTAAGAATGAGATATTACACGGATATTTATTGCTGAAATCAAGCTGTCCAATAAACAGAATGTGCTGTTAGTAATGGCAGCATGCAGCAAGATGTGAAATTTGACCAGCATTTAAAGAATGCTCAAATACGTATTTGAGTGAACTCTGCGTTAAGTTGTGTTTAGAGACGATCGAAGACGCGAGTTTGTGTATAACGATTCCTTCCAAGGCTCTTTTCCTTCAAGTGTGATCATTCCTGTATGTATTGTGTCATTGAAGGACTTAATGATGACTAAGGCATTGATGTTTACTAAATGGCGTTGCCCAAGGAAATCTGAAGGTCGGCTGAGACGCTAAAAATATGAAATAAATTAAATGTATTATGAACAGGCAAGAACACTTATCTATTTTTTAATACGTTTGACAAACGTAATCAACGTTTTAATGTCGAGAACCTCTCAAACATTAGTAAAAATAAAACCAAATAGGTGGATCTATGTTCAAATGAGGAAATATAAAAAGCATACAGTATATAAACGCACCAACTGTAGTATATGTAATACCAAGTTATCAATTTGAATCGAGCAGTTAAAGTAAATTGCGGACGATGACGGCAGTGTTATTGCATTATCAGTAGAGCACCAGGATATCCTTGACACAGTCATTTCAGTTGTATTGAGGAAATAAAATGTTTTTTCAAATCGAAAAGCTGATGTGGAGGGTGTCCTGAGTTTAAGTCGATCGAGTACTGCTTTATACATTTTCGCATCTTTTACTTCGGTTACAGGAGATGAGGACGTTGTATCTGATAAAAATGAAACAAATTACATTGCAAAATGCGTTTCAACTTTCAAAATATAACGAAGATTCATAATCACTCGCTAATCGGTACTTATGTATGTTACAAAGCCGTGAACTAAAAAAGAACAATCTTAGGCAAATTAACGACTTTAAGGTCAAATTAAAAGTAATATCAGCTCACGAAAACATAAAAACGCAGTGCTGGGTTAAATTGATTTTCAATAAACATCTAGCAAGTAATCAGACTAAGTGCAATATAAAAATAATTAAGCAGTAGTTCGTCAATTTTAAGGAGCTAAATGATTTTGTACTTAGACATTCTACAAGGTTAGATCAAAGTAAAAGTAAGGAAGTTTAAAATCTTTTGTCTTCCTTAAAAACAATTGACATTTTTTCTGTTGAAAATGAACAAGCTCACTTTCCCACTTTTCTCGTTATAATTTTTCACTTTGAGGTCGCTTTTCTGAAATTTAAACTGCTTAACAGATTGTCCGAATACATGCTAAGGTTTTTTTCGTAAACTGTCAGGAAATGATCTCTGTTTATATTAATGTTCTTTTTTAGCAGAACGCATAAAAATGGTTCTCTTCTGCTATTAAAGACCATTGGCAATTTCTAGCATATAAGGTAAATTTCGACTTCTCCCAAATTCAACCGGTTTTGGCCTTTTTTACTAAAAGAATTTCTGCGCCTTGAATCCACTCAACAATTAAAAAAACAAAAACAAATAAACGTTAGATTATTGCCTTAAATGCGTTCTCTAGACCTAACCATAACCTTATCTCTTCGGAAAAATTTCCTTTAATTTTTCGCATATCAACATGTTTTACGTAGCGTTCATATGTTTATTTTGAGCAGGCAGGAGGAACAAAATCAAGGAATTAAGTACGTTGTAGTGGAATGAATGTGGGCACGTTCAACCACCGCTTAATAATAACAACCTTTAAAGCCTTGCTATGTTTTGGAAAGGAAATGCAGGCCTTTCGTCAAAATGTACGCGACAAGTTTACTGTACATAATTTAAAGTAAATCTGCCTCCTAAATTCCATTCTGTAACCTTCTGAACGTCAGGAATTTGAAAAAAATTAAACCATAAAACCTTTATCTGTATAATGCTGCTCAGATGGCTCTAGTCCATTTGCCACTGTCATTTCAAAACACTCAAACTGTAGACATGATTCGTTTTCTACAGCAGCAGCTAAACCGCTTCTGTTGTCTTACAACGGGATGACACGGGTTTAATAGTAAAAAGAGCTGCACACCTCCATTTGCTACCTTCACTACACTTGTCACTATCATTAGGCATTTTAACCTATTTTGTCCACAAAATTATGATTCTGAAACATCAATAGGAACTTGGTCAGTATTTTAAATTACATTACATTAGATTTGGAAGGTTCCTTTTTACGATTGAATTCTTTTTATTATTTAACGAATCTTACCAAAAGAAAATGGTGGCCGTTGTGACGATGATCTGTTACGGCTGTCCATGGGATTAATTGAGGCAGCTGAAGCTGGCATATTAGGGCCAAAATATATGTTTGGAGAGTGAAAGCTTCTGCTGGTCCGTTCCCAAATCTCCGTTGCCGCAATGGTGGTCAAATTGAAACCTAAAAAGTATGGTAAAGATACGATTGTGGAGGCTTAATCACAGATTTCATGTGTAAGCTAATCATTAATTAGTCGGGTAGAAAGTAATGGCTGCTAAGAATATTTGCGTATAAGCCAGATATAGCAAATGGAAGTACACTATAACGAGTAATATCCCATTATATCTCCAGATCGCAAGCCGTAAATATTTGTTTCATTGGAAAAACGTTCAAGTAGAGCGAAGGCCACTCGCACTATTTGAACTTTTGCGCGCATTCCAATTTACATATGCTGTTATAATATAGGTGTTTAGGTGACAGATGGCATCCAACACTGAACATCCAACATCAAACCCGAAAAGTAAAATAACAAAATGTTTTTATGCAACTGAAAATACTGGTCATTTAGAGCTCCATGAGCAACAGTCAGAACTCAGCTAATATCTGCGGATTAGTTGTCATGTTCCGCAGCTAATTGGGTATGCCATTCATACATATTTCGATTGAGTATCATCCAACACTTATGATATCTAATGTATATTTTTGGCATAATGTATATAATGTGTATATGTTTAACGTGTATACTTGCGTTTATAAAATAATTTATATAAGATGATTTATGTGTATACACAGTAGATTATCTAACTCATGAAATGTCATCGTCAAATTTTAAGGTGGCAGCATGGCACAGTTGCAGTCGTTAATTGTTTACAAAAATCAGGTAAATGGAGATAGGAAAAATCGCATTGTTTTCTGGAATACAAGGATGCGTTTAGTTGTAAAATTCAGTTTTGCAAATTTTTGATATCTAATGCCGAAAAACGGGAATAATCTTCATGAGTGTATTTTGTTTTACCACACCGTTAATTGGGACTGTAAGCCGGCATATATACGAAAGGCCAAAACATGCCGTCATTTTTCTCTGTTTGCTCATACGCGAAAGATGTCCATACTATATTTCTGCAGTTGACTATTAACGAATGTGGATATTTTAAACGTAAAAAGCAGAAGATAGACATTTATTCGCAAAATGTTAGTATATATTTGGCCATTCGGTTGTGCATTTAAAATCTTAGAAGTGGGCCGAAAGGTAAGGAAGCATTGCAAAAAACGCTTTAATAGAAAGAAATAAGTAAGTTATTTCATTTTCAGCAGACACTGTATCCCTTATCAATAGCGAAGTCGTAGAAACGGCCGAACGTCCAAAATTTGTCTCGACTTGATCTTGGAAAATGGTTGAGTATGCAGACATTTGACAACGAAATATCTAATTAAAGTGTTTTCTGAAGAGGTCATTTATTATTAGATTTATTCAAATTAATCTTAATCATTTAGATTGCCGAATTATGTTGCTGGTGATTATTCTTCTTCTGAACGACTTTTCATATTTAGTTGAGTCTAAAAATATGACAAAACCCGCCATCTGCAATAAAAAGATCGTCTCATATTTCACTATTTAAGCAATTGACTTTAAGAAATATATTTTATTGAAGGTGTTGATAAGCACATACAAGTGAATCTACATTAAGGGACAATAGAGTGGAAACACAGGAAAACGTAAAGTATTTACCACCATTTCAAAGATGATCTGAAACTCATCAAAATCCAGCACCCAAAATAATTATAAAGTGATATAACGAAAGAAAATTCCTCTTAATATGCATAAAATGGTAGGTTTACGATTTCACCTAACAATTCTATTTACACTTGTTAGTCACTGACTGCCCAATCAGTTTATCAGCTTATGAAATATTTCTATTCCTGTGACGTACCTTCCAGCGCAATCAAGCGAAAATTTGTTAACCTTGTCAAAAGCAACTTAAAAAATGTATAAACGGAAGGAGAAACAGCCAATTATCGTGAAACCGTTTTGGAATATATACTAGAAAGGGAAATTGTTCGCTCACGGTCATACTTGCCCTTGCCCTTAATCTGAAAGACAACTCCCGTGGAATATACACTAAAGGCCTATTTTCCAAAATAATTCTACTTGTGCTGTTTTATTTACTCGTTTGCTTACATGGAAACGCATTTTGTATATTGTGAACTTCATGTTAATTAGCTAACACGATGTTTCACGTTTACGGAATTTGTCACTTTTCTAAAAAAAACTAATATTAATAAACAACGTAATATTAATTTTTAAACCATAATGTGCCATCTTTTAAGGAATGGTCGCATATTAATGCATGTAAAACTTTTAAGGGCGCAGTGTGGATATCTTTCGCCTTACGTGCCCTATCTTATGAAGTCCATGAGATTTCCTAAAATAGGGCACGTACTCTATGTAATATTATGTATAAATGTATTTGTATAACGCCTTAACTATAAACAAGATCACAAATCGCGTAGCCTGTTTTGTTGATTTCGATTTTCATGACCGTTGGTCTAACATTTCAAACAATCCCTACCGCTATTCGCTTCTATATGAAAAACAGCATTCATAAGTGGTTTTAAACCTTCTTCTTACTTACCATATGAGTCCTTAGTTGAATGCCTCGGTTGAGATGTGTTATTTCCTACTGAACTGTTCGTTGGAACTTGGATGGTGTCGATTGTTGGTGATCGAGTGTGGGAAATGTTTTTTGGCATGTTGATCTCATTGTTCAGCTTGACGGTCCTGTTCCCTGAAACTGTATTTACGAACACAATTAAAGCAACACAGCAATAGGATTTCTTGTGTGTGCAAACTGGTCGAAAATCATTAAAATTCAAATAAAAATTTGAGGCACGCAAAGTTTTGATGTTGATCAAAGGATAGCGCTACCTACTCAGAGGCCATCAAACAATAGCTGGTGATAGTCTGAACTACAGAAATATCAGCTGCTTTATGGAGGCTATGAAATAACTGGCTATGCATGAAATATTATGTGTATGTTTTTATTCCTTTGTGAAAGATAATTTTTTAAGCAAGTTTTTCGTATCCTGGGGTATAATATATTATCATTTTAACATACCCTTAAATCAATTGAGCTCCATTAATGTGTCACTGATACCTCAGAGACTAGCGTCTGTGACTAACGTTTCTTAAGCAAAACAGTACAAAATACCTTACGCTAGTTTGGGGCTAGTATAACAATAATTCTGCTAAAATACGTACCCTGTGGTTTCCTTAGGTTGATCAGCATCAGCAACAGAAATGGGCTTGCTGGTATTATCATCATGTCTACTGTGGTCTGGAAGAATTTCTGTGGTTATATACTTGCGAACTAAAATAAATTGCTGGGACTATTTGGCTCTAACAAAATCTTTTTTGGATAGTTGCACTAAGTCACTGGTGCTATTCATCTGCTTTGTCTGAATGCTCTGGAGGTTAGTGGTTTTAATGCGTCACGAGCGCAAGTTGGATGCAAACATATTAAAAACATAATTTAGTCTGAGTTTCTGCGTTTACTGTTGCTAACACTGATTCGTGTGTAACGTCTGGAGGTCACTTGGGAGTAGTGCACTTAAGATGCTATTTCGATGCAGATCTTCTGTGGTCTTTTAATCTCTTCAGATAATCATGCGTTAGCTTTTTGTATGAAAATTTATATAACGCTTTTGAAGGCAAATTGAAATTCGATATGAATATTTGAGCCAAAGGTTACCGGCTTTAATGGGTTAAACAAATAATATTCATATGCCACTACAGAAAATTAATATTCAATAAACGTTTACCTGACTATCCATACAAAGAGCTGATGTTTATAACTGCAAACGCAGACAAAACTTTCAAAGATGATTGCCGTTGGCCTTCATACCTGTGAGGAGGTTGGCAAATCAATCGCTCCCCAGGATTCTCCGAATGCATTTATGCATTTGTGTGAGATATCAGATATCTCATCTGTTCAGTCAATTATTTTGCCATCATTATGATAAAATATATATAATACGCAAATATATTCCATCAATTAAGAAAAAGAGCGTTATTAAAAGGCAGTAGGAATGCTTTACGTAGGTGTGGCGTATGAATAGCTGACAAAATAGTTTGATGAATTTACTTTGCTATATTTGTTTTATAATGTCAAAGACTATCTCTAGCATGTTCATTATTTGAGCTTGCCTAAACTCAGCCGGTCAGGCTTTGTTGAAAAGAGAATTTAAAATTATAATTTTATGATTTAATAATAGCCTGAATAACAATGTATAAGACTAGGTTACAAAACGCACGAAATAAAAGCGCGAACTCTCACAGAAAAATGCAATTACAGTTCATATCGTTTGGTTTGCGTGTATTGAACCAAAAAATATTGGAATCCTGATTAAATTGCCAGTTGGTCAAATTCAGTTCATCATTCAAAATGGATGGGTTTCGTCAAGAATGTTACACAAACTATTTCTAGCAGATATAATAAATAATGAGTTCGTAGATGCTGGTGAAGTTTCCCTACCACGAATCGGTTAGATTTACTATTTGACGCAGATAATTGCATTGAATTTGGAAATCGAAATGATCCGTTTACTATCGAGGAAAGATTAGCGTTCATTAACGTGTACTTAATGCTCTGTAATACACAGATAACTGAAAACAGCATTCGGAGCAATCCTTTTTAATAAATACATAAATTATTATGCTTATCTAGGTCATGTTCAAGGAAAATTTCGTCAAGCCGATTAAACGCAGTTTCAATGAAATTCGCTTGACCCCCTAAAGTCAACGAACTTTAAATATCTGGAACCATTTGGCAAAATTCAATCTTAAATTTAGTTTTGTGTAGGTTTACGCAAATGGAAAAATCTGCTATAGTTTCTTTCAAAGTCTCTTTCCATTGCATGCTCCGGAGACTGATCTTGCAACCAGTTGTGACTGTCGCGTTTGTGAAGGAGAGGGTATTGAATTATAATTTTGCGATTAATTAAATCCATGAATCACAATTTTTGGCACACGCTAACCAGGATGTACGTGGTAGAAAATAAAGTTGGGGTATCTCACAGGAAGCGCCTTTTGCAGTACAAACCCTTCGTTTTAGCGTAAATGTTCACAAAAAGTATGAGGAATCCAGATACAAGATTCAGGCTGAGGTATCAGATTTCCTAGTTAAACAATCGTGAGGTTATCCAAGACTGTAACATAAGCAATGTTTATCACACACCACAAATAATCGATCTAATAATGCTGCTGCCGTTTACAGAAAACTGATTTCTTCCATTTGAAGCCTCATGCGGATGTGTGTGTTAAAATTGGAAATTCCCAAAATTCCTTTTTCTGTGAATGAAACATGAGTGCTCGTGTTATGGCACGAAATGCCGTGTAATAATCAGATCACTGCAAACAAAATTCAGAACAATCAATTTTTTATAAAAATGTCAGTTCTTATGCTAATCAAGGTGAAGTATAATTACATATTTTTGTCAAGCCAATAAAACGCGGTTTCAATAGAATTTAAAGTTTTTGTAAATCTCTTTAAACCATGAAGTCAACGAAATTGTCATGGCGTGTCTCTTGTCGGAAACAACCATCTGAGGGTCAGCAGTGTGTAGGCTTTTCAAATGAATAAATCGAGTGTATATTTTTCTTTAAAAGTAGGAAATATGAAAAGATTGTCCCAAGCATACTCAGGATTCCGACATTGCGTCCCTCGCCAACGGACACGCTTGAGCAGTGCAATTACATGTTTGGAATCAAATAACTTTATGAATCACAGTGTATACACAAGATAACCGGAATATTTGTGTTAGCAATAATTGATGGAGCATCTCACAGAAAACTGCTTTTGCAGAAAATATTTTTTTGGATTAGCGTGAATATCAACGCAAACTTTGGTGCACCCAGTTTCAAGTTTCAGGCTGAGATAGCAGATGTCCAAGTAAAAATTTATTAACGTTACGTCAACACTGTAACATAAGTAATTACTATCACACACCAAAAATAATCTCCGTACAGGTACTGCTGCAGTTTCCTGAAGACGAATCTGTTCCAGTAAATACCTCACGCAGCTGCCTGTTCCATTTTAAAATTCAAAGAATTCCCTTTATGGTCGAGGAGACATCAGTGATCGAAATGCCCTGTAATACGCAGATCAAGAGCAACAACATTCAGACTAATCCTTTAAAAATAACTATCTGATTGCGTATGCTTATCTAGGTCATGTTGAAGGAAAAATATTCGACAAACCGATTAAACGTGGTTTCAACAGAATTTAACTTTATGCGTTAATTACTTGACCCTTTAACTCCACGACTTTTACACGACGGGACTCATTTTAAAAAATGCCATCTTTAATTTGGCATTGTTTCGCCTTGTTTCCAAGGGGAAATATGGTACAGTGTTATCTTCGATGTCTGAAAGAAAAACAAATTCTCCGAATTATGCTCGAAATGCTTACATTGCGTCCATCGCCGACGGTCATACTTGATTGACAGGGCATTGAAACTTTATTTTTGTGATCACGTAACTTTTTGTATAATAAGTGTTTGCACAAGCTAACCAGGACATCTATGGTAGAAATGATAGCCAGGGCATCTCATAGGAAACAAATCTTTTTCAGCACAAACCATTAGGGTAAGTGTGCATTTAAACGAAACTTATTAGGCCTTCAGATTGAATTTTCTAACTGAGGTAGCAGATTTCGTAATAAAACCCCTGAGTTTAGTCAAGTTTGTTCAATAAGCAATTTCTGCCACACATCTCAAATTCTTTTTCTAACAGTGCTACTGTAGTGGCCTTGGGAACGAAGCTGTTACATTTAATTTCTCACGCAGATGCGTGTATTTAATTTTACAATTTCAAAATGTACGTTTATTATTGAGGAAACATCAATGCTAGTGTACGTATAAGAAATTCCCTTTTATTAAATTCACGTGAACGAATTGCCCTTGTTATAAGCAGAACACATGTAACAGCATTCATATTAATCCCTTTTTAATGAATATTTGATTTATTATGCTAAGTTTCATCCAAATAAAATGACAACATGATGACAAACGGATATAACAGGGTTTTTAATTTAACATTTGGGGTAACTCACTTTTATTTTTATGGGAAGAATGACAACTCAGTTTCAGCAGTGTGTAGATTTATTCAAATAAGGAAATCTGGTGCACGATTCACTTTATTGTTTGAAATATCAAAGGTTTCTCGCTTGCATTTTTGAAAGTGTGAGCTGTTGTCAAGCTCAGACACACAAGCTTGATGTACAAGGCATTAATTCCTTATTTTTTGATCAATTATCTCCATTAATCACAATGTATGTAAAGCTAACCAGGAAACTTTTGGTATAAAATAAGAGCCACGCCATCGTGCAGGAAACTTCTGTTGCAAGAAATAACCGTTTGGCTTATCAGGAATTAGAACGAACTCTATGAGGCATCTAGATTCAACTTTCGGGCTAAGGTAGCAAATTTCATATTAAAAAATTCGTGAATGTAGTCAAGACTTTAACGTAAGCAATATCTATCACACAACGAAAATAACATCTCTTTAGATGATGCTGCAGTTTCGTAAAACACGTAACTCTTCAATTTGATGTCTCAGGCAGACACGTGCGATAATTCTATTTACTATTGAGGAAACATGAATGCACAAGCACGTGTACAAAATGACTTAAAAAGCACAGATGACTAGCAACAGTACTCTGATTAATCCATTTTTAATTACTTTTTGGTTTTCTTTGGTAAGCAAGGCCAATTTGTACGAAAACACAGTCGACAAGCCGATGAAACGCCACTTCAATGCAATTTAACATTTGGATAAATCAATTTACCCTTTAAACTCAACGAACATTGTTTGGCGGGTCACATTTGGGAAAACCCCATTTAAGGGTTAGCTTTGTGTATGTTTGCTCAAATGGAGAAATACACTGCCTTTATTTGTTTAAAGTCTGCAAATTAAAAAAAGATTCTCCTAAGCCCGTTTGGCAGTCAGAGCTCAGACGGACTCGCTTGCTGGAAAGGGTGTTGGAATTATAATTATGTTTTTAAATACCTCCATAAAACACAATGTATACACAAGCTAACTAGGATATTTGTGGTTGTAATTATATCCTAAAAAAATTTCCAGGAATCTTCATTTGCAGGAAAAACCGTTCGGCTAGCGCCACATTAAACGGAAACTGAGGCATCCAGATTCAATATTCGGGCAAAGGTAACAGATTTTCCAGTAAAAGATTCCTCATTTTATGCAAGACTGTTACATAAGCCATTTCTATCACACACTTCAGTTTCCTTAAAAAAAATCTGTTACATTTTATTTCTCACGTGGGTTAAAAAATCCATCAGTCTTATCACTGTTTAGATATACTCAAATGGAAAAATCTGGTTCAGTGTTTTCTTCAAATTCTGAAGTACAAAGGATTCTCCCTAACATTTTTGGGGATTTTGAGCTAGCTTCCAGTTCAGGCATAAACGCGTTATAAACAGTGCATTAGCGTTGTAATTGTATGATCAAATAACTATATGAGTCCCAAATGTTACAAAAGGTGAGAAGGTTATGCCCTGTTCTTAATAATAACCGAAGAATCTCACAGAAGCTTTTGTATTTCAAACCGTTCGGCTAACTATGAATTTGCTCGAAAAAAATGTGGCGACCTTGCTTAAGATTCTGGCTGAGATAACAGATTTCCTAATTAAATATTCACAGGTTTAGTCAAGAAAGTTGCGTAAAGGAGTTATATTACATACCGCAAATTCCCTGAATGTCTCACTAGTTTTCGCATGCAATTTGCATTCCAAAAAGTCCAATTATTATGGAGTAAAGGTCAGTGTTCTTGTTTGTGTGCAACGGCATTCAGAACAGCCTTTTCGCATGATTTTTTGATTAACTATGTTAAAATAGGTCACCTTTAAGAATAAATTACTGACAGGCCAGTAAAACATGACTTGAATGTAATTAAAATTTTGGGTTTATTATTCGAGTACACTTAACATGATGACATTTTAATCGCGGTTAACATTTGGGAAAAAGTCATCTTAGTAATTTTCCTCTGTGTAGGCTTACTCGGATGGAAAAGTCTTCTGGAGCGTTCATTGCAAACAGCGATATGTAAAAAGATTTTCTTTATCATTTTCGGGATTTTGTGGCTTACCTCTTCGTTGGCCTACCAAAATTGTCTGAGAGTACACTTATATTTTTATTTTCTGATGAAGGAATGACAAGCATCTCAATGTTTGGATAAAGTGACCGATTTTGTACGAGTAAGAAAACTTAAGATGGAAATCGCGCAGGAACTTCCCTTTTTATTTTACGAATAATGTACCTTCACTTGAATGTAGACAACATTATTGAAATAAGATAAAACAAATGCCTTGTATCAGAAATCACAACTTATGTCCTACAGCTGTGGAAGTGTTCTTAGAACATTCCTGCGAACCTGAATTCTACGTGCTGACGTTCACATTCGCATACAAATAATTTGAATTTATACAATTCTGATTAATTTTGCGTAAAAGTGCATTGTTACATGCATAATGTGGAACATTTGTAAAAAGCAATGTGATCAATACCTACATTCATAACATTGCTTTCGCTTCTGTATAGATGGTTGAGCGATCACGATTTTCATCTCTGGATAAAAGTGATGTTCTCTTTAATAGGTAACAGTTCACTGTCCTGTACAATCGGCAATCTTGTGCACTTGATTGGGCCTTGAGGGCTAGCCTGGTCTAAGCTTCTGTGTAAATTTGTCACTTCATTCCAAATGTGGGAAATTTGTTTTGCTCCCCGACTGATGAAACATGTCATACCCTGAGCTGGCCCTGGCACTAGTTCAGCGCAAATCTTGTCATATGGATATATATGGGTCCTCGTAGGTGTACCGTTTGGCCGTTTTTCTATGAAGCTTGTTTAAACATAGTAATATGTTAGTTCACCACACAGGACGACCATGCTGATCGATTTCTAATATAAAATGACAGGATGTAACTTGGGGGATTGGACGCAAAAATCTTTGCCTATGCACATTTTGATACAGATGGATGTCCCCATTCTTCTATGAATGTGTCTGAAATCAAAATAAAAAACATTTTGGCAAAACCAGATTGTAGACATTAATTTTAAATCAACCTCTGACGCAATCAATAATATAAAATACCCTATTGATGTGGTGAAGCGATCATTTTTTAAATGAAATGAATAAACAGTTACCGCATTCACTGCCACTCGTTGTGCCTAGTGCTGTAATCATTGATGTGTGAAATTTTGCCGCGTTTATTTCCATGTGATATAAAAGCCGATTGTTAAATCCCATTACACTCTCTCATCGGTTTGTCCCATAAGTATTTTTACTGAAAATGATGTTCGCTCGCACAATACTGGGTACCTGCTTAATCTTCGCAGGCAGTATTCCAGCACAGAGTAGGAATTATGATGGCACAGTGCATCCGATAAACCTTGGACACGGAAATCGTAACTCGAAAAATCCCGCAACTCCCGCGATTTTGCCCATCATTCTATTAAGCTAGAGGATATTTCTCCATGTCTTTCAAGTATTTAATGACTTACAAGTTGACTTTATGTCTCCCCTTTTATAAATGCATGGTTAAATTTTGTTTATAGTAAAATTGCCCTTTTTTACCGATGTAATTTGTTGACCAGATCTGGCAGAAGACTTTAGCATGATAAAAGGATCACTCAGAGCAAGCAGCGGAGTACTTCCAGCTTCGTTGTGGCGTCGTTTATCCGTTGCGAACTGCTGAGACAATTCTGATATCAGTTCATCAATATTCATTGCATGATTTCTTAAGTTGTCATTTAAATTTTAAAAATAACAAATTACCCCGGGCACAGGAAACCACTTAAATTATATATTTCACCACAACATGAAAATTGTTTATTATTTAATGTAAGGGATCTACGTTTTGATTAAGGTACGCATTTAAGTCTGGAGATACATTTTTGGTTGTGTAAGAGAATGATTCAGATTGAGCTTAAGAGTATTTTTTATGTTAAATAAGCCTAGCCTTTCAGCAATTGCATTTAAAAGAAACTTGAAGCGCAGTGAACTGAGTGCAAGTCCGACGGACAATTAATGGACTAAACGTGCATGCTTACATATGTTTTGAAGTTGTGCGTTGGTCTTCGTTTAATGGCTCGCGAATAAGTATGCAGAAGGTGAGGAAAGTCACAAAATATTACATTTGAAATTTAAATGAGTTTTATGGCATATGCCTGGTGTTTTTTGTTTTGAGCTTTTGTGATGCACAAATCGATTTGTTGGACTTTTGTTTAGTTGAAGGAAATTCGAACAGGTTTATCAAAATGTAACGGGTCCTGAGCTCAGAGTTATTCCGTATGATGTTGGTTGCCATAGATTATACCATTTATTTTTGTGCTTATTTCAAAAATAGCAAGTATATTAGCGTGAGTCCTTTGCACATAAGAAATCAGTTTTCCTTTCAGTAAAATCAGGTGAAGTAACATAAAAAAATGATATTTTTACAATAGAAGCCTTAATTGAGCTCCAAAATTATTGATTGTCATGAAATAACAGTAAAAACGTTTATGAATCGTATCACATATATTAACCGAGCAAAAATAAAAAGGCAATAAAATATATGTAAAGAGTTCGAAAACTGAAGCTAATTATCTATCAAGCCGGTTGATGATAGTTTTGAGGCAAGATGTTTGTGTAGTTACCTATGAAGGTAACAGGAAATAAGCAGAAAAATGGCTGTTGTTTAATTGGTTAACAGCTATTTTCAATGGCAATGATGGATTAGTAATGTGAGAAATCTGCCTGCACGTTATAAGTTCAGCTCAGGTTACAGGCAGGCAAAATTAGGCTTGCAGCTTTGAACGCCCTTGTTTTAAAACGCAATGGAAGAATAACAGAAACATCGGACTAAGGGAACATTAAACAATTAACGAGGGAAAATAGCAAAAATACAATATAGAAAGACGAAGGTTTTCAACCGTTAACAGCATTGGCAATCAAAAGTAGATTCTTGGTGCCCTATTCTTTAGTAAGTTTAGATAAGCCTATGTTATGGAGTAAGCAGTATGATCTCAGTGATCAGCAAGTCCTAAATGATTATCAGCGTGTAAAGATGGACAAGGAGATATTAATAATTTCTATAAACAAGCCTTTCTTAAATATTTTGAGTAGGATTTTACCCTGATAATTCTTCATATTAGGAATCGATATGGGAATGGTCCGTTGCATTGTTCTGCGTCCTGTAGTTTAAACAGTACAGATGCAGACAGAAGCACATCCTCAGGCAAATAATTCCAAACTTCAACCTCTTAGGGGAGAAGAAGAGCTACCGTGCGTCTAGACTGGTGGCAGTCACACGCATTTCGAGCAGATGACCTTTCAGTTTGGTTGTCATTTCTAACGCAAGAAATCAGTCCTGAGCACGCATTATGCAGAATATATGGGAAGTGATTGAATAGTAGAATATAACGCCCTGTCTGTCAAAAAGTATGGTGGAATTTCTTTTGCATATTTTCCGTGATTTGAATCACACTTGCTCCAGCGGAGTTGCATAGGCCAGGTAGCTAGAATGTTGACTATGCTAAATCCTGCCCACTTTGCTGTCTGCTGGTCAACTCCGATCGAGGTTGCCCGGTTTTTCAATACTCGATCAACTGAATTAGTTAAATTCGTCAACCACCGTTCCCTTCCAAATTAATGTCTTTGGTTTGAGACGGCATTTGATAACACCACCATGCTAAATGTTTATTCGAACTGTCATGTTTCTCTGAAGCGTTGGGATGATCGCGTTTGCACCTTATATTATGCGAACGTTTTCATCCCTACTGTAAACATTGAGCGACGATAAGTGACAGATATTTAAATTACAGGTGTCGTGATTGGTTCTGCTCGGGGTTTTTGTTTCCACACTGTGCCACTCGAGCCTAGCTGCCCACGCGTACCAAGCACAAGTAAAAAAACCATGCCTGGTCTCGTGGCACCGAAATCATACCATCGTGCGACTATCAACTTGTTTTAAACCTTTGTTGTAATAATTAAGTGCAGAATGCACTACCCTTTTGATATGTATGCAGCTCTAAATTATATTTTGGAGCCTTTAAAGCCCGTAGTGACCATGGTCAACGAGCGAATTAAATTGCTGTGGCAGACATTCTTGAGTAATTTACGAGGTTATCTACAAAATTCAAACAAAGAAAAATAACTTAATCAAATTTATCTATCTTCTTCGTATTAAGGTCTACATCAAGGAAGCACCTTCTTGTTTTAAGATTCTAGAAATTGAAGCTTGTTTTACAGAGGGAAAAAAACAATGCATGTTTATGAAGGGAACCACTTCGAATTTAATGAAAACGTTTAACAACATTGCAACTATTGCAATTAAATCGTAAAACGTTTACGTTTTTCACGTGGAATATACAATAAGTTATAGAAGTAATTGGCCGAAATAATATTTGAAAAAGATAGTATTTTGAGAAAGATACGCTATATATTGAATTTCTCCTTCGATGTTTTAGCTCACTTTTATCAATTTATTGTAAATGCAAATGTTTGAGCAAGCAGATGGTACCAAAAAACTACAATAACCAAAATCATTAAGAAACATTAATAAGTCATAAATATTTGCCCTCCTTACAAATTAAAGTAGCATTTTGTGCAGATAAACCAAGCGTTTTGCTTTAAATAAATAAAAAAGGATTAAAATTACTATCTAATTAGTCAAATTATATATATAAATAATAAAAAATATCATTTGAATGGAGAGTGGTAAAACATGACCAATTATTTTCCTAAGTCCGTTAACGTATCTTCTGTCAAATTGATATAATATTGCCTAACCATTTGCAAATGCCTTGAATTCAATCTTATTTTAACCTTTTCCAACATGTCGATTTTGAATGGTGAACTCATATCGAATCAAGAGGACATTAATAAGTTCATCTCTAATGTCATCCGCGGATCGTAACTTAAAGTAAAATGTGTAAGAGGTTTGAATAATGAAGCGCAATAGGAAGTTGTATACATCATAACCTAATACGTGCTTCTTTCCGCTTCAATATTGGTCATACAAGTCTAGCAAACATCTTGCCGAATTCTAGGTTTCACATTATACAGCTTTGATTTAGATGTTTCATGTACATCCAAGAGCAACTGAAGCTAACACTATACAATCGCTACCACCTTTGTAGGGCACGCATGATTCTATTTCAAGGTATTGTCACAAAGATCCCTCAATAGTATTTTGTTAGTGTATCAACGTATGTAATCTGAAAATATTATCTCGTGTACGCGCTTTGTGAGAAATCATATTGAGGGACTTTAAATTATCTTTACTTGGAAGTATGTGGTACTGACTCATTGTTCAAATTTGGTGACAGCTTGCAGGCTAAATGTTGTGATATCGGTAAGTCATAAGTCAATGTTGAACTTATTCATTTGCGAAAATACCGAAACGAAACAGGTTGCCGAGTACGCAATTCAAAACAACAAGCTTTTTGATAAATTAAAATATTCCGAAACTACCAATGGCATTGATAATGTATGTCAATACTTGCATTTCTGTGGCTTTTAAATGTTTGTTTCGTTCTGTTCTTCAAATATTTTATATATGTGAAGTCAATATGATAACGCTATAAAATGCGTACTTTTTGAATGGAGCGGGCATTTAAGAAATTTCCCAAATAAATTAAAAGCCTTAAATACGTTTATGAACATTCAAATTCTGTACTGAAATGTCTTTGCTTAAACAAACGTTTGTAGAAGTATGACGCGCAACATTTAAGTTATTACAAGTTTTTATTCATATAAGCATGTGAACGAGCAAAAAGCTGACCTTTTTATAATGATTCAATAGCTAAAATACGAAGAATTACACTTTGCCGGTATAAAAAGATTCAACCTCATAGAATTTATTAAGGGAATTGATGTTAAGAGCTTTTCCAGATGATCATTTAACTTATTACCTTTTTACGGCTGATGAACAATGCAACGTGAATTAATTCAACTTCGTGTTTGCTTATTTGCTCTGAACTGGTAATACTTGAATTCCACGCAAATTTATTATTTCATTTAGTCAGAGGATGTTGAATAAGGCGTGAAAACTAATTTTTATTTTGAATGACAGTAATTTTTCAAGGATTCTTCTGTCAGTATTGTATCGAAAATCAACTCCCGTAACAATATCAACAGAAACAGTCAGACATAGATTTTGCCATATCGGTTCTTTAACAGGTTGACTGAAATTTGTAGCCAGAACCAATTCGACATAAAAATAGGGACAAACCAAATGCGTATAAAAGATTTTCGATGATTCAAATATGATTTTAATGAAAAACGTGTCAGTCCTAACAATAATAAGCAACCATAGTAAAATACACTCAAACAAGATGATTACTTATTACCTGTTTAATTCGAATTCAATTAAATCTTTGCTCCTTAATCGAGGGATTGCATATTCAAGTGTAGTTTCCTTTGACAATGATCTGAAAATTTAATTTATATGAAAAGATTAGCACTTCATTATTTTAAAATTGTTTACTCACCATCCAGGTATATTGACCTTTGACATGCTTAAGTGCGTTTGTTTACTATTTCAAGCATACTTGTATTCATAGTCCTAGTTTATTTCATTTATTTTCCATATTGTTTGCTTATGACACAAAACCTTCCATCTTTATACATCAGCTAGTTTATTTTATGACACAAACGTTAGCTTTATGAGGCCCCTAATGAGAATAAATTGAATTTATCAGTGGATTCACATTATATTTTTTTTGAATCAGGCATACCAGTTAAATCCAAGCACATATTTTTCGAAACATTAAAACATGTATCGCTTCTTCCAGTTTGAAAAGCTGCTAACGCGCTTCGTTCACATAGATGAGAAAGCGCCGTTCTACAGCATCCATTGCTTGCTTGTGATTTATGTGTAATTTTATTGCATCTTGTGAACCTCAGCATTACATGGACCTTAGAAATTCATTCTTAGTATTCAATAGTTATTGATGTTTTATAAGAGGTTTTTC
Organism: Schistocephalus solidus; assembly: GCA_017591395.1. Taxonomy (NCBI): domain Eukaryota; kingdom Metazoa; phylum Platyhelminthes; class Cestoda; order Diphyllobothriidea; family Diphyllobothriidae; genus Schistocephalus; species Schistocephalus solidus. The sequence continues at coordinate 82,890 of WEDG01000168.1, forward strand.
GCCAGCGGCCTAAAATAAAGAGCAAATCGATTCTTTGAATTGGTTTTTGATTCCCTTATCACCTGTTAAATGGATATCAACAGTGACATATTGGAAGTTATTCGGTGCACTTATTTTAAACTGGTAAGCATTCCAATGACACCGTTATTTTCTCTATTATTGCCCAGTTTTCCTCCTTTCAATAGAAAACACAACACGATTGATTAAATAGAGAAGTGCCAAGTTGAAAAGACTTACTAGATATGTCACTAAGATGTATTACAATTTGCAAATACTACAGAAAACGAACAAACTGTATCAGGTTGTACTTAACGTGCCCTGTGAAGTTTGCATCAATACATTCGTAAGGACGCAAAAGGATTGATTTTGAGGTGGTGACTGTTACATCCCATATGAAACAAGACAATTAACATGCCCATTAGCATATGTATTCTAAAATTCAATGTTAAAATTATTACCTTTTTAAAAGTGAAAGATGTGGGCTTTTGTCAATTAGCATGCTAAGCCAATTCCTTAATAAAAAATATAGAACTTTAAAAATATTCTATGATGCACGAAAGACATTATAAAAGCAAAATACTTAATACAGCTAGAATACTCAATTAACAATAGCATGGCTGAGAACTAAATTTATTTGATCGGCTGATTGCTTCACTGTGCACTTTTAAAAGGTTAGCAGATTGATATGTATGCTGACAGAGCTTTGCCAAAGTTAACTTAACAGGCCAAGGTCTACTAAGATAATTTTGTCCAGCTTTCACGTCGTCAAAGACTTATTTACATTTCGAGAATAGAAGTGATTGACCTACGGGGACGGTGGAGATCTTATCGAAACTTTATGTCATTTAAATAACACATTAGGTTCGCTTGTCGTTCTTAGTTATTTTGGTCACGTTAGTAACTTCGGGGATGGTGCGCGGCAAGAATATTCGACTTAGAATGCACCGGATGCCTTCAAAGTTCCAACAGGAAAAAAATTCCCAAATACCATTTTTCTTGCCAAACATATACAACCTTATGTAAAGCACAAATTTTGGTCCCTGTTCTTTTGGATTTTCCGTAATAAACCAGACATTGGTCCCCAAGAGCAAGTGGTGACTAGAAAGGGTCCAATCACAATGAATTTAAAATTCATATATATATGTACGTAGGCCAACCTTGTTTCAGATATTTAAAAGAAATGTTCATCGTACCTCTTTTACTGTTATCCGTGTTACATATTTTCAGCGACATAAAGGATTTGAGTATGTTTCATTAAATTTCGTCTGCTATTACTTGTATGCATTTAGTCATCAGCTTTTTTTGTGCATTTTTATGTACTTTTGAAGGATAAAACAGGTTATACAGGAATAGAATGCCAAATAAACATAAAAAATAAAATGCGTTCAACACACAAGTTCAAAATGCGTCTCCCGTGTTGCTGAGATTTTTTGAAAAGCTTCCATTTGGAAATTGCAAAAGTATTTTTGAATGGAAAAATTTACAAATGGGGCGTAATTAGATAGATTAATCGAGATGTATAGGACATTTTGAGGAACTGTCCCGTTTAAGGGCAATGCGCAGGAATAGGTATTTTCCTCTTAAACTAATTTTTAAGAAAAAAGGAATAAGATTTTCGGTTAGGTTTGGAAAAAAGTTTATGTTTATAGTAGACTGCATGTTGGTGGTAAGTTTGGATAAAGTAAAACTGCTGTGGTTAATATAATTATATTGGAATACAAACCCTTCCTGGAATTGTGAAGGAACTTACATCTGGTTCTTTGTTGTGCAAGATTAACATATAACTTAAGTTTAAACAGTAAAAGTCTGGAGCAAGAAATGACTGCATTTGCAAATTCTTGCTAGCAATGTGTGGAAATTTAAACTATTTAATAAACTCTGCACAATAGTACCTGCTTCTTTTTTAAAGAATATAATTTTATAAAGTGAGTTCGTAGATTACTAAGGTTACTATTCCAATTTAGAGTATATTAATTCGAAATAAAACATCGTTAATAGTTCATCCATTTGGCTTTAAGAGCAAACATATGAAGCAGATGGACAAAGAAATGAGACACAACAGGATAAACCACCAATTTTGCAGACAAATCAGTTATTTAATTCAACACCATCCTTGAACTGCACTACATCTCTATATGCTGGCTTAATTGAGAATACGAAAAATTGGACCAAGCAAACAATCAATTCCTCTATAGATTTTCGAGGTAATATTTCATACAAATTATTCTTGAGCATAGTTGTTCTTAATTTTTCTATTGCATTTTCTAAATAAATGAGCCAAATCGTGCTGGATTCTAGGCAGCTGCCTCCACAAACATTTTCATTTTTTAAATTTTAGTCTCACTTATTTATTGCCACTTTCCTTGTCTTGGAGGCTGTCAACAAATATTTTATTTTTAACCATGAATAATATGGCGACCTATCTTTTCCAAAGTACTTCGAGTATTTGCACTTCGGACTCAATAATAGTTTATCGATAGAGTATTCCTCTTTCGGCACAACTGAAAACTTCTTTTGGCATATTCCATTAAATAAATCGCTTGCATGCGTCAAAATACTCTTTCAGTCAGATGGGTGGGTTTGGCATAAGTTGATATCAGGGAATTTCATTTAGCTTCAACGAATTTTGTCTCAGTCTAAACCGAGCCTTTTGTAAGGCTTTATAATGCGCTTGCCGGAGATAACTCAAAAGGTACCTTATGCATATTAAAGGCAGCGTTTTGTTCCAATAAGTACTGCAGTGCGATATTTGTTGATGGGCTGACGCCAAGACAGGAACCTCCGCAGTTGCTTTAGGTGTGTTGTTTTGTAGTTTGAAATAACTCGATGGGTTGCCTCACCAACACTGACTTAGCAGCACCTGTTTACTTACTCTGACCAGACATATTTTCAACAATTTTAGGGCCAACGTTCTTGTACAGTTATGCTTTAACTTCTATTTTTAAACTAACTATTATTTTTCATGTTCTTTTATAAAAGGGAATTGGTTATTTGTTTCTAGTGAATACAACCATGGGAGAATGTGAACTTTCAAAAAACGTACTGAGCCGCCTGAAATTCAGAATACCATCTTCATCAGCTGCTTTGCATGAAAGAAGATTTTATTTCTTAAATTCTACTGCTATGAACATCTCAGATTTGTATTCGTGTTCTTGGGCGGATGCGATTATCCTGCCTTCATCGCCTGCCATATATTTCAACTGTTCTTTCCACATTGTGGAACTGAGAATGAATTTCATTCGCATGGTAAATGTATATAAGATGCATGCGTCTTTATTGATTTAAGCCTGTTGCAACGCTTGTAAAGCACTAGAATGTGGTAACAAATAACAAGCTTGTTTGCTTTTTTAGAATACACATATGAGTTTTTGAATTCAAATATTATGGAAGTTGTAAAATAGCATTGCTTATAATGAAGCTGGTATTTTAAAAGAAAAAGTAGCATTGATTTGTTTGTTGATTACAAATTTATTCAGAGGTATTTGAAAGCATTATCAAAATTTTACTTTTTAGAACAGCGAATTCACAAACACAACGTCCGTGAGAACTCTTGAATTGTATGACGTTGATGGTTTAGTCGTCGTGAAATCCCTAAAGGACATGATAGGCACTGGATGGATTACCCTCACTGCACCTGATCAAATAACTGCTCACCCAAAGCCTGCATTATATAAACTTGTGCCAGAGCTAATATCTGAACAAAATATTTCACGAAATACCTTGATTCAAGTATTCGAACATTCTTTGAATGCTGGTCAAATCCCTAGACTTCAAGAGTGCTGTTTCTATTAAAGTAAGGATGCCATACATTATGAGGTAACAGTTTTAATCAGCTTTGTTTTTCAGTGTAAACTTTCGAAAATGTCATAAAATTAATATTTCAATTGCTTTTACGCAGCATTGATTTCATATATTTTAGATGATTATTCACAAGTTCCGATTATGGCATTCCCTCAATTGCGTTCAAGTCTATCACAAATATTGAAATAACTTCATCTAGAAGTCTCGGAAATTCAACTTTTCATTTAAATTTGCAGCCTTTAAAAGGCATTGTTTACACTATCCATAAATTATCCCTTCATTAGATGCACATTGTACAAATTGTTACGTCCGATATAAATCGTGCACGCAGAAAAATGTGTTATTTCAAATAATAAATGATTTAACTTTTAACTTTTACAGAATTATTGGCACTTTAATATTATTTTTTCGGAGCTTTCACTCTTCAATTAGTAGAATTTAACAAATGACTTTCTTTTTCTTACTACGCATTGTTATATAAATGACACGTGATCAGTTCATAATGCCACCAATGATACGAAAATTGTACACTTTTTAAATATGTTCAAGGTTTGTTGATAGAATTAAAGGTTGATGAACAGAATAACGGTATCAACAGACAACTCACAAATAACAGTATAAATGGTGGTCATATGCCCTTAAAAAGTATTGAGCATAATCAGTTTATGGTACATGAAAACCCCTTTACTATCAATCTGTAGAAAATATAAACCAGGCTTACAGTAAGTTTTAAAAGATTCGCGCGGTTGAAATTGTCATCCTTTGTCAAAATATGCTTCAATATTTACAAGTTAAGTTCTGCCTTCCAAACGTTTGATCATACTTGACACCAATTTGCTCATTCAGAATGCGTGGTGTTTATAGACCAACAAACAAATGGTGTAATTACGTCATCCTGCATCTGTTTGCCACTGAATACTCGGCCAGAAGCATTTGTCCTTGAAAGGTGTAACCTTAGTCTGGCTTGTAGTTAGGATAGAGAACTGAAAGTGTCGGGACATAAGAGTTCATCTACGAGAAATGAAATTAAATGCCTAAAGGTGCCCAGTAAACCCGGTGTAGGTGTTCCGATCGTATTGGTCAGGGGTAAAGGGTAAACACTTGCCGATGGTTGCGAGTTTGGATAAATGCTCCGCACAACCAAGTATAACTTTTATCCGGAAGGTGTTCGGTCGAGGTTAACTGACGATATCAACCTGAGTTCGTGCTGTCAGCCCTGTGCGTGCGTATGCAACCATTGATAGGATGGATATTTTTGAATTTTTACTCAGCCAATGTGAAATTAACTTTTTGATTTGACTGAACACGATATTTATTATGCGAGTATACATAGGTTTATTGGCCTCAAAACGGTGTCAACTAGTCATCAAAGACCGTGGCAGAGACGCATGGTTGCTGAAGGGCTGGGACATGCACATCTTAATACTTACTATGGTGGTTGTAAATATAAGCATACTCCTATATTATTGCTAAGGACCATAATATCACTGCGCAAACAGAATTCATCAGAGGTTTGGGAGAGGTGAGTCGCCTCAATCCTCCACTGCACCAGCTGATTATTTGTGTGTCAGCATTCTAATCTTACGAACGTTGCTGGCGATTCAGTAATCTCTCGGTCTCACATTTTTGCAACTAATTGAAATAAATCCAACTATGCTTGAACTTTTGTAAAACGCTCAAAAAGCATTAAAATGGAAAGGAAGGAGATTCCGTCCTGAAAACAAAAATACTTTTGCACCTGCATATTCGGGAGCAAACGGCAACACATGGACTACAGCAGCTCAAAGCAGTGACTTACTTGTTTGTTCTATGCTGTGGTCGTATGTGACACGCAATAATGCATATCAAAGAAAAAAGTTTACTATTCATAGCTAAAATCGTCACTACAAGTTCCGAAAATCAGTTTATAATAGTGAGACGTAAGTGGGGTACAAAGGGTTTTCCTATGCCTGAAACTCGAGAATCTAATGCTTGTCTGCCACCACAGACTACATTTGACTACATGAGTCAGCAGTATTTGCAGGATTCAGTTACAGTGCAACTGTATATCTATCACAGTCAGCGTCTTTCAGTAGTAGTTAACTGCAGTGCGATATTTAATGATGGGCTGACGCAAAGACAGGAGTCTCCGCGGTTGCTTTAGATGTGTCATTTCATAGTTTGAAATAACTCGATAGGTCACCTCACCGACAATACTGTTTACTAACTCTGACCAGGCATATTTTTAATAGTTTTCGTTACTTTATCCACTGCTAAATATCATGACCCATGCATTTCGCGATTAACACCTAGAGAGACGTAGTTGATGCGATCTCTGGGACAAGAGATTTATTCACCTTACGCGATTGTATCTACTTTCTCTTAATTACTTTCTTGAAATCGCATTTGTGTTTTTATCGGCAACCTAGCGAGAGTTTTGATTGCGTTGCTGCTACGAGGTCAGTCTGGTTGTATTTCCTTTTCTCCGACCATCTCTGCTCAGCAAGTATAACATAAAAACCATGAGCCGTTTTCTGATAGCTTCCGATGCACCTTTCATGTGCGGAAGCACGCAACAAAGAACGTGATCAGCCAGAATGGGTTTCATTTGGTTTACTTACGTACAGCTTGACGCAGTTGGTCTGAGAGGAAGTTGATCTAAGCCTCCATCGAATATATTGTTTTTAAGTAGAGGATTTGGACAGACTTGAATGATTCATTTCAACCACTTCTGAAAAATCGGCGGCCTTGATGGGATTCAAATCCACGCTAGCCAGGGGGAAGCATTAGTACAGCCAACGCTCAAACCACCTGAGCTATGAGGTCCCACAGTGAGCTCAGAATTTAATGAAATCTGCCAAAATCCTCTTCTAATTAATTGTGCCTGGTGGCTTCTACATTGATTACTTAGAAAATCGTGCTTAAGCGGTCAGCCTACCGTATCAGAAATGGTAGATTCCAAACGTAACAGTAGGCTGAGTGGGTAACTTGACCCAAGTAAGATCGATCTCGCAGTTCCCGGTGGGGCCTCGTAACGCAGTTGGCTGGAGTATTGGTAAAACCTTCCTCCAAGGTAGCGTGGGTTCGAATCCCACCAAGGCCACCGAGTTTTCCACAGGTGGATTAATTGAATATTGTAATTAAACAATCCTATCTTCTGCTTCACTGCCAAGAATTCTATCATGCTGAAGTAACGCCCTCATACAAATGCCTTTTAGGCTGATTGAACAGGTAGCATTAAAATCCAGTCACCTACCTAAACACTGTTACTTGAGGGTGCCAATTATTTATGGCAGGCGGGGAAACAGGTAAGGTAAGTTCTTTCAATGAGGTTGGTACTGAGAGGCATTTTGAATGTCAGCACCTAATAATGTTCAACATCGACGATGAGTACTGCCTCTTAGGGGTATGTCAAGAGGTAACTTAATTTTTGGGCACACCATTTTCCAGGTATTTTTCACACTTGTCGCATTTACAGCCATAGACAGTATACGGACAAAGGCTGTAGGCGTGTAATTAGCATCATGCAGAGCAAATCCGATGCACTGACAATATCGGAAAACAGCCAAATAACATACTACATTCTCCTTTGCTGGTATTCGTCTAACACAGATTACTTCTGGTATCGTTTACCGGTTCTGGTGCAATTAAGGACACGGCGATTAGGACACAGAAGCTGGAAGACTACTATCGATGAGGATGGTCGAGTAAGTGACAGTCGTGGGCAGGAAGGAAGTCCTTCACATTACCGCTCATTCGACGTGATCCATCCACTTCTTCACTTCCATTGAGACTGAAAATATCCCGGGAGAGGACAAATGAGTGACCCGCAAACTGTCCGAATCTGTTCCTTCGTAAATAAACAGCTAACCGTATTCCGCGAACTACGCGCGGATGATTACTGTTTCTGGTGCAAGTATAGCTGAGGTAAACCTTTAAAGAACCGAAGTGGTAATTCAATTCCAGTAGTTAACAAATATACTGCGGAAAATTATCACAAAACGTAAACCCAATTGCAATGAACGTGGGAGCCGATACTTCGGACAGGCATAAATGCTTAAAGCAACTGCATAGTGCAAGAGCTAGCCAGTCTGACCATTAGCGCACCGCCGGCAACTCTCTGCGATGCTTTCGGGAGCTAACAATTTTGATAGGCGTGCAGTCACATACTTTGAATGCCGCACAATAATATTTCTCTGACGACGTATCCCGGTGAGATTCTTAAAGGTCAGACCACTTAGGCTGCGGTTCAAGCAGTCGTGTTTCTTTCTTTGTGACATTACTGGTGCATGTCCTATCCATGTTCTCGGGCACACCCACAAGTCTTGACCGGAGAAAAATTGTTAGATCACATGTTATTATTTGCACCAACCCATCATATATTTGTTCCTTCAAGGCTTGGGTTCATTATGTCCTGACCAATTGTTTAACCGCAGAAAGTTTAGGACTATTGCGGGATTGTTAAAATGCTACTTCTTTAGTGTACTTCACTACTTATTGCAAAAATCAGACTAGACTTTGTACAGCACACCATGTCGAAAAAGGAGTTTTTGCTGGTATCTTCGTGTGTTCCGGTGAAGGATAAGATAGGAATCATACCTTAATACATGTAGCGTTAAAACTTAATTTGCAGCCATTCAAACACATGTCTCCTAAGCTCTCGACTTTGCCGTGATCTTAACCGTAGAAAACTCTTATTTTTAGCTCATATTTAATTTTTCAGAGTACGTTGTTGATGGCGTTTACGTTTCTAAATTGCCATGTCTTTGACACGACCCGTGACAACGCTGGAACAGATTACACCAGTACAGGCTCAGATAATCATGAAATTATACGAACTGCGTGTTGTTCTTACTGTGGGTTTGCGCAAGTTACCGATTTACCGTGGCTTCTATTACCAACAATGTCTTTCATAGCGACGAACGCCTTGCAAAATGCATATGAAATGACTGCATTCAGTCGCTTGCGCTCTAATCGAACCCTACACACTGTCCTGTATTGCACGTTGTCTTTTTCCAGCATGCGATCGTCTTGACAGGGACACACGTGCATCACAGCCCCCTTAGCCTGTCCCAGACCTTTCCAACTGTACACAGGGCTCAACAGACAACCCAGTCGACCTAATTCATTTGTCGGAGCTTCTCACAACAGGTGCACCAGACAGTGAAATATGACCATGCAGTGCAAAGCGGTCGCAGGGGCGCGCCTATTTTCTTCCATCAAACCTCGGAGCAGTTGACCTCACGGACCTACCACAGTCTGCACACACATTGGCCTCGTTAAAAGCTGTTGTACTCTAAGAAAGCAGCTCAAGGCGTCAAATGCCATTAACTATTAATTTGGGTAACTTTCGTATTCGACGGCTAACTTGCGATTAGCCTGGGGATTGAAATTATTCACCTGTGATCAATGCCGTAAGACAGGTTCGACCGTCAATTTCGACGAGGTCCACCGTATGCTCCACACCAGGTGGTGCAGGGACAGTGCCTTGCACGTGAATAAGTTTTAAGTGATAGTAGCCTTGCGCTACAGTTGCTGCACGCTCTCCTCCTCCCCCACCTGAGACCGGTATCAAGACAGAGTCAAGAAGACCGGAGATGAGAGAGGGAATGCCGTAAATATTACATACATGTTGAATGGGTGACGTAGAAATATGTTATTGTGTCTAATCATTCTCTTTTTTGGATGCACTGTCCCAAACGTGCGTTCTCTTTGCTTCAACAAATCCGTTTACTTAACTGAAAGACGATAACTTGGGACACCCAAATGGACAAAGCAAATTGGTGGTTAGCTTCAATTTTGTGCACGACACGAAGGCGTTATCAACCTAACGAAATCCCATGTGAGATTAAACATTTTATATAAAAGCATATTATACTATTTTGAGCTCCCGTACCATGCTTTTAGTACAAAATTCGAAATCTTTGAAATAGTCAAAGCACGATAAACGAATTCCAGCTCTTGCGGCCTCTGTATATTATCCGTATCATCATGCAATCCCTAGTCTAGTTTTGTCTCATTTTAACAACAGGATAACCACCACAGCAGAAGAAAAGGCGTTTTGTTACTTTGAATATTTTCGAGGGAATGCAGGCTTACCGGTAAATTTTTGATATTCGTAGCATATCAGTGCAGAAACAAAAATATTCTCAGACGCTACGTTAATTAGCTTAAACTAAGCAAACGCAGAAACGTTAAAGCTGGCCAATGACCGGTAATAATCCAAAACGGCCATTCAATGTTGTGACTGCGTGCAAGGGCTTCGGATGAAGCCGACAGACAGAGTGGAACGAATGTTTTTGGTTAAAACAATCGGCAAACGCCATTTATAGCGTGCGCATGAATCTTAATCAGTAAGCCGTAAACAATGACAAAAAATACATTTACAGGCAAGAGAACATTACCGAAAAAAATAAAGGAAACTAGAATGGCCATTTTCAGGCTTATTAGCCTTCACCCAGCCATAACTAACTTTGGGTGGTACACCAAATTGAATACTCTTTTTCAGGTTATTTAGATTTCGCGAATATGTTTTTCCTTGTTCACTTTGGAAGATCAGTCTGCGTTTTTGTTTTGTGACTAACGTGTTAAACAGAACCTGAATGAACTATTTTGTTGCTGGCTCTTAACGTCTGAAATTAAATAATGGAGGAAGCATTTCACGTATTCAAGCACCACTTTCCATATTTCCCTTGTTTTTTTCTTAGAACAAGGGGTAAATTTCACAAACTGAAGGTACTACTGAAAAAACCACTACAGGTGAAATCACTGGGACAAACGGTGTATAAGCCTGAGCTTTCGGCCTTGTTAAGGAGGCCACCATCAGAGACTGTGAGCATGTAACATCAAGTAAACGGTTTTTGCAGTTTAACCAAGAGGATGGGGGTACGGATGTCATAGGGCCGAGACCACGTCGTGTCAAGTCATCGTGACAGCATGCAATTCACGCTTGGAACTGGGCTGATCATCTTGGCCGCGTGAACGAAGTGCATGCTAAGAGTGGCTGGGGGCAAGGGGTAAGGCAACGTGTCTGTTGATGGAGTTATAATTAAACACCCAGACCTACAGCATTTCCTTCCCTGTTTTTGTGCTTGTTCACGACATTACCCGTCTGCTCGCGCAGTTAAATTGGTGGCCTTCCTCCAGCGGGCGAGCTAGTATTGATGGAATCTAGGATGATGATGACGTAACCGCATGCTGGTGTGTGACGGAGCCCGTTTTTCACAACTGTCAACAAACTGTCCCGCATCAAAGCCCAATTTCTTGCTCTGCATTGGCACACTTCATGAATTTTTCCTGTTGTTATCCAAACCTCTTCAATCTCCGACGATTGCTAAGCTGGCATTACGTTGCCCCCAACCCATCTAAACGGATCAGGTTGATACTGCTATTGCCTGTATTTTTCCATCTTCTCTACCACTTTCTTTTAACCTTAATTTTTTTCCACTTAAATTATGTGCGACACTTTTCTGACAGCTTTTATATTTTTTGCGGCTGCAGCTTTTCGAAGGTATGTTTAACGTCTCGCTTAATTCCTTTATCTACAGGAATTGATCTCAAAGGGTAAACTCTAATCCCTCTGTTCATCAAAAGGCATCGTGTCTTTACAAATTAGTGTCAGTACGTCGTTGGACGATTACATAATAAATTCGCTTGTTTTCTTACTACTGCCGTAGATCTCACTCAGACGGATGCATATAACTAGTAGAGTCGTTTTCACCCACTCACTCTACAGAACTGCTCCTTTAAACCGAACGTAACTTTGTTTCATTCGCAACAGAGACACCACTGATTCAAGTGTACCTATCCTAAAAATACATTATGCATCAGACAATGTTACAGGCTGCCAATAACTGACATTACTGACGTAGACACGGCAGATGGCCAAACCCAGCTTACTAGCTGTGATCATGTAGCCATAGCCAAACCCAGGTGTGGTAGCACGTGTGGCTAGGAACAGTGACCTATTGGTAAGACGTCCAAGCCCTTCAGAGTTAGACACCGGCTGGCTTCACTGACCTGTCTGCTTTCCACGATCATTAAACGATGTTTCATTACCACACATGATGGTGTTCATTATTTTCTCTCTCGCCAAACGCAAGGCTTCTGATCAGGTACTCAACCGTTATACGAAAAGAATGTGAAAATGTACAATGGCATAATAATTATTTGTAGTTATTTGCAGCATAAGTAACCGTACAATCAACTATCACCCATTCAGAAGGCAAAATATGAAGTGAAAACGTCCTTTAATTTACAGCTTTTCACTTTCACACACATCGTTCACCAAGAGAGATGGTCGTACGATATTTATTGTACATGATGTTCTAGAACGTTGTTGTGGAAAATGAAGATGGTGTAAGCTTGCTGTGCAGTTGCCATTCATGTGGAGAAATGCATCTTGAATTCAGTTGTGGATGCTAGTGCTGTCCCTTTAAAGTAAAGGAATGATTCAATAATTCCGTTAGCAAATATCATGGCAAAATGTATATATTTATATTTTAAGTTTATATTTCAGCTGCCTTGCATAGGCTTAATAGTAAATATCAGTCAGCCTGTAGAATATCTCACCTCAGTTAAGTTTTTATATACAGAGCATGTTAAATATAGCGTGATAATTCCTGCATTTTAGAAGACAAACTGTGCGTGAAAGTCAAGGCAAAAAATGCATGTACCTAAATAGACGTAGGATCATCAAGCAGATTGCCTGTCAAAATACTTGAAAAATCAGTTCCATTGCCAGAATTATTATGGGAAACGTTTGACTTTGTAGTTTTATGGGTTATTGGAATTCATTAATATTTCCAAACACCATAAACTTTAAAGGCACGGCGTCGGTATTAACATGTCTTAGACGCTCGCTAGAGTTGTTTGAGCATCAAATAATTTCTTAAAACTGATTCAGCATTATCAGAAGTGTTCAAGGGCTATTTTTCTGTAGACGCATGCGAAGGCTGAAAATGAAAATTTTAACTATTTAATTGTTAATCATATCGTCAAAGTTTCCTTTAAGCCCTTAATTCTCCCACACACTCATAACTCAGCCAGTGTGTAGACTGGAAATCCAGATTAGCGTTGAAAGGCAAAAGTGCGCTGTCAAAGCGATTAAATATTTGCAAAATGCAGCTAAACTAGAAATTAGCCCTTTAAGGAGCAATTTAACAAAGCAGTTGCCTAGAAACCATCACACTAAAAACTTAAATTTAGTGAATTTGGAAACATTTTTGAAGCATTCAACATTTTTTCTCGTGTAAATTTATTTTCTAGTAAGTTGTAAATCAATCCTAAACGAAAAATGCTATAAACCAAGACAAACAACGGTAGGTTTTCATTTTCCACGCTACCAATTAGTTTGAGTGTCATAAGATTTCCAATCAAGAGGCAAATTTAATTTTAATGCCTAAGCAAAATAAATCGCAGTGTGCAATTTTACAAAAATTATCGGAAAAGGTTCATAACTGCTTGATGTACAGCAGCTAAAGTGAAAATAAAAGCAAATCGCAGTTTTCCAAACGCAAAAGGTTTTTTGTTGAGATAAATGCTTATTTCGCTGCTATGGATTTTAAGATAATGGTCAAGCAAGGTTATTACAAATTTTTATTTTACAAACCATCTCCGCAGCTTCTTACTGCTACAGGGCGCAACTTTCTTTTAGTCTGTTGGTTACGCTTTTTCATAAAAATAAACCATTTGTCACTGGCATAGAACTAAGGTTTACTTCTGCGATTCACATGTTAATGCAGGAAAATTATCTTGATTTGTCATTTAATTCGTTTCCTGAACTATTTCGTCATTTTTGCTTATATATATATACAACAGTTTGTCCTGATGAGTCAAAACTCCTAACTAACTTTATTGAACCGAGCAGCAAGAATGAATAACACGATCCCTAGTACTGTCAGGAAGACTCCACCCGCCAGAAGGACGACACCCCAGGTATGCAAACTGTAGAGAAAAAAACACAAAAATGCGTTATAAAACAGAGGCAAGGAATCTTTACCGAAAAAGAGGTAGACATGTCCTTCCCTGCTTTAACCAGTTTTTAAATGTTGATCATATAAACAGTAAGGCGTGTAGAGCTCTGTGGAAATGGAATAAAATTATTAAATCGGAGATCCAGGTATACATCAAAAACAGGAAGTAATTTCCACCTCGCGATAAATGCGCAGGACCAACACGGGGTTAAACGTGGGCAGATCAGGGCATTAATGAGGCTGCGCGACCGTAAAAAGGTTAACTGTGGATTTGGTGGCAAGCCTAGGTGCCTGCTTATACCGCCTCCACGTCCACCATGCTATAGAGCACACGGCAAAAGTCGAGGGAATCATCAGTCTGGTTGTCAACTACCGCTTACGTTGTCCGATATTGCAGCATTTTACGAATATGCTTACTTAGATACCTAAACCAATACACTTAGGAAATATTCATTGTTTCATTTTTTCTTGACATTTGAGTCTGCGTAATCGATTTTCTGCACAGTTATTCACCAGAATCAAAATTATAGAGTCAAACTTTTTATCCCCACTTTTGAATGTGAAAAGCACGTAGACGCTATCAGCTTCCGAAGAATTTGCTCAAGACGGTTTCCGGTCATAACGCGTTCACCGTGAGGCTCTGCATAAATGCAATTTGCAAAAAGAATGATCAAATATCTATTTCACGAACACAACCACTGGGGGAACAAGGATGTTAATTAGTTGCATTGACGAATTAATATGCTATAAAAAATTAATGCGGCTTTCAACGGTTTTATCGCGTTATTTTAGAATCTTGAACAGGAAGCTTAATCTCGTTCATTGATTACTCTCAAAGCGCCAAACTCGTTTCCGTTGATGACAATGGTGTGCGCCAGAGAAGAACAAGCCAAGAGACTGGGACTTGCGTGTGAATTGGTACTCATGTGTGCGTGTGAAAAAGACTAGGGACATGGCACCACATTGGGAGAAAGTTTGGTTTTTTTCATTAAAACTGAGAGTTGGAACGTCAGTTTCGAGAAGGTCCCTCAGCCCTAGAGTCAGATGGCGCAGTAATGGTGCAGTTGCCGGGAACCTGCACGCATTCGTGCCGCCATGCCGGCTTTTTGTCGTTTTTTGGGATTACCGTAGAGGCCACATTATGGAGGATTCATTACAGAACGACTAACTCCTTTGGTAAGCCATGTCACACAAACACACACAAGGCTACCTACGAGGTCTGAGTTACTTTGTGATTTGGCAACATTCTATGGCAAGACGTGTAGCACACTGTGATATTCTAAAGCTGGTCACAGCACTTAAAGTGCGTTTGCCAATCAGCCACAACCAACAACAATCAGGGTGTTCAAATGAGCATGAAGAAATAATTAAGTACAATGCCTTTCAATCCACGCTCAATGAGTGCCGGTAACACTTCTTGGTTATGTTGTTAAATTGCGGATAAGGAGTTACACAAATTCGCCAAAGCACTATTTAAAAAATGACTATAACGTATCTTTTTCAGTTTATTTAACGCTAGTTCTTCTACAGGGAACACATTTTATTATGCTTTGCTGGTATGGTATAATTTAACTGGCTAGGTATTACATTTTTGAAGGAAACCTTGTTTTGTACCGTTTTCTCCGAAAAACCGTCTGCACATAACATAGCGTGTTTGGTATGATTGTTCAAATTTTAGTATTACGTACACATCAAAGGAAAAAAATGTTTTGATCAGAATAAATAGTTTCTCTCAAATGTATGTAAAGTTTGTAAGACCAAATTATCAAAGTTGCTTGTTATTTGCCACTTGATGTAGGCATTTGGAGACTCTCACGGCATGATTGGCCCAAAGACAGGTTTTGCTTATTTGTTTCCGCATACTCTATTAAACATTAAATCGATGCCATTCCGTTCAGTTGTTTTTAACCTTGATATATTCATACTGATTTAGTGGTTTTGCGATCGTGTATGTTTATAAGTCTTTTAGTTGGCTGATCGTCTATCCGGCTGGTGACAGTTGCCTAGCTATGTATGACCGTTGATAGATAAGGTGATTTTTTCATTATAGGAAAGACTATACATACACCCCCATATTCCAGCTGGCCTCATATTAAATTTGAAAGGGGTCAACTTTTAGGTTTAAAAGGGTAAGGATAACGATGGTTTAAGTTTGCGTTGGAACCTGGAAATGGATAACCTTCCTGGGATTAAGTTTATTTTTTCCCATTTCAAACATCTTCTTACTATAGTTGACTTTGCTAAATTTTTGTAGGACTGCGGTTGCCTTGGTGGACGGCAAATGGCTAGCATTTCCTGCTCCATGTTTATTTTTCTTTTTAATTCAGTTCCCGTGCCCACTGGCTATTAATGGGAGGTAATGATTTGAAGTTAGACACCGGGAACCGTGCATTTGCTCTCACATCTCCCTCTCTAATAAATTAAAGTAAACATTTATGAGCTTTTTATTTGATCTAAATTGTTTGTATTCTTTTTTCGATTTCAATTCTATTCTTCGACATCTCTTCCATACAGTTCCTTAAAATATATCATTTCACGCAATTCTAGTTTTATCGGGTAAGCGGACGGAAAGATTTATTATGCAAACTTAATGCTTTTCATGGGGCCCTCAAGACTGGTAGTAAAAACAGTTGCAAATAAATAATTTACAAATTTTATAATGGTTAGGCAGCATCGGTCACACATGAGTTTTTACATGGAGTACTGCAGGCCCATATGCTGTGAAGCTTTTTTACAACTGATTGCCTTTAAAAAATCTGTAAATGTAGGAAAACTACTTACGAGCTTTCCGCAACGACTGAAATCAGAACCGCTCCGGCCACAAGAGAGGGCAAACCAACAATTACTAGGGCGCATGCCAAGAATTTGAATCCCATCGAAGATAAGCGTGCCAAAAAGAGCCCATCTTACTAGGCTAAAGGGATTTCGATAAGTAAAATTCTCCAAAATCTGTTTAGGAACATGCAGTATTAAATGAATTATAAAAGGAAGAATTTTCAAATATTTGACAAACTGTAGGCATTCCGCCTCTTAAAATGGCAAAACCTGGAAGAACGTGGTAAATATAATTTTCAAAAGCAAAGTCCAAAACCTCGATAAAATTTCCATTTTCATTAGAAAATTGAAAATTAGTTGTTTACATAAAACAACAGACGTGTTTCACAAAAATACTATTATCACAACATTTATTTTATATTACTAGTCAGAGTTTAGTTAAACTATCGAGCAAGGGTATATCAAGGCGATATCACGAATAGCGAATTTTCACCAGTAGAGCCATCGACATGTCCTTGGTTCCCTCCATGAGGAAATATGGTTGCTGATTGTTTGGAAATCTTAAATTGTGTTGAGACATCAAGAGCGTGCGTACGCACGAAATTATCTCGTCGCGTGTGTGCGTTACTTTTGTAGGGAATGCACACTGCTTTTTTGTTATTGATTTAAACCTGCTTGTTTCTATTACTGTATCGTTACTAATGTTTAGATGGGAATCCGATAGAACACAAGGACAGCGAATAAAGCGGTATAGGGCCCAGAATTTAAGTGAAATTGAGGAGCAAGTCCAGAAAAAATTAAAGGCAAACGGTTCTCATACAAGAACGCGGTAAGTATGCTTGATCATAGCCATTCGTTCTCTTAATGCATTAGAAGATGCACAGAAGTCATCGTTGGTACGTATAGTATGCCTTTGTGGACGACGTCAGTCTGCAAACAAACGTCAAAGGCAGACAAAATGATGTAGGATTTCTCAGACTCCGAACTGTTTGGAGTCATCATTCGTAAGCTTCATTATGTATGGTGATGTTCTAAATTACAAAGGTGTTTGCGGCACGTAATGCAAATGGCAAGGCTACATTTTCTGACCTCGAGTCAGCCGTAATCAAGCGATCCCAATGGTCGATGGACATCCTGGCCAAGCATGGGCAACAAAAAAGTCCCTTCGACCGTTGTAATCTGTCGATGTCTACCGAATAACGCCTGTAGTGCCGTGATCTAGTCCCGCCATGGGCCAGCGCATCTGCCACATGGCCCGTTTTGGGGGGGGGGGGTTAAACTATATTTCAACCGTCGTAGACCGACGATGTCCAGCGTATGCTCCACAGAATGGTGGTGCAGGGACGGTGAATTCTGAGCAAATTAGTTTTAATTGATAGAAGACTTTCCCTGCAGTTACTGCATCTCATCCCTTACCCACCTGTGCCCTGTGGAAAGATATGGTCAAGAAAGCCGGAGGTGGCGTCGGTCACAGATGAGGCATCTCCCCCGGAGTGAGAGAGCGGGGTGTGGCATGAGCCTGAAACCTACGCGTGCCCAC
This sequence comes from Schistocephalus solidus, assembly GCA_017591395.1. Classification (NCBI taxonomy): domain Eukaryota; kingdom Metazoa; phylum Platyhelminthes; class Cestoda; order Diphyllobothriidea; family Diphyllobothriidae; genus Schistocephalus; species Schistocephalus solidus. The sequence goes on from WEDG01000168.1 coordinate 100,959, forward strand.
ATTGGGCACGCGCACTTCCATGTTAGGCATTCGTTATGGCAGTGCATACCAGCATAATAACGCCTGCCGCTCCCTAATCTGGCCTCCGTATCGATCCAGTGCATTTACACCCCCGCCGACCCATTCAGGGGGCACACAAAAGCAAAGTCGTACTGCGTAACTCAACGGTGAGTACATCCCGAACACTAATTACTAATGATTTTTCAACTATAGACAAAATATGCGGATCACCGTTACAGGATCCGTCCATCCGAGAAATATCCTTGCCAATGGACTGCCTCGATATTTCCTATGAGTGGTGATTCGCATCCATCTCCACCTGTACATATCTGATATTCTGTTTTTACAATACACGTTTTATTTATACACACACTTTCGTAGTAAATGCTGTAGCCTACATGCGTGCCTCCAATCAATCTCATGATGGGGCGCCCTATTGTTAGGTCCGATATTTATCATCGGGTTCATTTAACTTTTTTTGATTATAAGTGGATTTAAAATGTATTGAAAGGGGAAAAGGCTGCGTAATATTTAGAGGATTCAAGGTGGGTACCAGTATTGGTAGCGACAAGGTTAAGGAGAAGTACATTTCCATGTTGCTACTGTTTTGAGTAGCAAAATAAGTAAATTCTGCTTTGTTGAGTACAGTTAGTCCGGCGAACTGGATTTCGCAATTCATGATAAAATATTTATGATGTACACGCTAGTTGATTTATTGTGTCACACAGAAGCCAACACAAAATTCTATAATTAATGGGATATAGCCAAGGCGCTACTGCGAGTGGTTGAAATATTGTGAACTAGACTGATGGAGTTTTTAATTCCTTTGACCCATTTTTGAAAAACTCGGCGGCCTCGGTGGGATTCGAACCCACGAAAGCAAGGGGAAGGCTTAAGTACAGCCAATGCTCTAGCCAACTAAGCTACGAGCGTTCGCAATCTGCCAAAATCCTCTTCTAACTACTTATGCCTGGTAGTCATCTGGTGGATTCTATATTGATTGCTTAGGAAATCCTGCTTGGGCTGTCAGCTTACTGTATCAAAATTGGTGGATTCCATACGTTGTAGTGGGCAGGGCGGGTAACTTGACCCAACTTTGCTCAACCTCACGGATCCCAGATAGGGCCTCGATGCTCAGTTGCAAGAGCGTTGGCTGTACTAAAGCCTTTCCCTTGCTGGCGTGGTTTTGAATACTACCGAGGCCGCCAAGGTTTTCACAAGTGGGTCAAAGGAATTATTTAGACCTGCCAAAATCCTCTACTAATTACTTGTACCTGGTTGTCATCGGGTAGATTCTAGGTAGATTGTTAAGGAAATCCTGCTTGGGTAGTCTAGCTCGCTGTATCAGAATTGGTGGATTCCAAACGTTGCAGTGGGCTGGACGGGTAACTTGACCCAACTGTGATTAAACTCACGGCTCCCGGTGGGGCCTCGTAGCTCAGTTGGCTAGAGCGTTGGCTGTACTAAAGCCTTCCTTTTGCTGGCGTGGGTTCGAATCCCACCGAGACCGCCGAGATTTTCACAAGTGGGTCAAAGGAATTATTCAAATCTGCCAAAATCCTCTACTAGGAATTTTTTTAATTTTTTCTTCTGCTATAGATACGACGAAGGATATACCACCTTAGAAATAAGACAGTACTTTGCCCTGTGAAAGGAAATTCATTCGTCTGCAAAATTCAGGCCCCTTTCAGTTCGCATTCTCCAGACATGTATTTCGGCTGCGTCGGCTACATCGGATTTGCTCGTTAATTTGGCCTTTGATTCCCGAAGGGGTCAAAGAAAACGTTACTGAACAGTAATGAGTAGCAAGTCAAAACAACATTAAGTTTCACGTGAGTGTGCATATGTGTGTTCTGGGGTTTCATAGAGCGGCATTAAATACCCATTTTCGCAGACGTTGCCGTCATTTATAAGGCTAACAGTATATATTTTCCTGGATGCCATTTTCCATGTACCTGGACACATAGATCGTCAGTTCCACAGGATAAATATTTCGCAAATGATAAGCTAGTCTTGATAAGGCTTTTAGAGTTCCGGAGCACAAACGTTTTCCTCTTGGTATACGGTCCTATGACTTTTAACATGCTAGGTGAAAGTGATATTTTTATTTTTGCTTATTACTTCCTACCCTGTCAACTCATAGTCCAGTTTTTTTTGATCAGTTTTTGAAAATGTCGGCGGCCGCGATAAAATAGGAAACCGCAAATAGGTAAGGTTTGAGTACAGCCAGCGTTATGACCACCTGAGGTAAAGGCCTAATAGAAGCCAAAAATCTTATCAAACTCAGGTAAGTTACCCACCGTGTCTACTGAAACCTATGGAAGCCCTCAGTTCTGACAGAAAGCTGACCATTACAAACAGGATTACACAAGTTTTAAGCCAGATGACCAAACACCGAGTTTTTAGCAATTGCGTCACCTTACATTTCCACTCTATCCATTGTCCTCTTACCAACTAACTTTTTCAGAAAATAGTTTTGTCAAAGGCATTGCCAACTGTTACATATATATTGAGAGTAAAATATTGCCTAAAACTTTGATTAACCCCTCAATATGACATGAAACTTTCCGGCCTAATAATACGAAATATCTGAATATGTAGAGTCTATTATATTTCAGGTGAAGAGTTATGTGTTAGGTCTGCACTATGTTGCACATTCCATTTACTTTACATATATGGGTGAGAAATGGTAATATCAAATTGATCAAAAACAGAGTATGCTTTTTGCTGGCAGTTAAGTGATTTTGCTATAACATGTCATCATCCATCTTGCAATTTGGGAACGGTTCCGGTGGAGGCTGCCTGATTGCAGAGTTAACTGTTTGAGATGATATCTGAATACTCAAACCTGAATTATTTTTATACATTTCTCCTTCAGGCGTATTTTGATTAAATTTTGGGGCTCAGTAGTGTTTAAGACAACAATTTCGTCAGTGTTTTGCTGATTCACGCCGCACCAACAATCATTATTAATTGCATGTTCATATGCGCGTGCGGTTTAATGAGCTATCATGCCTGCAGGTCAAAATACGGTCGTCGTATTAGATCGCACATCTAGAATCTAGAATCTTTAGAGGCAGTTTGGATAGAAACCTGCAAATAATAATCGGTGAATATAAACGATGAATCCAAGGGCAATTACATTCTCATTGGTATTACATTTATCTGCTATAGTCTGCTATTTTCTAAACGAAGGACAGGGTAACCATTGAAGCCGGCATTCCACCATTTTAGGCATTATCTTATAGTAGAAGGATGCAACTGGGTATATGTAAAACCCTACAAAAACGATATTTGCCGTTTCGTCCAAAATCTGGTTTGTCCAAGTATTATACTTAATTCATGATTTGTACCTTCTATGTGTCCGCCTGTAAGGACAAATATTCTGAATTCAGTATTGACCATGAGAATGAGGTAATGGACAATAGTTCACTTAACGTCTGATCGGATTGCGGCAGTAACCACCAGGATTATAAATATCGCGCGGGCTTTTGAAATTCGTATGTAAATCCTCTTATTTGTACGTCGATTGGCCTAGTTCACCCATTATGTACTGTATTTTAACCCTATTTGTTTATTCGAAAAACAAAAATGAGGTCATCAGCGCACGACACTGGCATCATTTTGAAGGAAGTCCCAATTGATCAATATTTTGAGACGCATTCATGGACGATTCTTCACGGTGAATGGAGGACCTTTTTGCTCAAAATTTTTGGAATTTTACTTTCAAAAAAAGCGCAGCTGTCTCTCTTTCTCTGGGATGATTTCGACGAATACTAAAAGTTATCGGTGGCACTGCGAAGACAGGCAAAACAATTTTTCATTGACTATTGTTTGTGGCATTTCGTTCTGCTTGCTCCATGCAATAAATCGAGTGCCGTCAACAGCAGTCTACGCGATCACAATCACCCCTTGCTGATGATGCGATGAACGGACACGGTCTCAGATCATACACTTATGCAGTTTTCTGATTTGTATTGGAACGGTTTGCTTAAATTCCATGTCAGGCTACCGAAGTGGTAGTTACTTAAAAAATCACCTGCGAGTAATCCACACAACCTTTTGATACTGATTTCAACGAAATTCTTTAGAAGGGACTAAAATCCCAGCTCGAAACTGATTGTCAGAATCCCCATCTTGATTAGTTGATAAGGCCGCAGTAGTCCTTTGCGCCGTAAATAGTATAGCCGTCGTTATCGACAGATTTGACGGATGAATGCCCGCATTACGTTACTGCAGACGCCGTCGTTTCAGGTGAATAATATAAACATTGTTACCCTGCTTAGTGGTCTAGGTTAACAGTCAGTCTGGCTGTTTTACGAGTCAGAAATAACATGATTGTTGCTGTTTTAATAGAGTATCACATTTTCGTGAAATTTTGATGCAGGTTACACTGGCAAGGAGATCGCATATGAGTTTTGTATTTTTGAATTCTTAAAACCGTCGCTGCAGGTGATCTGCCAAAAATGTTAAAAAGAGCCCCAATTTGTTAATCTATGATCTTTGTCTTTGCCTTATTATGGTGGTGTGCTCTAGAAACAGGAATTTTATGAAGCTAGGGCCTAAGACGTTATTGATTAGATTTTAATTATTTGGGAGGATATATTTGTTCGAGTTGCATGATACATCGAGCAAATCTCCTCATAAATACACTTTACTGAAAATAATAAGACATTTACACATCAGTTATTTCACGTCAGGCATAAGTAGAATTGACGTTTTCGATGCGGATGAACGAGCTTAGTTAAAACCGTAAAATGTGAGACATTGACTAGCATCATGCAGTTGGTGTCCGCGTACTTTCACCCTCAATACGATGTAAGAAATTCACCACCAAACCAGATAGAAAAGCACTTACGTCACGTTACGCATCCACATGCATTAGGCGACCTGCTGTTTAAGGACATCACGTGTTTGAAATCGATCGATAAATGCACGATGGTATGGAGATGCTACGGTACAAATTCCAAGCTCTGGTGCAACATTTGACCAAGAGATTCAGTCAAAGTTCCTACTGCACATAAAGTTACAAAACATTTTTCACTTGTGCTTCTGCCTCAATAAAAGTTATTCAATCCACAAAGCATAGGCACACAAGCACATTTGTGGTTTAAGTTACTGTAAACAGTTAAGATCAAACAATAAAAGATGAATTTCCGTTTGATCTATAGCCAATTATCATCCAGCGTAGAATGAGTTTAATGGAGCCGAAGAAAATATGCTGATTCAGGAGGTATGAGTAGTTGCTTTGCGAATAAGACACAAGCTCGCAGGGTACCTTGGAAGCACGTTCCTTTATCTACATAGCAGTAGTCATATATACAGCCCGAACATAAACATTTTAGTATCAGTATCAGTATATTTGAGGAAGATGTAGGTGAGTCACCTTTGAATTCCCTATTTGTACTTGCGAGATGTGGTATCAAAAAAATAGCATCTCGATATGTTCGCGAGGCCAACATAGTGGAACATAGTTGAAAAAGAGCAGACTGAAAAATAAAACTCCCGGTGATATTTCGGAGAAAAAATCGTCGCCCTTGGGGGGGGGGGGGGTCCAAGGGGGGCATTGCGGAGGTAACATGAATCAGCCAGATGCTCCATTGCTGATTGCAGAGTTCATTGTGTGATTTCAAAGGCGGAAATATATTCCCAGATCATCCTCGGTCCATTGCGGTTCGAACAAAGGGAGAACGTTAATATACCTCATAGACGACGGCCGCCAGGTTTAGCTGATGTGAACACTCACGATGCCACCAAGGGGTGCAAATAAGAAGGCAGCGAAGACCTTGAGGACCCCAGCATGCGAATTATGGGAATGCAAAACCTTAAACGAAAATAACAAACATAAAGAAATGTTACTTAAATATAACTAGTAGTATTATAAATACCTTATTTGCTGACGTCAGTCTTGCAGCTTTCAGTTCGTGTTCTAGCTCGCACCATTATATCGATCTATCTTTCGCTTAAAAACCTCCAAGGAGTTCAACAAAACAACATCCAGAGGAAAACTATTCCAAGCTTCGACATCTCTTTTGGAGAAAAAGTACTTCCGAGTGTCTAGCCTTGCTCCAGTCACACGTTATTTGAGAGGACGACCTCTCAAGTTCGTTGTTGTTGCTAACTCGAAGAAATCACCTGGGACGAGACAACAGTCCTGGACGCGTAGTATGCGAAATGTTAGTATCAGGTCGCCCCGAAGCTGTCTATAGCACAAGGGAAAGAGATTGATATTCGACAGCCGTGTTTCATACGGCTGAGAGCCATGTCCAAGGATAAGTTTTGTTGCTCGCCTTTGGCCCTTTTCAAGGATGTTGATGTCCTTCGCCGCCCAGGGTCTGCAAGCTTGGATAGCGGACTCGAACTGTGGCCGCACGAATGTTTTGAAGAATTAATCGAAGCAGTCGGTAGTGAATGCTGCAAAAGCTCGTTTAACGAGGTACAGAATCGACATGGCTGACTTCGCTACCTTTGCGCAATTTAGGGAGGGTTTAAGCGATGGTGTGATCCAGACTCCAAGGTCCTTTTGGGCATCCACTTCTTTCAATGAAATGCCATTCAGACTGTAAACCGTACGGTTCGAAGGATTGCTTTTCCCAACTCGTATGATGTTGCACTTACTCTTTTTTAAACGGCAAGAGCCAGTTATTTGACCATTTCTTGAGTCAATTTAAGTTTGCTTGCAAGTTTTCTTCGTCAGCCACAGTTTGAATGATGCGCCAAAGTTTGAGATCATCGGCAAACATGGCAATATCGCAGTCCAGTTCGTTGGCACAATCGTTGATGTAGACAATGAACAGTATAGGGCTGAGAACAGAGCCTTGGGGAACACCACTCTCAACCTCAACCTTGGTCAACTTTTTGTCGCTGATATGGACAGTTTGTGAGTGGCCAGTTAAGTAGTTTTCTATCCATGTCAGAAGCCTACCTCTTACGCCTATGCAGTTGAGTTTATAAAGAAGGCGTTATTGTGGCACGCTATCAAAAGCCTTTTTTGATGTCGATATAGACTGCGTGCACCGTATTTCCCCTATCGACCGCTTCAGTCCAACGTTCTAAACAGTAGAGTTAATTTTTGACGCAGTACCTACCTCTACGGAAACAGTGCTGGACTTTGGAAAGCAGATGGTTATTTTCAAAGAACTGCATTAGTTGTTGTTTAATTTTTTTTTCCATGATTTTGCAGCAAACTGAAGTAAGGCTGACCGGTCGATAATTGTTTGTAGAGACCCGGCTTCCACCCTTATGAAGCGACATAATCCATGCGGATTTCCCGTCGGCTGGTAGACTTCCGGTCTGAAGGATGTTTGGAAAAGCGTAGAGAGTGGTTTTGCCAACTATCTCGCGAGCTCTTTCAACAGCTTAGCAGGTACTTCATCGTGACCAAAAGACTTAGATTCCTTTAAAGCCAAAAGTTCCTTGAGGACAGTAGTCTCAATGAAATGAACAGTCTTGACTATTGTATCCACTTCGAAGCCATTGATAGGGCAATTGTAACTCGTTTCCTTTTTGAAAACATACTGGAAAAATTCCGAAATATGATCAGTCTTCGCACCGTCTTCAGTAAGGTCTATGCCCTCAGCGATCCTCAGCAGGGGTATCGGATCCTTGTTCCGTGTACTCTGCCTGAGGTAACCGTAAAACGCTTTCGGGTTCACGGTGGCCCGGTTCAGCAGGTCCACTTCGAAATCCTGTCTTGTTCTCACAATAAGGCCCTTGACCCGATTTCATTTAGAGATGCAGGAGTTCCGTCCATAAGCGATGTTTTCCGCAATCTCCACTTTTTGTTAACTTCGAGTTTTAAGGCCTGCGTAAGCCATCGCGGTCTGTTAGTTAACATTTTTCTCAGAATTAGACAGTGATTTTCCATGAGCCTGTGCAGTATGTCCCGGAACGTTTCCCAGTCCTCACTTATGTTTCCAAAGAATAAAGGTTCCCACTGAGTATGCATCAGTTTGGCCCTCATTCCACCGAAATCGCCTTGCCATATATTCCTTCTGATTGTTGTGGGTCTTGCTGGTATAGAAAATAGTGAGTACGCCCATCGCAGCACCACGTGGTCACTTTAACCCCAGCGGCGGTAGACATGACACTTCGTCGATGCTGTCGTGCGACTTCGTGAGAACTAGGTCCAGACAATTGGCCAGTTGTCCTTCGCACACCCTTGTTGGAAAAGTGACGTGCTGTGTAAGAAGTAGCTTAAGCATCGTGCTCAGAAGACAACCGTCAAAGGCTAGGTCAGACCTATGTGCGCAGGTTGAGCTCCAGTCGATGTGAAGCGCATTGAAGCCACCCACGATCAGGATATCTAACCGTGTATCAATATTTCAAGCTCCTCTAGCAGGTGAGCATCGGCTTTGGGGTCTCTTCTCGGTGGGCGGTAGACTATCAGGACATCTAGAATTAATGTACCTGGCACATTCACGGATAACCATAGCACCTCGGAAGTAGATGCCAGTTTATAAGTTTTTTCTTAAACTGTAAGTTCGCTTTTCACGTATATGAGTACGCCACCTCCTTGACGCTCTTTCCTGTCTTTTCTAAAAAGTTGGTAGCCAGCCATAGTTAACTCCCGGTCGTCCACGTGTTGGAACAACCAAGTTTCTGTTACGGAAATTATATCTGGAGATAGATCGCAGACATGAATCTTAAGCTCGTCGAGATGCGATAATATACTGTGTGCATTGGTGTACAGGAATGTTAGTTTTCGGTTTGCTCGGAAAGTGCTAACAGTCGGGCGCGAGTTTCTGTTTACTGGGCCAACTGTGTGGTGATCCGTAATGGGCCTCTCCATGGGGAGAACTATGGACGATTGATCACTTTGTTGTTGTAAATAACCAAATTTGTTCCCCCTCGCTGAGCCGCCGTCTTAGTTCGATGACATGTTAATGGCGTTTGTTCCGCTCCGCAGGTGAGAATTCCTGTTAAAAAAACTCCAGAGTTTGAGTTTTTTAACTTAAGGCACCTAGACAGAATGAGACTGGCTTCCTGGCTACTGGTCAAGATAACTTTTAGAGGTTTAGTACGTGTTTATTCAGATTGTCTTTCGGGCCGTTTTCCAAGGCGAAGGCTTTTTCCAATTCAATCGACGTATTAGGTCCCAGCATATTGTTTAGGAGTTCATGAAAGCGGTTCATGTCTTCAGAATATCGGTCTACAAGAGTGGTAGCTGTTGATTCAGGTAGTCCCTGTATTATGAAACTTTTTTTTCTGTCCGTGGCATTTTTTGTACCTACGACATTGTCTTCCACTATCTGGTGGGAAGGTTTCACGTTGCGCACTAGTGACGATGGAGTGGATGCTAATTGGCTATGTGTTGGCTTTGATCTGTTTTGTTTTGGTTTCGGCAAATTCCACAGGTTCGACAATTTTTAATCGCTGGTGGTAGTTTCGGTTGGGGAATCAATTCCACGGCTTGTGCTTGGTGTGAGAATCTCAGTATTTCCTATGAAGGATAAGGCAATGGTCAAAGCCCCGTGTTCGAGCTTTTTTTGAGGAATCTCTCGAAGTCGGTTTTCCATTGGCTTTTTCCTTCTTGGTGTCAGTTTTGCGTTTTGGATGGCTTTTTTTTGTTTAAGCGGACTGTTTTTGTCCTGCGCCATTGTAACTTGTTGTTTGGTAGCCGCAGAAGGTATCGAAGTTGTTGTTGGGATACTCTTTGATCGATTGTTAATGGTTTTGCTCTTGATAAGTCGCTCAGTGGACTCCCGATTGACATCTACTGCATAACAGGTGACTTTTAACGCAGATTTTATTTTTCTTATCTCATCATCGAGCTGGTTAAGCTTGATGGACATTTTCTGACAGCCGTGAAAATGGCCGAGTCGTCAATAGCATGCATATTAATTTGAGAGAGCGACCGCCTCTGTGATGAAGTGGTCGAGGGGTTAGTGAGCGTCGCCGTCGCGTTGGTGGTCGCGGGTTCAATCCCGGCTTGCAGCATAACTTTTTGAATTTTTGTGTGGTGACTTAAGAATCAACGTATGGTTAGGTGTAGGTTTACACTACCAGCGGTTTTTACACAAGCAGCATATAAAGTATCTACTCCGCCTTTTTCAAATTAATGAAATCCCTCGAACGTTCTTAACTACGTCTGCCAGTGGAAGTTGTAAAAATTATTTGTTATAACGAGTAAATCGATATAAATTTCTCAATCAGTTACACTAAATATGGATAATGAACGACTCAGCCTGTTTTGTAGATACTCCTCAGAAAGCCTGACGAGCAGTTAGAGCATGGATTTGATTGGTAGGTTGTGTAGGCCAAGCCAAGATTTCCGGCAGGTTGCTCTAGTCGAACAAAAGGACTCAGAAATCCTGAAGAACATGATTTACGACAGTGCTCGATTTGGACAACTCTCCTGGTCAAACTGTGAGTCTATCGAAGGCACCTGGACGGAAGATTCAATTAATTGATTTAATAATTTGAACCAATTAATGTTCAGTTCAGTTCAGTTCAGTTTTATTAAGGGAAATATAGGCGAAGACTTTGAGCTCCCTATTGATGTCAGTGACACTGTAACTTAAAAAAAGCTGACATATAATGGACGTTGGACAAAGGGTTATCTCCCCGACACACTGCAGAGCATCGGACAAACAATGATAAAATAATGTTACTCACAAATAGGGAGTCGTATGTTACATGACGCAAAATTTGTGGATGGGAATATGTTTCAGGAAATGTGTTAGGTTCGGATGTCGTGGTGGTACTTATGGCTGTACTGGTCAAACCTCCGCTTAAAAGTGTCAACAGATGGGGAGATGATTATGTCGGCCGACAGAGCATTCCAGGCCTTAATCACTCTGTTAGAGAAGAAGAACCTTCTTGTGTCGAGTATTGCACCTGTCACACGTAGTTTAATGGGATGTCCTCGCAAAGTAGTGCTAGTTGCCAGCTCAAAGAAATCGCCAGATGCAAGGCAACAATCCTGAAGCAGCAGCATTCGAAAGGCTTGTATTAAGTCGCCGCTTAGCTGTCTATAGTCCAGAGGAAACAGATCAAGATTAGACAATCGTGTCTCGTAAGGCAGGCAGCTTTGACCTTGAACAAGCTTGGTTGCACGTCTTTGGACATTCTCAAGGGTGTTGTGGTCTTTGGCAGACCACGGTCTCCAGGCTTGTATGGCAACTTCCATTTGTAGTCGCACGAACATCCCGAAGACCTTATTAAAGCACTCTTTGTCGAACTTTGCAAACGCTCGCTTAATTAGATACAAGCTTGACATGGCAGATTTTGGTACTTTTGAGCAATGGAACGATATCTTCAGTGTGGGCGTGATCCATACTCCTAGATCTTTCTGAGCCTCTACCTCTGGTAGCGGTGTGTCGTCCAGATAGTAAATTCTCTGGTGCCCGGAGCTGGTTCTGCCGAATCGCAGAATATTGCACTTGAATGGGAGGAGCCAGTTTTGCGACCATTCCTAGAGTCGATGCAAGTTCGTCTGTAGATTTTCTTCATCAGCTGCGTTGTGGATAACCTTCCAAAGCTTTATATCGTCAGCAAACATGGCGGTGGCACAGTCCAATCCAGTTACGCATTCATTAATTTATATAAGGAAGAGGATAGGGCCAAGGACGGAGCCCTGAGGAACCCCACTCTCAACCGCCACCGCCGCCGATTGTTGATCGCCAAGATGGAAAATCTGAGATCACCCAATCAAGAAGTTTTCGATCCACTTTAAAAGCTTGCCCCTTACCCCAATACGATTGAGTTTGTATAGGAGACGTTGGTGAGGCACGCTATCAAAGGCCTTCTTGAAGTCTATGTAGACTGCGTGCACTATGTTTCCTTCATCAACCGCTCGGGTCCATCGTTCCAGACATTAGAGCAAATTAGTTAAACAGGCCCTTCTCTGCAGAATCCGTGCTGCGCGTACGAGAAAAGATTATGCCGCTCAAGAAACTGCATTAGTTCACGTTTGATGATTTGCTCTATAATCTTGCAACATATGGAGGTGAGACTTACCGGCCTGTAGTTATTTGCGGAAGCCCGGCTGCCACTTTTATGTATTGGGGAAATCCACGCGGTCTTCCAATCGGGTGGCAATCTGCCTGCAGCGAGGGAGGCTTGGAAGAGTAGACACAAGGGTTCTGCCAACTCTACGGCCAACTCCTTCAACAACTTTGCCGGTATTACATCAGGACCTGGCGATTTGGTTTCGTCCAGCTTCAGTAGTTCCTGCAGAACAAAAGGATCTGATATGACCACTGAGTCAATTGTCGGGACCTCTTCCGCACTATATTTATCAGCGGTTAGATTGGCTTCTCTCGTAAAAACCGACTGAAAGAACTCAGATAGATGCTCCGCCTTTTCCTCGTTCTTGCAAAGTTTGACGCCTTCATCTGTTTTTAACAAAGGGATGGGTCTTTTTTCGAGTGCACTGCCTAATGTAGTTGTAGAAGAGCTTCGGGTTTTCTGCTGCACGGTTTATCAAGTTACTCTCAAAACTTTGGCGGGCTTTATAAACCAGGCCTTTTAACCTGTTCCTCTGCGTCTTGTACTTCGTCAGCGATTCGGCGGTCTTTTACCCTGAGATAAGTTTGCCATAGGTTTCGCTTGCGGTTTACTTCAATATTCAGTGTGTTCGTTATCCACAGGGGCCTGTTGGTTATCTTCTTTTCGAATTAGGACAGTAGTTGGTGATAAGTCCTTGTAATACGGCCTTAAATTGCAACCAATCCTCGAGAATACACCCGGTGAATGTTTCATTCCAATCTAAATTGCGCACATCAATTTTAATTTGGGTAAAGTCTCCACGCCATAGGTTGCGCTTGACTGTGATGCTTCGATCGCGGACAGCGAAGAGTGAATATTCCCATTGGAGGACTACGTGATCACTTTTGCACAGCGGGGATAGACAGTTCACAACATCTACGCTGTCAGGCGCCTTTGTCAATACAAGGTCCAGACAAATAGCTTGTTGCCCTTTGCGTATTCTGGTCGGAGACAGGACATGTTGAGTTAGAAAGCGTTTGTGTTTAGCTTCTAGGAGGCGGCAATCGAAGTTTAATTCCGAGCCTGGTGCCGAGCTCAGATTCCAATCGATATTCGGAGCGTTAAAGTCGCCCAAAATCATTACTTCGCATCGACTAGCAAAAGTTTCTAAATCATCTATCAGTCTGACTGCGGATCGTTTCTTGGTGGTCGGTAGACCGTTAGGATCTCAAGTGCTTGAGACCCCGGCATTCTAATGGTGAGCCAGATGGCTTCAGTTTCGCACGCGAGCTTTTCTTTTTTTTCTGACGCGAGCAGGCCACATCTGACATAAGTCAGCACACCCCCACCATGACGTCCTGCTCTATCCTTTCTGAATAACTGAAAACCGGGAATGGCAACTTCACGATCGTTCATCTTCGCGGTCAGCCATGTTTCAGTTATGGAGATGATATCTAGTGAAGTTTGGCACACGTATATCTTAAGCTCGCCTAATTTAGGAAGTAGGCTTTGGACATTGGTATATAAACATTTTAGTTTATTTGTGTTTTTTAAACCGGCTATGTCACTGCCTTCTTCAATTGAGGCAGCTGGACCGACATTTGCACAGGATGAGTCCATATTCAAGAGACTTTGCATATTTCCGCAGGAGAACTGGATTTTGTGTAGATTGTTGCATTGAATTAGTTGTTCGACCGTGAGACTTTTGTCAGAATGATGGGCGTCCTCTACAGAAGGGGTTTTGTATTCGAACAATCACTCCGTTCCTTATTACAAGTCCCTTCTCTCCCTGTTCTTTCAAGTTCTCCAATTCCGTTTTTAGCGGTTTCCATTTCATTCTCTCTTGTACGGAGTAGTCCTGTTGAAAAAAATCCCTCTGTGACCGGGGACTCCCCCTGCTGTTCGCTCGATTAGAAGGTCTCTCTGAAGTTTGTTTTCCAAAATTACCTTTAAAAAAGGCATTGATTTATTTCTTAGAAAGTTTGTGTTATCTTTACTATTTAATCGCAAAAGTTTAAAAACCCTAAATTTTTCATCCTCTCTTATCATTTCAATCAAACACTCTTGCAAGGCCATGATATCATCATTTATTCTACACCTGGGGATTTCGTTGGTTGATTCACGAATCCCATGAACGATTATGCATTTTGGCCTGTTCACAGCACCTCTATCCAGGGGGTTCTGTTGAAAAATTTGCCTGGCTGATGTTGGGGCTTCCCCAATACTGGCTTCAACGTCTTTGGCTTAAGGAGGTATTACCGCTGTGGGTCCACTTTGTGTCATCCATTTGTAGGTATTTGTACAATTTACATCTTTGTATCTTTCTTGGTTACCTGAATCTTTATGATCGCTTGTTTTAATGTGCTAAATAAAAACACAACAGCCGGCTTCAACCGGCATGTTGGACGTCTTCTGTTTTCGCTGCTGCATGTCACCGCTGCAATCTTGATTGTACTGATCTCTCTTAATTACTTGCAGTGAATTGCAACGATTGATCTTCCTTTCTCGATTGCATTCTACTGATCGCCGTCTCAATTGAACTCCTGACTCTGCTCTTCATCCTTGATGTATAGCTTCCTGGATCTAGCTCAGAGTTCATTACAATCCTCAACAACACTCGCTATCTTGAAGCTGCGTTTTTCTTGAGTATGCATTCTAACAATCCTCTGACATTTTTGCCATCCTTTTGTCGTTTGTAGTTTAGACACAATTCTCCAATTAGCGTTAATTTATTTTGTACACCTCGGTTCTTAGCTGTTTCAACCCTCGTCTACACTACAAAATTGTTGACCCCGCCTTTCATCATTACGCACCATATCGCTTACTATGCCTGACAATGAGACTAACGCAGACTCTCTTGACGTCCATAGCCTCTCTTTCAAATTGCCCCCATTTTACGCCAAGCAACCCTCGCGTATGGTTTAGGCAGATCGGAGGCAGTTTTCTCGACGCGTCATCACCAGTGAACGCACGCGTTATTCATACGTAGTGCAATCACTTCCTTTCGATGTTGCCGTTTACGTCGAGGACCTCATTGATCCTATCCCTGCTGAGGGAGCCATACACCCAGTTGAAGGATGCTGTAATTAATCGTGTGGCCAAGTCGGCCAACCGAATGCTGCGTGAGCTTTTCACGCAAGTCGAACTTGGCGATCAAACACCTTCACAACTTATGCAACACATGCGTTCTTTGCTTGCTGGTTGTCATATGGAGGATGCAATTTTCCAACAGATCTGGCTTGATAAGCTTCTCCTGCCCATGCAGCAGGTATTGGCTATGCTCAACACGAGCACCTCATTGGATAAACTAGCCACTCATGCAGACAGAATAATGGAATGCTACCCAAGCGGTACCGCATGTTCTAGTATTCAACAGACATCGGTGTCCACTTCCAGATCTGATAATATTGACTCCTGCTCATCAAGGCACTCTAAAGTCAGAACGTGACCCTCCCTATGTGGCCTTATAATCGTGCTGTAGTGCCTATCAACGGGCCGCACCATCATCTGACGTTTCGCAAGCATCAAATATCGTGCGTAGCAGTGATTGTGAAGATTTAAAGGATACCGTACGCCTTTTATGCACGCAAGTCAGCAACATGTGTTCTATCATCAACAATCTCCAGTCAAATAGTCGTCAACCATATCAACGTCGACGGTCCAAATCACGGGAATGGCAGCCACAGACCGTGTGCTGGTACCATCGTACCTATGGCGTGAAAGCACGCAAGTGTATTCCGCCGTGCAAATTACCACAGAAGCCCCAACAGTTCAACGACAACGCCAGCCAGTAATGGCGACGACTGCTGCTGGCCAACCGCGAGCCAGTCGCCTCTTCTACATCACGGATAAGTCGAGTGGTCTCCGTTTTCTTGTAGATACCGGTGCTGAGGTTAGTGTTATCCCGCGTCCAAGGCGTCACCACCTGAAGCCTTCACAGTTCTCATTGCAGGCTGCTAACAACACTGTCATCCAAACATTCAGACAACAATCCCTAACTCTTGACCTTGGTCTAAGGCGATGTTTCCAATGGGTCTTTATCCTAGCCGACGTCCAGTCACCGATTATTGTAGCCGATTTACTCTCACATTTCGGCCTTTCAGTTGATTTGAAGCATCGTCGACTCATTGATACAACAACCAGACTTTTCACCGTCGGTACGGTCACCTCTGAACCTTCGGTTGGTATACCCTTGACTATTCAAAATTCACCATTTGCTGATATTTTGAAGGACTATCCGTCCCTCACTAAACCTTGTCAGTTTACCGAAAAAGTTCAGCACACAGTTAAGCATCACATAGTTACCACAGGACAACCCGCTCAGCGCCCACCCACGTAGGCTTCATCCAGAAAAATACAGGGTGGCTAGAAGTGAGTTCGAACACATGCTAAATTTGGGGATTATTCACCGTTCTTCCAGTGCATGGGCCTCTCCTCTGCACATGGTCCACAAGAAATCAGCCGATGATGGGAGGCCATGTGGGGATTATCGTGCTTTGAACAGAGCGACTGTCCTCGGTCGGTATCCCATTCCTCATATTCACGATTTTTCTCACATGTTGGCTATAAAGACTATTTTCTCCAAGATCGACCTTGTGAGAGCATATCATCAAATTCCGGTCGCTGAGGAAGACATTCCCAAGACCGCCATCACAACGCCTTTTGGCTTGTTCGAATTTCTCCGCATGCCTTTCGGTTTGCGCAACGCCGCCCATTTCTTCCAGAGGTTTATTGATGAGGTCTTGCGCGGTCTTTCGTTTACCTTTGTCTATATTGATGACATACTCGTCGCAAGTTCTTCGCCAGCGGACCATGCATCACAATTGCGTCAAGGGTTTGATCGTTTCCAGCAACAGGGTTTGCAATTAAACGTCGACAAATGTCTTTTTGGCGTTCCTTCTCTTGATTTCCTTGGTCATCACGTCGATCAGCATGGAATCCCACCACTTTCAGAGAAGGTGCAAAGCGTTTTATATTTTCCGTCTCCGAAGACCCTCATACAACTGCGACGTTTCATTGGACTTGTCAATTATTACCGACGTTTCATTCCTAACTGTGCGGCAATACTTGCTCCATTGATTGATCTTTTGAAGTCGAAAGGCAAGCCGATTGAACTTTCACCGGCAGCTCACTCAGCTTTTGAGGCAGCCAAGAAGGCACTCGCTGATGCGACCATGCTGCACCACTTCAACTCTGAATCTTCTACGCAGTTGATTTTGACCACTGACGCTTCCAACAGTGCTGTTGGCGCAGTCTTACATCAACAGGTGAATAACCAGTTGCAGGCATTGGCTTTCTTTTCACAGAAGTTACAACCGGCACGGACTCGCTACAGTACTTTCTCTCGCGAGCTCCTGGCTATATACCTGGCTTTTCGTCATTTTCGCCACCTATTATAGGGAAGAGATTTTCGGGTTCATACCGACCACAAACCTCTTATTTACGCCCTCAAGGCCAAACCAGATACGTACTCGCCCAGAGAAATACGTCACCTTGACTATATCTCGCAGTTTACTGCTGATATCCGCTATGTCCGAGGCAGTGACAATGTCGTTGCTGATGCATTATCGAGACCGGACATCAACACCTTGTCATCCAAATTTGACCTGGCGAAGCTTGCAGACCTCCAACTAGAAGACGAGTCCATTGCTGATCTGCGTAAATCTAGTACTCTGCAGCTTCGAGATATGCACCACTTCCAGCATCACCAGGAACGATTTTTGTGCGACTGGTCCACAGGCACTCCCCGACCTGTTGTTCCATTATCCTACCGTAGGTAGTGTTTAACCATTTTTCACTCTCTGTCGCACCCTGGCATCCGCGCCTGTCGCAAACTTATTGCTGCTTCGCTTTGTCTAGCCAAATATGAACTCCGACATCGCCCTTTGGACTAGGCAATGTTTCGCGTGCCAGAAAAAACAAAGTGCATCGACATATCTTTTTCCCCTCAAGCACATTTGCTGTTCGGACGTTCGATTCCATCACGTCCATTTAGACTTAGTTGGGCCGTACCTCCTTCACGTGGGTACACATATTTTTCACAACAGTCGACCGTTTCACACGATGGCCAATTGCAATTCTGATATCGGATACCTCGGCAGAAAATATTGCCATGGTCTTCCTGCATCACTGGATTGCCAATTTTGGTGTGCCAGCCACCATTACTACTGACCGCGGAAGTAAGTTTCAATCTAGTCTCTTCCGTGAGTTCACTAAACTTCTCGGGTGTGCGCACATCACGACAATGGCATATCACCCTGCTTCTAACGGCCTCGTGGAACGACTGCATCGTCAACTTAAGACAGCACTGATGTCTCACTCAGACACAACCACTGCATGGACCGGACAACTTACCCCTCGTCCTTTTGGGTATTCGATCAGCTGTCAAAGAGGACATTCAGTGTACTACGGCAGAACTTATGTACGGTACACCTCTCCGCCTTCCCGGCGAATTTGTGCAGCCTCTGACCGTAGACACTAGCTTGTCGAATGCTTTTCGTTCAACAATTGAAACAGCGCATGGCTCAATTGCTTCCAACTCCCCACTCGCCTGACATCCAAACGCGTTTTTGTGCACAACGACCCTAAATCTGCTCCATTCGTCTTCGTCCGGCACGACGCAGTTCTGTAAGCCTGTTTGTTCCCCTTATGACGGCCCATACAAAGGTGCTTCAACGGATGGACAAAGTATTACGTCATACAGAAGGCTGACAAGACTGACACAGTTTCCATCGACAGACTCAAGCCAGCTTATTTTGAGTGCGTCCCACCGCCCGTCGCTCCATCCAATTACTCCGCACCGTCACCATCCATTCCACCTATGTCAGTCCCTTCCATTCAACCTTCACACTCGACCACCCCACCCACACGTTTTGCTACTTCTTCATCACAACGCATTTCCTCTCGTTCTGGTAGACATATCCATTTTCCTGCCAATCTTAAGGACTTTGTCGTATAATGCTTTGCTCTTTTATTTCATCGAGCCTTTTTTTTGTACAACAAACGCTCTGGTGGGGGAGTTGTGTAGGTATTTGTACAATTTACATCTTTGCATCCTTCTTGGTCACCTGAATCTTTATGATCGCTTTTTTTAATGTGCTAAATAAAAACACAACAGCCAGCTTCAACGGCATGTTGGACCTTGCAACATAGTGCATATCACTACTAAGTCAGCATGCATAACAGACAGACAGCGTCCTTAGTCCACGTTTTTTCAGGATTCTGTTTTTATAAGGTCTCCGCAGTACGAAATTACGAGACTCGGTTTCACGAGGAGACAGTCAGTCGAAATGCCCGGAGGCGGGTTGAATTTCAAACAGAACTATAACATACTTATCCAAATATTGATAAAATATGTTTGCCTACCTAAAGCTGCCAGAGTCCTAAAGTTCTAATCTCTCTTATCCCATCACAACCCATAAGGGCCCTTTGTGCGTTCGAAAAGTATATTAACGATAAACAGTCCATAATGTGAATTTCTTTGTCGTCACAGTCAAATAAAAATGGAAGCATGAAAAATAGGCATTGCTTGCCTTCCGCTGTTAAATAGATATTCGTTATATTTCAAAGTCCTTGGTAATGCGTATGTGTGTGCATACCTATAGCTGTTACAATAATTAGGCACAGAAACCTTCCTTATTTTTCACCTACAATCGCAGGAAATCTACAAAACTATTACTTGATAATAAATGAGATTAAATTCGGTTAGAGATTTATTCAGGTAACTTATTTATCTATTTGAACTAAATATATAGTCATTAAATGCAAAATGTTAAGTTTAAATTCTACCGGTCCCTCGAAAAGCATTTAATTTAGGATTGTAAAATAAAATCTGCTATTTAATAGGCGCAAAACCCCACATATTTAGGCTTTTAAATCTTACATATATTTGTTTGTTTTTAAATGTACAATATACTGAATAAACTAAATAATTGTATTTTTATTGACAAAACTCGGAAATCTGAACCTGCAGCCGTAACAAAATCTTAAGAAATGGTTAATATTATTAAAGCCATTATTCTTAATCCTAAACCAAGCCTTTAGATCAACCTAAAACCAGCTTTAATCCTAAACTGAACTCTATATCTTACTGTCAACCTACAGTGGGCCATGATTTTAAATGAAAATCATATCTGAATCCTTACCTAATTTTCATGGAATTGAGCGATGCATCGCCGAAATTTGGGTATTTTTATCCCGTTTTGCCTTACTCTATTTATTTATCCGCCATTTTCGTCTGCAAGCAAATAATAGAGTTCAGATTTTTAAGAAAAGTGCAATTTGTCTTTAACCATGCTGACTCCAATGCCCCAAACAAAATTTTGCTTCTACAAATTTTCTTTCCTCATAAGTCAATGACAATAGTGGAGAAACACATAAAAAAGGTCCGTTGTTCAACATCTGCTGGGCCGGATGGTGTCTTACCATTTATTCTAAGATCTTGCTGCCCTCAGACTTCCCTGGTTTTGATACACCTTATGAACATGTCCTTCATGCAGTCTATGATTCCTGATGTTTGGCGAACAGTAAAGATCACTTCTAACACTAAAGCATCAACGGCTTTTGGTTCTTAGTCTTTTCGTTCAATCACCTGCTCTTCCACTTAACTGAACCGTACTGAGCGAGTAGCCCTAGATAGATTTATGCCATTTGCTCCAATTTCTCCGACCAATTGTAATTTGCATAGAAGATCAGACGTACTACCTTAGATGCTGATACCCTTGTGGACCATTCGTTTCTTAGAGATTTTAGATAAGGCCTGCCGTGCGTACGCATGAACATTTATTGACTACTCTTCCTGCTTCAACACCATCCCGCACCAAGCTCAGCTGTCTCTTGTCTCGAAGCCTATTTTACTTCCCACACTCAATTAGTAAAGTCCAGCAGACCGAAATCTACGGTCCTTCTCAACAGCTGTGGCGTTCTTCGATGTGCCATCCTAAACACTCACCTCTTTCGCCTCCATACTGACGATTTGAGCTTATCAAACTACTGTCTGCATATAAAATATGCCGATTATATGGTTTTTGGCCATCCTCTTAAGAATAATGCACACCTACAGTCTCTGAAGAATGGCTTAGACCATATATGAACATAGTCATCAGATAATGGTCTTCAACCTTAATCCTGAAAACTTTGTCCAATATGTTGTTCGCCTGTGACCCTTTTTTAGTCTTGAATCCTTAGGTGTCCTTTACAATCAAGGTTCCATCTTTCCGGCATCTTGGCGTTACTCTGACATCCCATCTTTCATTCCTTCCCACATATTGATACACGTTTTTCTAAAATTCGTTAAGTTCTTTATTTTATCTGGCGATTTATAGATGCATTTATTCTTGCTCTCATTCTCTCATGGTGCTCCCGTTTTTTGTCCAGCTTTGCTAAAAAGGTCCTACTGGCTTTGAAACATATCTTTCGAATACTGTCTATTACTGCCAGTGATTCTTATACTGGTTAAGTGGATATGGTAATAAAACGACACTTCTCAACAGTCAATAAATTTTCTCAGCGCATTCATGTTGATGAGACCCATTACCTTCACTGCAAGGTCATTGCCGTTACGTCTTTCCGTCCCATGCACCTAAGCTTTCGCCAGCCGTACAGCGGCATATAAGCGCTCTGTTTTGGCATTAATAGCACGCTACCTTACGTATGAAATACGATTGAAATAAATAAACTGAGAGTGAAACTGTCTCTCCCATTAAATGTATATTTTTAAATTGTGATTCTTTCATAATTTTTCATTTTTTATTATTTTGTCAGTGAATGGAGCCATTTTTGCTGAAAATGTTGAATGATCCTTTCAAAGAAATGTGGATTCCTCTCTCTCCCTTTTTTTTAATTTGGGATAAATTTAATTCAAAATAATTATTAAAGTAAAAAAAGAAACAGTTTTTTTCATGATATCAGATGCAGTAAAGAAAGCATACGTGTTTCTGCAGTCCTTGATATGACCCAAGTCAATATGAATATTAAAGTGGTTAGTGGGATAACAATGAATAATACAAACAAGGTTTTTAGTCTTTAACGATCTCATCCTTCTTATCAAGAAAATATATATAGTCGTCCCCTCCGACTGCCTCATGGTCAAGAAATCATAGATAGAAACAAAATGACCAGTATTGGTGAGCTTACCTTTTAGGGATGGAAAGCAAATAAATTGGCTTTTTTGGTCTCACGAGTACACGATTGAGCCAGTGGAAAGAGAACCACGCAGGTAGTTATAAATTTTAGATATAGTGTTATGCATTATATATTTTAGTATTTTGTAAGGTTCAATGCGCAGAAAAGAATATCTATGTGCTTGAATATTTTATGAACAGTTGGGAACCTCACAATATAAAGAGTAAGATTTTGCTTATTTTTGTCAGCCTAAATTGAGGCTTTTTTTATCCTGAAAGTGCAAACAGAAATCTTTGTTCAGCTATTCAAACCAACATTATGTTATTTAGATGCAGTTTGAAAATCCTTATTATATTTGGTGTAATCTCAAAATCCATTGAAAAATGAAGCATATGCACACTGCTTATATATCATTCTTCTTTATGAAGAAATTGAACCCGTTATTTCTAGCAAGCTTTGCTGCGGCAAACAATTTAAAATGCTGTATTAAGTTAACTGGTTAACAAACCTAAGTAGTTTTTTTTTAAAAAAAGTCGTATGAAATCATTCCAGGTATTCTATCTGAGTTAAAATGTAATATACAGTTAATATGTAGGTTTAAACTTACTTTGGAATATGTCATATTACTAATCGCAATCAACACAAATTCCACATGAAATAATTAAACACCCCGCGAATTGTTGCCGCTGAGGATATTGTAATGTGAGAAATACCGATAATCACATAAAATATTCATTTTCTGATGTGTAATCTTTTTTAACAATGAAGGTGCCATTTCTAAAGCACCTCATCGCATACTGCTTATGGACTGCAAAAACTTTGTTTGAAGACTACAATCTCAAAGGGCAAATGTAAACAAACCAATTAACCTTAGGCTTGTGGATCAAGCATATTCTGATCTGGTTAAATTGGTCCAAATGCAGCCGCATGCGTTTACAAAAACAAAATTACTTGACATCAAATATATTAAAAAACACAACTTAAAAACCCACCGTAACGCATTGACTTAATGGTCACAAGAGCTTAATGTGCAAATGCATTCGCTTTAGAGATTACTTCTTCTGCCTCAAAGAGGTCTAAGAATATGCTTAAAACTTTCTATCGCATAGTGCATTCTCTGCTGCATCTTCAGATGGCATTGGCAGAAACGAATCTTTTGTAGATGTTCACGTCATTTGCCTACCAAATGACCACCACTCAAAGACTAAACCTCTGACTCTGTTTAAAAAATCTCCTCTATATGTGCGTGGGAGAAAACATCATACGATGGACAATTATTGTATCTGTTTGAATTAATTATTATTTCTAGCCAAGGTAACCTAAGAGAGGTTGGTAGATGTGTTCCAGCTGCAAACCTTAAATATGAGGGTCAAAAAAAATCGCCTTTAATTTGCTGTTTGATAGACTTTTTCGCCCCATCGTTAAATGTTCACGTTTAAGTCTATGTATCCTAACAACACATATACCTACATTCATACTGTCAGCAATTCGCAGTCTTAGCCAAAACAGAGATGTTGTGCTTACAGTTTTTCCATGCGTGTCTCATCAGAATCCATGAAAGAAGACGTGAGATTATGATTAGGCTTAGGTAGCGCATCCAGACTCCATAGGAACGTCATGAGTTCGGTATTAGCCGACATTATACCGAATAGAAACAGATCAGAGCTTCATATACTGTGATTACCGATATGCTCCCGTCATTCAAACAGACACTGCACTCAACACCACATGGTCTAACGGATTCCTCAAGTTCAATTGTGCTCTGTTTACTTACTTTGGATAAAAATGCAGCCAACCTGACCCAGAAGCATAACACGGTTGCTGATCTTACTTCTTCTTTTTGGTGGAAAAATAGGGACTCGTGTGTGTTTTTATAAATTGTTTGCATTGTACCGGACCTTTGAATGAAGTTTCGCTCCGAACTCACAAACTCTCGAACAGCGGGACAAGAGGCGTCTTAGAAAATGTGAATGTTTGTGTTGTGGGGTTTTCTGATCTCTAAATATCCAACTACTTCCACCATATAAGTAACACTCACTAATGTACTAACAAAAGTTTGAAGTCACCATGGTGAACCGCCTCGGCATGATCGTTATTTTTAAAGGAAAAGTAAAAGAAAGTTATACGTATGAATTGTTATCGTAAATTAAAAAATAGAACATAATTTTCGGGTTCTGGAAAAACTTTGGGCTACAACTGCTATAAAATACGGTCTTTAGAGCTATGGTTCATTTTAATACGGTTTTAAATATTATTACATGCATTGCAAAGATATATTTAATTGCACAACGTTTAGAAAGCCAAGACGTTACAAATTATCTTTGTATTTATTTTTCTTGGCTTAAAACATTTCTTAACTATAAAGGGGATAATATAGTAGCCCCTACGTGCACATGAACAACTGGCAACTATTATAACCAAAACCCAATGAGGGAGGTCGAAGAGTAATTATGTAATCCTGGTAACCTCACTGATATGGTGAGAATCTGGGTTAATTACATTCTATCCGCCCGAAAGCTTGATAATAACAATAACAAGCGTTGTGCCATAGGGTACAGGCCACATATACAACCTCGTTTGTTTGCTTAAGTTGCACTAGGCAAAACGCAGATAGCTGTTTCATAGTTGTTACCGATTATCAGTACGCGATCTACCTTATGGACTTGGGGTATTACAGAAATCAAGTGAGCGCATTAGCCTCACTGATGGAAGATGTTACTTGTGGTCATAAAATCTTGAGTGAACTTGCACGAAAGCCACATATTTCAGCGTGACTCCTACTTAATCAACCGAGTGGTCCAAAATCAAGACAAAATACTGATGCCAATTGCAATACTTTAGCTCCTTCGAAGAAAATGATTTATGACTAATATTCACACTTCTGGACATGGAAGAACAAGTGAAAAGGTATTTATTCCAATTTTTTGCTGAGATGTTGTAATTATACCTTCAAAATAAAGCGTATTTCTCTCTCTGTCTCTTTAAAAGTTTTGGTTGATCGATTGGTAGTAATTTATTTCTCCGGTTTTAACGAGACTTGAGAAAAAACACAATGATTTTACAAGTAAAAATTCATTTTTTAATCTTTTGTAATGATAATTGGAAAGATATAGATTACAGTTTGGTGTCTTTCGTATCAGCCAATTACAAGCCGACAACGAAAGTTACAGATTATCGGTTTTTAGTACTTTTATCATGAGTCTTTCAGCAAAATAAGAAAATTTATTTTCCCAAATGACTACAGAGAAACGAAGAAACGAGAAAACAGACAGTGTGAAATCAAACTTCCCCTATCATATTCATTTTTTGGTTCGGTTCCCTCTAAGTTGCCCGATAAAATTGAATATTTTTTCCGATATTTGCCGTTGTATGATGTTTAATTCAGTTTTGTTCAGTGTTATTGGTAAAAAATAAGCAAACGACTTCTTACTCCTTAGTAGTTATCGGTTGGCTTATAAAGAGCATTAGGATGTATTTAAACTTGAAAAAGGGTTAGTTTGCATAACCACATGCGAAAAGCAAGCAGCCATCTGATAGCCGACAAGAGTAGGAATAACCGGCTACTAACTAATTGCAAGTAACATAACAATTTGCATTCGAGCTGACGACTTACCTGCCTTAATGTGGCTGGTACGTGAGAAGTTTGATGCATGTCAAGGTTGCACATAAATGCATTCACACAAATGGAGAGAATGGCATCCGTGAGCAGAGCGCTTTATGCTACACCGGATGCTTTATTGAAGAAACATTTGTGTCAATTGATCCTTGCTTTAGAGGATGACCGGGAAATGTGGACATGTGAACTTGAGTAAAAAATCATTGGGAACAAAGCAAAATTGCAGGCTCTTCATAATGCTTAAGTTTTATAGTAGGTCCCTTTTTAGTTGCTTGAGGAAAATTACGAAATATGCTGGGGGTTTACATATGTTTTCGAAGAGTCATATTTACAGCCCTTTGGTCATGTTTATCGCCCGCGTCAGGACCGTCTCTATGATGGTACAATCATTACAGCCCAGAGTCTCCATGTCTGTATGACGTGTTCTAGATGCGGCCACACAAATATTCCACACACTTTGAAGAAGCTCTCTTTGTCAAGTCAAATAAAGGCTCATCTGATGTGTTGTGATTTAGACATGACAGACTTGGCTGTCATCGGGCAGTTCAGGGTTCGTTTCAGTGATAATGTAATCCACAGGCGCAAGTCCTGCTGACTTTGCACTGGTTGCAAGGATGTTCTGTTTAGAAACTTAATCATCAAGCCGGAGACTTTGTAGCTACCAAAAGAAAATAAAATTGAACTTACTAACATTGAAGGGTATAAGTCAGCGCTTTGACTGATCCTCAAACCTGTTCAAGTTAATTATGACATGGTTTTCATCTGTCACATAGTGAGCGAATTTCCACAAGTTTATTTTGCCCATGAACAAAATAACATTGGAATCTAAATCCATGGCGCAGTCATTGATGAAAACAAGGAGTAACATGGGACCTATGACTGAGCCCCGTGAGACACCATTCACCACGGTTACCTCTGGTGACGGACTTGTACTCTTTGAGCCCATCCAGGCAAAAAAGTTGGGTTCCATGCAAGCAAGTTCCCACAAACACCTACGCTGCACAGGTTATTCAGGAGGCAGGAACAATTTTGAAGGCCATTTTGAAGTTGATGTAGATGCCCTTGACACGTGCATTGGTAGAGCGTTCAAGTGAGAAGAGCACACTCGGAAGGCACAACCTACGACTGCGAATACCCTGTTGGGCATCAGGGAAGAGGTAATTCTTATCACGGAATTGCGTTAACGCTTTCCTTATGATACTCTTAATATTTTTGCAGCAAATTGATGAAGCACACACCTGCATGCAGTTATTCGCAGACGCTCGACTTCCCTTCTTGAATAGCGGAGTGATGGTTGCGACAAGTATGCTTCCATTTTCTGATGAACTGTCCTTAGGAGTCTGCAAAAATGAATTAATATAATTGAGTCGATGGACAGAAGGTCATGGCCCCGTTAAAAACAGAGTCCAGAAGCGGTTGGAAGGCAGTTAACACAATTGGTAGAATAAAAGCTCTATTTGCCTTATTTTTTTCGGCTGCATGCACGAACACATGCTCAGAGACAACATATGGTACGAGTTCTTCCTGTATAAGCATTTTTATTATGTGAAGAATGCACTCACAATGCTACCACACACCTATCAATATGAATGCCTCCTTTTTTCATCGAAGTAAATTGTCTTTTGTGTGATGACTGCTTCAAGGTCAGCATTTGATTCAATAATACCTGCAATTTCCTCATACGTGTTGGATGTTGGTTTAGGCTTGCTCGAACTCCTGGCCCACCGACACTGCCACTGGCAGCAGGATCGGCCAGCGTGCCTCCCATGTGTCTAAGAACCCTTTAGAGGCTAGGTTTCAACAGTGAATATGGAGCGAGGGAGGGTGCACGAACAATAATAAAAGCAGTAAGTTGCTCGCGCTACTCCAACGAAGTGAGTCCAATTTCCAAATGACTATCACATCAACATCAAAGATGGGAAAATCACGTTGACTAACGACTCGTACCCAATTGACCGAGCCACCATCGCATCAAGCACGACCACCAGCGGTGATCGCGAGAACTACTTATTGTAGTACTCATGTGATCGCGGCTCCATTAAACACTGTACATACTGCGCAACTCATGTCTCCATTACCCTATATCTGCGACCATTTATGTTGAGGGATTCGAGTGAAAATTTGAAACTTTAGCCCAATTAACGTCTTGTTCCAGTGATCACATCTTCTCCTGAACTGCTTTGTTAAACTTGCCTGTTCGCTTTTATCAGGTGTGTTTGAATTTGATGGTTTCAGCAAAATATCAGACGTATCTGCTTTATCAATTTGAAGGAAATGGTGATCCTGCTGCACAATACTGTGGGTTGTATCGAGAGCACTATTTAGATTGTTCTGTTTCGTTTTAATTCAAAAATTAAATGTTCTCACAGTTAGGCTGCATTAATAAACACTGACTATGAGAAGTCGACTAAGCATCACAAATTGTCGTTGAGAACCTCAAAAACACAACGTTTGTTGGGAAAATATTTGAGTTCTGGATGCAGGGATGACCTAGAAGTAGAATAGTCAGGCACCGACAAAATGTGCTTATTATTTTGAGCTTTAGAAGTCTTTCGGGAGCTTATCGTCAGAGACGATAACATAAACAGAACAGGCCGTCAGCGGTTAGTGACATAGCATTAGGGGTGACTTTCTGGTGTTTGTATGTCGGCGCCAGATCGATACATCGCGTACAGCTTTAAACTGTCTGGCCTCGTCATAAATATCTTGTCCCGCGTGCAAAAAAAGCCGTTAGTCGTTTAAAAGCGAACTTTTGCTAAGTTCTCAGTCAATCGGAAAACTGACGATGTCTGTGAGGATGTAAAAGACAAAAATATAAACGGTATGAGGATGTTCTCCTTATATTTCTTATCGCTTTTTACAAACCTGCCGGTCACTGAGTCAGTTGCGTTTGTCTGCGAATTCCTAGTGACAAATCAATAATAAAAAGGAATACCGACGAATACACATAAGAAACTATTACTAAGATGCACGTTAAACGTGGTTCTTTTTGAAAACTAACTATGCAGACAAATAGATGGCCTTGCTATGGGCTCACCCCTTGGACCTCTCTGAGCCAATGCTTTAATAAGCCAGCTGAAGAAATCCCAGCTATGCGATCAGATCAATTAAATAGAACACAACTCTCACTACGTTGACTACATCTTTGCAAATGACAAAGCAGAAACTAATGTAAATGTACTTTTAGATTACGTAAATCAAGCATATCCATCCATCAAGTTCGTGTTTAAGGTAGAAACGGGAAGTTCGCATCCTTTCTTAAACGTTCTCATAAGCTGAAGTTCTGACGGTAGTGCTCGAAGGAGCGTTCATCGAAAGAAAACCTGGTCTGGAAAATATTTGAACTTCGGCAGTTTTGTACCCATTCAACAGAGACTCAATCTAATCCGAAGTGTGGCTGAAAGGGCTAGAAAAACTTGTTCAGTAGACTGGATTGAAAACGAGCTCCAAAATATCCAGACCATTCTTCGCAAAAACGGCTATGTGGATAGATTACATTACAAAGAATATGGTTGCAAAACCAAAAAAACCCACGACATTTATTGCAGAAAAGGAAACCCTATTTCTCAAAGTCCCTGTTCAAAGTAATGCGGCAAGTGAAACTCTTACATGACGCAATATCCAAGCCATCGTACGAACCGTCCTAGGGGGCGAGAATTTGGAAATTATTCTCAACCAGCCCAGTTTTACACGGAGCAGAAAGGTAAAGGTTACCGGCTCAGACTACCTCCATGTGCATCTTCTCATTCACTTGCTCCTGTGGAGCAGTTTATATTGGTCGTACGAGTCCATGCCTATCCAAAAGAGTGAGGGAACACCTCCCGGCATGGCTGAGCAAAGGCGAAGTTTACAGCAGAAACAGCGCTATTCTCGCACACATGGTTGATTCCGGGCACCATGTGGACCCTAACGAAGCCTTCTGTGTTATTTAATAGGTACCACCAAACTACCCCACTTCACTGGGTCAGCGGCTCCTAGCAACAGTAGAAGCCACCGCCATCCGGTTGAGAAAGCGGGTCTTGTGCGCACAAAAAGAACCTGCTGCAAGCTCCACGTGTAGCTTGGCTAACGACGGCTTAATTACATGCACTCCGCACCGTCTCCCCTCCCCCCCTTCCCCGCGTGAATGACTCCACCAAACCCGCATGGCCACGTAACCAGTTGTCTCTTATCGCCACCCCCCCTCCCCTATTGACACAACTCACTAGTATGACGAGACGCACATTATGGATCATATGTTTTAGCTTGTACTCCGTTCCCATATAAATGTACTTGCCCAATGAGAATTTATCGGAAGCACGCGTATGCTAGCCAACTAGCCTTCTGAATCCTTTGATGGGAATTTTCACAACGCTATCCGGTAAAGGAAACTTACGTCCTTAAGTACCTGCCAGTTAGAGCTTGATATTTTCAAATAGCCTTCTTTATTTCAATCGAAAATACAGCGTGTGACCTAAGTCATACAAAATGCTGATATTTACGCAAGATTGATACTAAATTGCAAACCAGCATCAACGCATGTATCAAAGCATTTAAATACAAAGGAATAAACTAAATCAAATATAAAACTTGAAGAACATGTGAAAATTAATATTATATTGTCACTATATACTAACATTTTAGAAAACTTGCAAATTCTGGAAATGCCAAAAATTACTGTAACTGCGACGAATAAATCTAAAAAGAAATGTCAAATAATAGCGTTAACATAGCAATTAGTGTAAATTAATATAATAATACGAGCGTTAAATTACCTTATAGTTATTTATGGTATTTTATTACAATACGTTTCAGATCTTGCTTGAAATACAATGCATATTTCACTATTGTTACTTTTGGTATATGGATTGGCAATAAATGAAGATCCTGCTGTAGGTGTTTATCAAAACCAGTAATTTAAAATAGTTCTTAAAATTCTTAACATATGCAGTTAGCTTTTAAGTATTCCATTTAAAGGAGGTGGCCGCTTGCGTCCTATTTGTAGCTTCACCCAAACATGAAAACATATTGCCCGGAAAAATGAACGTCCATATCAAAACAATTTATATGCTTAAGACCAATTTAAAAATAGTATTATAACTTACCCATTCAAAAGGCGCGTTAATTAGAAACTTCGCTTAGGACTTTAACTTATTTCAAGATTAAGTCAAGAGAAAATGTAGAGGTTTTATCGGTTTTGTGACTCTCCTGAACACAATTCATATATTTATGGCTCCTTATAAAGAAAATCACTTTATGCTTTATATTATAGCTTATTTTGCTGTATTAGTTTACTTGAATGCCCCATTCCAAGACTGCAAATACATTAAAGCGATTCAGAATATATACTTCGATGTTTTGAAAGTAGGTCATCTTCTGTTTATTGCGTGTATAAATGACGGATAAGAGGAAACTATATTAGGCAAAAAATTATCTAATCGCATACTGCTTATTTAATGTAGATAATTATTCAGGCCATCTGCACAATATCTTGAAGTTAGTTTGTTAACGGTCTTCATTTCAACGTAGTAAAACAAAAATAGTAGTAAACTAGTATATTCCTTGTTTTGTGGCGATGGATTACGGCCCATTGCACAAAATAATTTCTGCAGCTCAATTCTTTGCTTGCTTATGGAAAATCGTCTGACCCCTTGCACGCGCTAACCTGAGGTTTGTTGAATTAAGATCATAGTTTCTTGATCCGTAAGTGATTAATATGAATGATTCCATACTTATACTAATGTTCTTTTATTGAAAAATGCACAAAACCTATGGACTTTGTTCTGTGCTTTTTTGATAACATATGCAATTTCTTGGCTTACGTTACCCTTCACTTTTGCCCAAATCCTGCCTGTTTGCATAAAAAGATTGAATAGTAAACACGTAAGGTTCTTTACGTTAAGGCTTTTTGAGCCTTAAATTGATGCACCAAGGCAAATAAACATGACCAAATGTACGTGTAAATTCTCACTCACACATTTTTCTCACATTGCATGGCTTAGATCAGCCGCCGTAGGCCAAAAAGCAGCAGGTGACCGCTGTGGTCAACCGATCTCCAGCTCCCTAATTTAAGACGTTTTATCAAGATGCAAACTCAACTGTCTAATCTTTATTTTCAGACTTTCCTCTATATTCAGTGAAATACTCTTCGAGCAGAGGTATTTGGAAAAATATGATTAAAACTCCCATTTAACTCGATTCCTTTTGCATCAGGTTAGGTTCTTAGACACCGACCGGTTTGGTGCCAGCTGCTGAGGACAGTTTTCCCGTTACACCTGGGGAGACTGAATAGCCGAATGGAGCGAAATATTCACGGTCCCCAAGGTGTGTTCTCTTCCATATAATTTGTGCTTAAATGTTTGTGGTGGGGATAGTTTAGAGTGCGGTTTGAGTAAGTGGGTGTCAAACACTTATATCATTGCATGACTATCCACCAGGACTTGGATCATTATCACATCGAATGTCCGGGAATTGACCTACGACCCGTACTGATACATCTGCATCTTCGTAGGTCATTGATGACTTCTGTTATGAAAGTAAGCACATTTTACCCACATGCATTGCAGTTGAAATTCAAAGGACGACTTATGAGCATTTCCTAGGAGTGTCTGAACTGAAGGCAGTATGACAGGTTCTGGGGCGTTCCTGAGGATATTATCTTATTCTGTTTTTCACAAATAACATATTGAAAATCTCTCCCATGTGCAACAATCAGACGTTACCAGTTTGCACTCCTAAGCAGCCAACTGTATTACAAAGGAATTTTTTTCTTTTAAATGGTAATCAGTATCAGCTCCGATGATGGCAGAGGTTTACCAAAGCGGTTTTCGTAAACATGTTAACTATCCTTCTTTTCTCAACGATTGATGCAAATTGATAACGAATAATTTAATAATCTCCTTAACAATTACATTTTGTATATGACAGGTATCATCCATCGACTAGAAAAGTTCCCATAACCACTTCGTCCCTGCTCTATCTTTTCCCAACTCGTGCGTGTTCAGTAATTTGCTTACTCTATGCCATACAAAGCAACAGTACATTCGCTAGAATCCCTGTTTTGGGCTGTAGAATGACATGCCTCTACATATCTGATAAGAAGCTATATAAGGACGATGAATGATGAGCAAGGGAAATTAAAAATAAGCAGATGTTGTAGTGGCAGTAAAGTTTGTCGTTTTTGTAAAGGAAGCATGATCAGCAGTTTTGATTGGGAATCGTATAGTGCTTCCAAGCCAATAATGATTGCAAGTCCTACTGCAGTGATTTTCCAAATAAAAGATGATACTCATATGAGCAGACCGTTATGGCATGATACGTAACTAAGAAAAAAACGAAAGTCGAAAAACTCAGTAAGTAATCGAAATCCAGCCCAAATGCATCGATGTAATCTCTTACTTAATTACGAAAGATTACTAGATAACAATCACTTGGATTTTTCATCTGGATGATGCCTTGTGTAATAATCGTAGATCCAGCTAAACAGGAAAATTCCTTGGAGGAAAATATCAAATCATAAAACAAGGCTTTTAGAAATGAATTGGAAAACGTTGTATTATTAAATATATCGCTAGCAAGCGTTATTATAGCTGCCATGCCGTCGAAATCCAAATCTTCGATCAGTTTTATTTAATAAACTTAAATACATTGAAATATTTGGTCCACCTAGACAATTTCTAGAAAAATGCAGATCATTTTTCACGGTAAGATCAATTCCACACCATTTTCGCCGAAAATACAATCAATTCCCCCATAATTCCTAGGGTTAAATGCTGTTTTAAAGCTGAGTTATTAAGTAAACGATAAAATTGCAGTTGTTTCTGTTACGTTTGTAGATTGCCTTTAAGCAGAAATTATCACAAGCAAAATGAATCTTACTCTGGTCTCAATAGTAAAATTTGCCGCATGAACGAAAGGATTCTCGTTCTTTAAAAATGCGTTAGAATTATAGGGGTACCTGTGCCAATACATTTGAATGCAAGTTGGTAGCCTGGGCATATTATGCGGTGATTCCCCAGTGGCTGCTGATTTCGTCTCAAAATCTTCTAATGAAATTTTCAAACCTTGTCCGTATCATTGGTTCTGAAGGAGTTGATCGGCGTTCGTCCATTAATTTCCTCGGAATTTACCAGGAGAGGTTAAAAATGGAGTTTTTCATACTAGAAAGCACATATATAAACACGATGAGACCCATTGAAGAGCTTTGATATTTGCAGCGTCGCAATGCAGTGACACAGAATTGGCAAAACATGCATGTTTGGGCTTTTAACTAGTTCCTGTGCCGTCAGTATGGGGAGTTATGACATAGTTCATATTACTGAAGGTCAGTTGGCATCTTAAGAATATTGTACGGTTTTTACGCAGTGCTTGCTGTTATTCGTCCTAAGTGTTCACATAAACATTTCGGACCGAGCCTGCAATGATTTTTTCTGAGGGATTTCTTCCAAAAAGAACAACACAATATATGGCCTATAGGCTTTTCTGCAACATTGTCGAACATTAACTTGAAACACGTAATCTAGGAACTATTTAGGAATAGGAGGCTTCTGTTTTCATGAAAATACCTTTAATATTCTCGTTTCATTAATTCTGATTCACACTGACATAAAAATCAATTTTCAAGTCAACAGCGATAGTTTTGTTAAGGTTATCAAGTTTCAAGACTCAAACCTTCGTGCAGATAAGTTACAGCAATGAACCAGACATTTTGCAAAAAGCGTAAGGCTAAAAAGTATAGCACTCAACATTTTAAGTGCCCTGAAATTGTCATGTGCATATTTGACGTCCAGTCACCAGGACAAAGTCAGTTACTATAAGTGACCATTTTAATATAGAATGACTGGCGGACTTTTGAAATTGAGTCATCATATATTTCTGCAATCCATCCCAACAGGAAGTTTCGTATAAACATGCACTGCTCTTTTTATTTGAACAACGACGAACAGGTCGTCTGCGCCGTCGCTTGTATCGTTTTGAAGGAGATCAAATGTGGCCTCAAGTTTACAACGCATTCACCAACGACGTTTCAAGATGCCACAAATTGCGGTATTTGGGCGTATCATATCGCTTAGCATCTCCCGAGTTAAAATGTGTTGCCTACCCATTTTTATCTGAAGCCAATACAGCAAATTTCATAAATATTTTTTACATAAAATAGCTTATTTCTCCCTCCCATGTTAAATATTATGGCTAATAATTATCATAAATAAGTGAGCATTTATTGATCTCGCGTAACGCTTTAAACTATTTTCGGGTATTTCTTGTATAACCTATAGGAAATCTTGAAGTTTAAAATGTTTAAATTTACATTTAAAGTTCCCCAAACTCTCTATAATTACTTTTCTCATAATTTGACTCTTTGTCACTTGGGGGTCATTTAACACAACGCTTTAACCTAACTGGGTCAATAATGTCCATTATTTAGCACATCCTCCTTAATCTGTTAATTCAAAAGCCTTCTGGAGGTGGCAGACTCTTGGGAAATAAACGTCATGGGATCTCATGCATGGGCAGATTTTTAAATTGGAAGACATTTGAATACTGACTGTTGTTTTTATTCGCAGTAGGCTCCGGAGCGCGACGAGCCCTATATTTTGAAAAGCTCAACGTTCCACATTTTTGTGCCTGACGAAAATCCCTATGTTTTTTATGCTTTAGCTTGTTTGCCGTCAGAAAAGAACAGATAAGGCCCATTTGATAATGCTTCAGTCGGCAACATAAATCAATTGTTTTGGTATTCTTTGACGAGCCAAATATTTAGATTGAACTGAAATTGCAGCAGATTAGGGTAGATTTGAGAATAAGTTTCTCGGATAAAATAATTTTCTTGCTACTGTGTATTTTAAAGACGATGTTTTTTGTATGAATATGTGCATTGATCGCAAAACTGGAGAGGGAATCATAAAGGTTTTAGAAATTTATGTTCTTTAAATTTCTATTAAAGGATGTTAGTGGAGTTTTAATTTTATTTAAATATTTTTCGAGCATCCCATGTGGAACGTAGTGTCTTGCACGTCAAAACTGGTACCATTCTATATTCGGTATTGGAAGTAGGTTTATTTTGAGGTGCGTTAAAACTGTTACTTCCAAGACAAAATAACCTAGATGAAGTTATGAACTGCAAAATCTTTTTATTTTAACCATTACAATTGCCTGTCTTTTGGTAACAAGCCAAAGTCTTGCACCCAATTGCGGGACCGATCCGTAAGATCCGCAGTTGAATAGTAAAAAGCTTGGTCGTTCGAGTCGTTAATGGCTGTAATTTAATCATCCATGTAGGATGCTTACGTGATAATGACACGGCAATTTGGCTCAATGTCATTGGAAGTGTCGGTCACACACGTCCTTCCCAAATGACTCATTCTCCTACACAGCCGCTGCCCCAACATGGAATATGGGAAAGGAAGCGGACTGCAACTGTTAATGGACTAAGGTCTGGAGAACCATGACTTTAGCAGCTCGCAACTCACACGCTTATCAGCTCTTGCGCGGATTTCGGCTGGGTTCCGTCAAGTGAGCTGCAACCAGCAAGCCAGCGCCTTTCCTCCTCACCAAAACTGCGTGATCAGCCATACGCGTCCGGAGTACACTCCCGATTTCTCCGACATAGTTACTTTTTCCACAGATGCACCAAATAAGGTAAACTACGTCACACGTTTCCTGCCGTGGCAGGGGGTGTGTCGGTCCCATAGTTCTGTGCCTGATGGTTGCTTCAAACCTGTGTCTGACCCCAACTCCAAGTTGAGTTAGAAGGCGGTTGACGGTTTCCGAGACTTTCTTCACGCACGAAAGAACTTCCTAGAATTAACGGTCGATTGATTTGTTCTTTCTTGTTGTTTGCGTATGCTTTGGTCAACAACGTTTTGTGGGTATCTTTTCGCGCTCCGTACCCCTCAAAGATATTTAACCTAATCAACCTTGTCTTCGGTTTTACCACAATGCGTCCCAATGAGCCGGTAAAGGTGCTACACCGCTAACTTTTTGTTGGCAAACTGTTAGCCGTATTTTCAGTATTGGCCAGAATTGAATTATGGATAACAATTTCGCAGACAACCTGTCATCACGAGAATTTTCTTAATCAGTGTGATATTTAGTGGACCTTGCAGCATTTTCTGTTTGCTTGCCTGCAAAACCGCAGTTTATCAAGAGTTAAAATGATTAATGGGCCGTTGATAGACATGTTTTTTCATGAAATGTTGACGGAAATTCAAAAAAATGTTTCTTCGATCAACATCGTCACCTGAGTTGCTTCGGAAGATTTCTTTAACCTGAAGTTAAATTCACAGACATTTCTATTGAATCAGGATGCTTTCTTTTGAAAGAGTTTCTTTCGGGAAGCCTGCATATATAACACTCTTAAATTGTCTGCCTACGTGTTTTAAATATGTTCCGACAAATAATTAATATTTTATACTACCTTGTTAGAAAAATGCGTTCTCTGCAAATTCTGTCCTTGCAAAAAGGGAATTTTTAGTTTTTAAAAACGGTTCTATTTGTGCGCATCTTGATGGGCATGACATGTATTTTTATACCTCATCGTATCTGTTAATTTATAACTGCTATTTTAACACAAAATAAATCGTTTATTGCCAATTTTATGAGCATTTTATGGTATATTTTAACATAAACTAGTAAACGTTGAATAATTAAATGCATTCTGTAAAAGCAGGCCAAGTTCAAATTATTTGTCAATTAACAAAATTGCTCAATAACACAAAATAATATTTCCTCAAACATAGATTTTGAAGACAACATAATGCGCAACTAAATGTACACAAAAAAAGAAAAGTCATGCTTTTTATGAAAATAAGTGAGGATTATGAGCATATTACAGCAACAATAAATGTCTTGGGACAATAATTGATATAAAAACATTATTTTAGTAATTTCATTTATGTAAAACACTTTTTAGAATTGTTTCACTGTTTCGAAAGATTGCAGATCCACAAATATTTGAGTTGCATATTATGAGCACATAAATTATTTATAATTTAGCATCTATATTATCGTCAATAGTATGAGTTATTTCTGGTGAAAACTGATGGATATTTTCATGAGGTTGCACTTGCTCATACAAAGATGTTTGACTGTCTTCCGTGACGTAGTATTTCGGATGCATACAAATTATGTGCAAAGCGGAAGGCTCCTTATGGTGCACGGAGTTATCGATTTAAGGTCGGCATATCCACAATTTTGCTTTGTTAATCAAACTCAAAGAATTAATGTGGACCGTTATTTGTACGTTGACGGCAGAAAGAAAATCGGTTTCAGTTTCTGAAGATGATTGTTAATTTTAAAATAAATAATCAGAATGTGTCCTTGAGGTTTTAATATGAAAACACGTAGGTTCTGACAGGAAAAAGGCTTTTTAATCAAAAAGATGATAATCCACAAAACATGATAAAGACGTGTTAGAACGTCGTTACAGTTAAATTGTAGTTCAACTTCGTAAATTTGTCAAACAATAGAAAATACATTCTTTCAGAAATTTATGGTCTCAAAGATTAATTGTTTTCTGTATTTCTTCATAACCCAAAACAAATTTGGTATATGTGTCTGAAGCTACTAGATAAAATATAGGTAAGGAATATTTTATTTTATGAAATTTAGCTGGTTCAGATTATTCTGACTTGAAACATTTTATGAAGGTAAAACCCTACATTGGTCTAACCAGACGTAATATGAAAGGAGTACTGTTGTATTTGGCTGCTTATAAATGCATTTTTCGAAATCAATCTTAAGAGTTTGGCTCGTATGCTTAATCTTATTTTAAGGCTTTTTTGCCCTTGGTGGCAACCTGACTTTCAGATTTTTATTTACAAAAAACATCAAAATCTACGTCAGTACTAGTGAAAACGCAATTCATTTTACTCCATCAACAAGTATTTCAAAATAAATTTAATCGTTATCCGTGTCGAATTGCTAGAATTTACGTATTGCATCTACTTTATTGAATCTATTTTACATATTTTGCAATTGGTTTTCAATTTGCAGATGTATAAATGACATCAGGAGTTGCAATCGTTGATGAGCGCTCACCGATCACTAGCGGAACTCAATCGTTCCAATCTGCCTTGAGGCTCTGCTCTTGAGCACCGCCAGCAGCCTCACAGGGATTAGTAGTAGAAAAGGCAGACAAGGAAGATTTAAATGACTATTTCTGGCTTATAAGCCGTCGTCAGCCAATCATACGCAACCCAAGGTAGTGCACCATCCGAAGACGTAACTCACGACCCGTGAATCCTTATGTTAACGCTGTAACCATTAGCCGTGGTCTCATTTGTTATGTTGATTTTAGATAGGGAATATTGACAACCCTTCGTTGAAGAATGCTTACCGATCGCTTACGGCACTCACACATTCAACTGTGCCTTGAGGCTCACTCGTCAGCCCCGCCAATAGCCGCACACAGTGGCTAGTAGAAGAAAAGGCAAAGGAAACTGCAATGGTTATTCCTGGATCAATGTTTAGAGTGTTGGCCTCCTTTTAACGGGTCGCGGGTCCGATCATAGAGTGAAGCACCACTTGCAGTTGGGTAAGACTGAGGATGGCTAATACGCCAGAAATTGCCATTCCAGTCTTCATTGTCTTTGCGAGCAATATTCGTCTGATATCAGGATCTTTGTTTGTGTAGACAATATTAAAGTACACGTGTCATTACTTTTTACTATTTTAATAGCTTCCTTTTTAAGGGTGTGATGAGGCAAATGGAAGTCACTCTTTGCGTAGGTAATTCATTTTTAAATGTGAAAAAGAGGTTTTGTAGGGGTTGGCTGAAAACCTTGTTCTCTACTGGAGGTTTACAAAGTAATGATCACTATTGGTGCAGAAAAAGAGAAAAACATTTATTTTCATGCTATACATTTATTTACGAAATCATAGAAAATCTAAGCCTGCAGAGTCAATTGCAAGCTGTCTGTGGAAATAAGATGGTGTGTTAACGTTGAGGAACCAGGTTAGAGTTCTTCATGTTGTTTATTTTTAGTATAATATTTCAATCAAAAATCGATAAAGGGAGCAATTATAAAGAAAAATTGCAATATGTTAAGAAAATATAGTCATGGTTGAACATCTACCTACTCAATGAACATATTTTACCTTTTAACATACAGAGAAAAATTTGTAAGATTGCAAATAAGCAATTTTGGGTACTAAGGTATTTAGTGTAAAAAAGAAATGCTTTCTGTCTTAAAGCCATAGAAGTGTCTTGAAAAGCTGCGTGTTAGCATTTGCACTTATATGTCCATCGTAAATTTAAAGATTTATATGTTTTTAAGTGTTTCATATATAGCCAGATATGTTTTTGGAAGCGCAAAATGCAATCATTAACTAAACGTTTTCAGTAATAATAAAGGTAGCTTTGAGGCAGCTGAACACAGTTTACTATTTTCATGGATTACGAGTAGACAATTTTACCCCCTATAGTAGATGGGTTGTCATTTATTTTTCTTAACATCTTTTATTCTTAGTTTCTACAGTATGAAAGGAAGAATATTCGAAAATTGGACAGACTGTCTTTTGGTTTTTATTTAAACAAAATGCATTCTAAACATTCCTTAAATTTTCTTTGATTCTATGATACTTAAAGGGTTTTCTTTTGATATACTATTGTAATGTATGCTGCCATTGCAATTTATTAAAATGAAATGTGCTTAGAGAATAAAAGAGCATGAGAATGGGATGGCCACTCAGATACTTGAGAGACATTATAAGCTAATTGACGTTAAAATGGATGCTTACTGATTTCCCACGCTGAAGTAAACGTATACGCTTCAGCTAACGAAAAGCTGTTTGTGAGAAAGATTCTTTTCAAACTGTCGAAAATTATATATAGCTTGATAGAATGCAAAGATCGTACTTTTCAAACTAGTTCGCTTTCACTTCGTATAGAAGAAGGAAAAAGGGTCTAAACCTGACAAACGTGAGGTGGTAATGGCAGGAATACTGGATAAGCTAACTTTATATGCAACAATTAACCAGCTGTAGTTGATGTAAAGATATGTGGCCCAAAATAGGCGCTAAGCTAATCTTTTTGTTTGGTTTTTAGTATGTCCTGTTCTGCAGTAAATTGAGACGATTACATTCGAGTTCATTTTTATCTGACCATCTAGCCTGTTTAAGTCAACCCACTGCGCAGCATAAAAGCAATCCATGCTCATTTAAATATTCGTTCAGCCTTCCACAAAGCGTAGACTGTAATCGAACTGAAGTGAAAGGCATGATTTTACTTGTTAACAAAACACGTGGAAGAGACGTTGATCAAGGAATGGCAAATGCTCAAATATCAGATTCAAATAAGCCCAAACCTGGCATGTTGATATAAAAAGCAAGCTGTTACTTGCAACTTTTAGACTTTCCGTTCATTTTTTAATAAAAAATACACCTTTGGTTTGCTTTCTTCAGGGTAGTAAATCATGGCAAGGTGGGTACATGAACGTTTACTGACGGGTTAACAGCCTCCTCACTCCATCGCCTCTTATTCAACTCTACTGGGTGTCATTACCAAGTTAAGAGGACTAAAGGCACAATTTAGTGCAGGTGGCTATCACTGCGTGAACATGCGTCTAAGTGTGCCTTCGCGTACCCCAAAAGCCTGGCCTGTGCTAAGGAAACACAGTCCAACTAAGGTCTGTCATGTTCTGATTGGGTCACGATGTTGGTCTGTGTTGTTTCCCCTGTGTAGTGCCCCCTAAACGGGTCTCGTGGTAGATGCGTTGAACCAACACGAGGGCCACATCAGGGCCAGGCAGGCGTTATTCGGGGGCGCTCCCATAGCAAATGCCGAACATGGAGGTGTGGTGGCACGCCTAGGGGCAGCTTGGACTAAGGGGACCCAGAAGCGCCAGCCACCTGCGCCCTCTTCTGCCTCCGGTCTTCTTGACTCTGTCTTGACACCTGGTTCAGGTGGTGGAGGAGGAGAGAGTGCGGTAGTTGCAGCGCAAGGCTACTATCACTTTAAACTAATTCACGCGCAAGTCACCGTCTCTGCACTACCCTTCCATGGTGCATACGGCGGATATCGTTGGACTTTGATGGTCGAACTGTCGTGTGGGGCAACTTTGCAATATATGAATGAGTGAACGTCATGCCTAGTGAAAAGGCAACAGGTGATAAAATCAAGAAAAAGTTATTTTAACATGCTAGCATATACGCAAAATATTTTCTATGAAATTTCTAAAAATTTGACTCACAAATTTAATTATTTTTGAGTTTCTTTTCATTACTGACTTGACTGTTTTTTGCATTATTCAAATTAATTAACTGCCAGAGAATACATAGTTCCAATAAGAATCCAAAACAGTTGTGAAAGCAAATATCTTTTTTTGTTCTCTACATAACGGCAAAAATACATTTTCTTTCCCTGCGAGCTAAAATTATTAACTTTTGAGGACAAGAATAAGCTTTGTAGGCATGCAATTATTTGCTTCCATAACAAGCAATAAGTTGTTAGGCTGCAGCCTTCGTTTAAGCTTTTAATGGAAGACCAAAATGTGGCAACGAAGTCTAACGAGCTGTGCATTTCCAGTCATAATGAATTCCAAACAAATTTGACAACAATTGCATTAAATGGGTTTTCCAGTGACCGCACATTAAGAAAGAGTGATGTTTAAAAAAACTGATTGCACTCGCAAATGTATGCATTGAGTTGTAACAACTAAGATAAAAAGTGGGTACGGAGATTGAGTCAAAAAATCCAGAAATAGGTCATAACTGAGGAAATAATTGGTTTTGATGTTGTGGATATCAGAAAGATACAGTTTGCGAAGCTTCTAAGAAGCTGTCGCGGTAATGCGTGGGTTTGGAGTATCTTAATATACTTGTTGGTTGTGTCCACCTTTGGCCGCATTTAGCTGCCTTGCAGCGTGGTTTTTCCCTGGGCTCCTGTTGTCAGACGGTACGGTTTGAATTGTCGCTTGTTTATTGTTGAGCAAACATGGCAGTTAATGACATTGATTTTTCCTCCTATGTAATTTACTGTCCTTTTTTCAGTATGTCTTCAGTTGCCCCAACTGCATTGAGCCATTTTCCTTTTTGTCATATGGAATGCATACCGTGAGATGCCCGAGATCGTGGCAAGGTGCTGATTTCTTCATCAAACATATCCATGGACGGTCGCCAACGTGCCTTCTTTGAAAGAATGACTTTATATATAAATATACTCCTGCTTAATGAACAACCTTAATGTTAATAACCTTCTTATGCAACAAAAATAAACATGCAGTACTCATATGGTAATTCGCAGCAGAGTTGCTTATTTTGTTATTGCCTACTGAATGAGAAGCCGTGACATGACTTCAATGTTCTCCGTAACGGGTTACGCGAAAAATGTCCTGATATTTTCTATTTTGCAGTTGAATTAGGAAACTTAAAACGGAAAGAGCAGAAGATTGAGATTGCTTCACGAAATTTTAGCACATCTTTGAAAACTTGGTTGGGTATTTGCAATCTTAGAACAGACCTGAAAAGTAAGCGAATAATGCAAAAACGCACTGAAAGGGAGAAATTACTGAGTTCATTCATCTTCAGTAGACATTATTTCCCTTATTTTCAGTGACGTCGCAAATCTGGTTGAAATTTCTCATTTTGCCTTGACTTGATCTTCAATATACAGACATTTGACAAGGAACTATTAAGTTAAATTGTTTTTTTCAAGAAGTTAATTTTTATAAGAGTTTTTGAAATTTTATTTCACGCATATAAATTGCCGAATTGTGTTGTAGGCGTTTATTTTTCTCGGCCATCTGCATTAGAATGAATGACTCAGAACTCAGTATTACGGTAAATGCCTTTATAAAATATTTAATTTGGAAGGTATAAATGCGTAAGTACAACAGAATCTACATCTATTGGCAATAAATAAAAATAACAGGAAAACGTAAAGTATTTATTGACAGTTCAAAAATGATATGAAACTCGTCATAATCAAAACACCCGGAAAACTTATTAATAAATTCAATAAAAGGATAATCATCTTAATATGCATGAAATGGTACGTGAAAGATTTACCCTGACAATTCTATTTAAATTTATTAGTCATTGTTCGACTTGTCAGCCTGTCAGCTTAGGAAATATTTTATTCCTGTGAACTCTCTGCTGGCGCAATCAAGCGAACCTATGTTTGGCTCAGTCAAACGCATCTACAACAATGTATAAACAGAAGAAAAAACCGCCAATTCTCATGAAAACGTATTGGAATACTTGCTCAAAATTTAGGCTCCTTGGTAACGGTTAGATTTAACATTGCCCTTAGTCTTGAAGGCAACGTTAGTGGAATATTCACTAAAGGACTAATTTAAAAAAATTATTCTAACTGTTGTGTTTTTATTTTTGACATTTGTTTACATGGACAAGCATTATATACAGTTAAAACTTCAGTTTTATTTGCTTGCCCGATTTTTTCCGTTTTCAGAATTTTCCGCTTTTCTATATAATAGTATTTCTCAGCAACATAAACTTCCTTTTAAACCATAATATGCCTTCTTTGAAGAACGGTCGCTTTTTTTCTTCTGTGAAAATTTTGGGACGCCGTGTGGGTTAATTTCGCACAATGGGCCTTTACACATGAACTCCATGACATCACATGAGATAGGTCACGTGCAGTAGTTTAGGCCTTTTTAATGCACCGCAACGCTGTTGTGCTAATCAGGACTATGTACAGCGATAAGAAGTGACATTTTTGAAGTTCTATACCCACTTTTTGTTATCACCACGTGTCGTGTTTTAAAACAGCCACCTTAAAGGTAAAACCAAAAGCTGTGAAACGTCAAGAAAACGCAGAATTCTAAAAAAATAAGGTTCGATATAAATGAACTCAACTAGGCCTATTTCTTACACCAAGTGCAAAATTTTAAATATTACAGGTCAAAAAGGGCATTGTAGTCACCGTTATGTTTCTGTAACGCATAACCTGTAACAGTATTTTCTGATCGAACGTACATAATTCTCTCTAAATTATCTCCACTGGGCGCTATACTTTATGTTTTTTTTGTCCATGCAAAATGTTTCTGCTGTGGATACTAAAACCCTACCCTGTGCTCCTTCCAGCGAATTTTGCACCGTGGATCGGCTTAAGTTAGTTACCGTATCCCTTCTAGTTTGCTTTGACTAAGTCATAACTCTGCTGATAACCCAAACGCTGAAAAACCTTGATGCGCATAAA
The DNA here is from genome assembly GCA_017591395.1 of Schistocephalus solidus. Lineage (NCBI taxonomy): Eukaryota > Metazoa > Platyhelminthes > Cestoda > Diphyllobothriidea > Diphyllobothriidae > Schistocephalus > Schistocephalus solidus. The sequence continues at coordinate 145,766 of WEDG01000168.1, forward strand.
ACATAGTCTATCAGATTGATGTTGAGTTGTTAAATGAATCGGCATTCGTCTGCTCTACGCCGCTTTTCATAGTATTTCAGTGAATAGTTTACGTTCATTCAGGTGATTTAAATGCTCGCGAAACAACTGTGTCAATCCCTTGCCGAAAGAGGAAGTTCAAAGCAGTGACTGAGAAGTAGAATATGGGGACAGTATACTTGCGCGACGTCTGCTGCCCTCTCCCCTCACCCACCTCGAATCGATATCTATCATTCGTCAGGACGAACAGATGCGGGATCTGGATCTACGAGTGAAAAAAGCTCAACAGCCGGCTACGCGTGTTTATCCATGAAAGATTATGGACAAATCGAGTAACTGTCATGCTCGCGGTGAAACACATTTCAAAAGCCATAGTTGACAACAACAAATCAGACCTTACATCAAGTCCGACATAGAAAAGACCTGAACGCAGTGAGACTTCAAATGAGTGAACAGGGTAATCTGAGCACTTTTATCCAAATCCCACAGCAAGGTGTGCTTGCACTCACCTAAGATTTGGTTAGAATCATGTTATGCTCGCTGAAGCAGGAATGGGGAGAGGCATTTGATAAACTGCTGCTGAGTGAGCCTGGTATCCTTCAGATAAAAATATGAGATCCATCGCAATGACCTGTTGTTTTGCTCATGCAATTTGACCTAACATCTTTTTCGGTAAAGAAACCCAGCGAGTCGCGGTCTAATGTGAGCAAAATTTCAAATATATTTTTAGGAAAATAACCAGCTATCACAAGAACTTTGCTTTCTTTAAGGGCGGTTGGTAGGATTTAAGGGTAGCTCTTATTAATTCGCACAAAGGAACAAAAGGTTCACCTATGTTTTCCTCGACCAAGTATCTGATTCCTTCATCTTAAGCAAAAAAACATCATAGATACATTTGATGGGAAAATTATGCGGCTTATTTTTCAAAGCATATTTTCGCGATATTTTGTTTACTGCCTGGTTTTTTCCTGCACTATGTCATGATGTTTTGAGCTACCATAATAAATATAAAAACGCCTGTCGATGGTAGTTGCAGTGTAAATCTTGGTCAAATGCTGCTTTAACGTTTCGCTTGTAGGATGCTCTAAACTGTCGATTCCTGTCACGACTGTTTTGCAAAGATCCAAAGGTGCATGAGTGATCGCACAATATCTTCCTTGAGAACGAATCTCTGAGAATCCTCCTGGTTCGTCGAGATACAACTTCTGTTTCTTAAAAACAAATCGGAAAAAGGAAAAAGATATTATTTATATTTCTGGAAGCAAGTAGACGTAAGCAGAAAACCTTCTCCACAGGTGGCATGTTATTGTTTTCTGTATATCTGGTCCTATGCTTTGAGCCCAATCGTACATTAAAACTCAAAATTCATATTTAAAAAATACTACCGTCATTTCAAAAACATTGTTTTACGCCGGATTTTTAGATTGAAAATTTCTGCACTTTGTTAATTAAATATGAGGACCCTGAAGATGTTAGACATTGATGCGGGAGACGACAGGAGAAAAAATAAAAAGCCAAGGGTACAAGGTTTTTCCAAAAATATGCTCATACGCATCATCTGGTAGACAACTTTGGACCTTTTTGAACTCTTCGCAAAATACCCAAGAAAGCAACAAATAAAATTTGTGCGACCGGATAGGTTTTGGCTATTTAGACAAAAAATATTCTGAAAGATTTTATGCGATACATGCAATGCTCATAACTGTAGTCAAACAGGAAAATTGGCCAAAGGGAGTCGAGATAACTTGTCCAACAGTCGCCATATATACGCTGCAAAATGTGCAACCTTTTACGTAGGATAACATTGCATTGTAATTTCTGCTCATTGCAAAAAAGTCCAAGAAAGTTTAAAGACACTTCACAACGATGGCTCATGCATTAAGTGTCACTTTGTATTTTACAAACCGTAATAAAAGCTCAATGTGAAATTTAAGAGGCAAAAAACAACTAAAGTGAGACCTCAGCCCATACCGATGACTTTTTTGCAGGAATTATTAAGTAATATATATTGTTTGAAAAAGTTGTCATATATTACTATTGCTGCTGCGGAAGCCAACTCGACGATCAGGGTCAAATTGTACAAGGAAAACTTCATACATTTACCAATAAACGTACTCTCTTAAGATTTTAGCAATTAGAACGAATTTTGCATAAGCTGTTCACAAATACCGAATGTTGATCTACGTTAATGGTTGAAGAGTACAATCTGAACTTTAATCATAGCGAAGACATCAGAAACGCGTTCAGATACTGGATGAACACAGAGCACAGACAACGATTGTGTGTTACCTATAGAGACAACCAAGGTATTTTCGTCAAATGGTCAGATAACAAAGACAATTTGAAAGGCAAATGCTCGATTTTGTACTCTCTGGTTATAAATGTTAAGTTTTCTACTAAACGCCAATGGATCTACACCCAGCAAATACCACATAAGGTCCAGGGTCCAAAAATGGCCTAACGTTTTTTTTAATTTGCTCCTGTGTAACAGGTTATTTTGGACGCACAAGTTGGCTGAGCAAAGGCGAAGTTAACAGCAGAAACAGCGCTATTCTCGCACACATGGTTGATTCAGGGCACCATGTGGACCCTAACGAAGCCTTCCGTGTTATTTAATAGGTGCCACCAAACTACCCCAATTCACTGGGTCAGGGGCTCCTAGCAACAGTAGAAGCCACCACCATCCGGTTGAGAAAGCGGGTCTTGTGAGCACAAAAAGAACCTGCTACAAGCTCCGGGTGTAGCTTGGCTAACGACGGCTTAATTACATGCACTCCGCGCCGTCTCCCCTCCCCCCCCTTCCCCGCGTGAATGACTCCACCAAACCCGCATGGCCACGTAACCAGTTGTCTCTTATCGCCACCCCCCCATCCCCTATTGACACAACTCACTGGTATGACGAGACGCACATTATGGATCATATGTTTTAGCTTGTACTCCGTTCCCATATAAATGTACTTGCCCAATGAGAAATTATCGGAAGCACGCGTATGCTCGCCAACTAGTCTTCTGAATCCTTTAATGGGAATTTTCATAACTCAAAAAACAAAACCAGGGAGAATGGCTGAGAAAACGATAACGCAAATGCTTTTGGCAATCGAGCCCAAAAACTCTGAGTCGAATATGAATAGGAGAGTAATGGAATGCACTTTTCGTTGTCGCGGTTTTTGATCCTAAAAATACGAGAGTTCAAGTTGGATTATGCACAAAACTTCGAAGTTGTCTTAAAAACGTTAACCTCTCATACGCATAGGTGGCCAGACTTTTGAAAAGGAATGTTTGCCTTTTTCAATTACTTTCCTCTTTGCAATAGCCTAATTTTACAGAACTAACGGTAAGAGAGAAAAATTACCGACTGTGGCGGCGTATATATGTAAAAGAACAATAATATTTATCTTACTGCTAAGTACTTCATTTCATTCCGACACCTTTAAGAAATTAATGATATTATTAGTGGAATAGTGCTTCATTAATAATAAATAAGCCAGCTTTCCGCGTGGAAATTTACGTCTTGGAAATTATCCAAAAAGATACCCTTTAATTTAGATAATTGAGATGATATTTTTTTCTATCTTTCATAATAAATAGTAGCACCTCTTCCGATAGAATAAGCCAACATAATCCATATTGACCGATACAGGTTTGAATAATGGGTTGTTTTTTGAGTAAAAGTGTGTTATTTGTGGATTAACTCAAGAAATCGACAATTCTATAAAGCACACCTGCGCACAATTTGGACGTTTAATCATAATAATCACCGTATAAAATCAGCAAATGAGAATATTTTTGTTAACATGTGTACGTTCGGGTTCCTCTAGTTCATATTGAGTAAACGCAAACGTAACAAGAAATATTAGCTTGACGTTTTGTGCATCTACGCATATTTTGGCCAAGGAAATCCCTGGCAAAATCATTGATGACAAAGTTCATTAATTAACTTAATATTTGGTTCTCCTTTTCTTTATCCCCAGCCTAGCATACTGACCAAAAAGTTTGGCTTCGGTATTTTAAAGAACTTAAAATAGTATCAAATGATTATTCTAGCAGTTTTCATACGCCGACGAAAACACAGTCCCTATGTGCACATTACAAACTTCACATTAACATTTGATAAATACGCATTCAGGGTTATTTGTTTTCGCAAATTGCAACATATGTCAAGACATAAGGTAGTTTTTAACCTTAAAATTACCAATCTAATGTTTAGTTTCTCTGATGGGAGCTGCAGCTCGTGCAACGTGCGTCATATATAAGCAAACTCGCAAAGGTCATTCATGCATTATACACATTGATTTCCTTGGTAGGAGGTCACAATATCTATTTCTAAGTTTCTTGATGCAGTTTAAATTTATTGAATCTTTTTCAGAGACGCTAAGAAGGCAAAAACAGGTAAAATACTTTGCACCACTATTTTCCATTTTTAGAATTGTTGATTGTGTATGATCGAATGCAGATCCTATGAATATTATAGGGGCAGTTTTGTGCGCATATTTCTATGTTACCTTTCATTGGTTTTCCATGCAATGCAATAAACTTATTTATTTATTACCAGATTACAGGCAAGGTTAAAAGGGATATACAAGCTAACATTGAAAAAAAGAACCTTATCGTTTTTTACAGGAGAAAAAAACTACACCTCATTAAATGATTAAAGTTCGGGAGGGGAAATGTTAACAAAGGTGCACGGTAAAGTTTTCTTTCTCCAGTGTTATAGCTCCGGTATTCTGCACCAGATTAATGTAAGTCGACATACGGTTGGTCACTGTTGACTGAAGAATAAGCCGATTATTATTATTAGTATTATTATTATTATTATTATGGAATGCAGGTTCAGGGTCCGTGAACACCATCAGAACGGAAGAGAGATTCCATCATGAGAGGTGTCCTGAATAAAAAATCTAGTGACGATTCTCTTACACAACGGATGGCTTTGCTGAATATGGATGCTTGTTTGCAGTTTATTCCAGATTGCTCTGGCGTTTACGGGAGCAATCTGGTGGTATCTATCTGTGCGTACAAGAGGAAGAAATAAAAAGTCATCTCAGTGACTGGTGTGCAGAGAATGGTCAAGACGCCTCAGAGAGGTAAGCGGGTTAAATGAACCATTGTTTAAAAGTTCAAACAGTAAAAATAGTCCCTTCTGTAATCTGCGAGGACACAACGGGTTAAGGTTAGTAAGCGCACAGCGTTTTTGGTAGGACAGCTTTTGGTGTTCTGAGCAGAAAACTCTGTGAGTAAATAAATTCTGGACTGCTTTTATCTTCTTCCGTTCATTAGCGTGCAGAAGAATAAATAGAAACGAGCAGTATTCCAGAGTAGGTTTGCCAATCATCTTATAAAGGCTGGTTCTAGTATTGATAATTTTGTAATTTCTGAGAATAAACCAAGTAGTTTGGCGTACTTTCGAGACAATCAGGGCGCAGTGCTCTCACGATTAAGGACTCTTTTAATAGTATATGCCCAAATCTTTTATAACTCCGGGAAAATTTAGGTCATGACTATTTATGCTTTGCTGGGGCTGATGGTTGTCGTCAATAACCATAACGGAGCACTTGTGCGAAGAAAGTGAAAGGCGCCATGTGCGACACCACTGAACGAAGGCCTGAAGATCCGTTTTTAAGAGATCAAGCATGATGTTGCGATCAGCTGGTTTATATCGATAGGCAACTTTTTAATCGCCAGCGTACATAAAGGGCCTAACATACAGAAAAAAATCATGAACATCGTTGACAAAAGAGCATAATAGAAGTGGGCAGAGCATACGTCCCTGAATAACTCAATTCCTCACATGCGTGGGGTTGAAGATAACATCGGAAATTTAAACTCGTTGTGCGCAGGCATTCAAATAGGAGGATAGGATGTTCATAAGCTTGTTATCTATGCCAAAGGAGGCAAGTTTCAGCAGGTGGAGATCATGGTCAACACGATCAAAAGCCTTCATGAAATCAAAATAAAAGGTGTAAATTACAAAACTACTGACTTTAGATTGTAGCACATAATCAAAGATAGAGATCTGGCAGGTGTCACAGGTTCATTTTTCGAGGAAACCATGATGAACCGCATTTAGTAGGTTATTCTCTGTTAAGTGACGCACCATCTTGTCTTTGATCAAGTTCTCCAAGATCTTCAAGGCAGTGTATTTATTGGCCTAAAGTCGTCAAATGGCGTAGATCGACCGTGTTTGGGTATAGTCAGAATGTGCGATTCCTTCCATGACATAGAAAATGGTTTCACTTTTTTGGAGCAAAATTAAATATCTTTTACAGAAGGGATGAAAATATATCATTTTCATCAGGCTTTAAAACGCTGACTGTGACACCATCTTTGTCCAGAACTGTAAGATTGACAAACATGCCGAATGCCTACGGTTACGTCCCAGAGGGTAAACGTTATGGTTTCGAGAACTTTACTGATCCAAATGCGGATGGACAGAAAGGGCACGACCGAATGTTGACAAAATATTTCTTACAAGCAAACTTTGAAGCAAACGGCCGTCAATATATCGGCTGCTATGGGGTTTCCTAAAGCGTTTCGAATTTTGTGGTGTTGTTTTTATCCCTATGATTTAAGTGTGTGCGAAAAGAGTTTTACAACATTTAACGAAAGGTTTTGGAAAATTTGACCTCAATGGCTAGCTGTTTTTCGTCAGAAAGCCTCTTAGACTGTTCAAAGATTAATTGAATCAATGGCAGAACGGAAGTGCCTTTTTGCAGATGAAAACGCCGTCAGGGTCAAAGCAGTCTTTGGTGGAGTAATAAAGGTAGGTAGAGTTCATCTTTGACATTAATTATTGTCTTTCTGTTAAAAAACGAGAAATGAGTGTTACCAGTACAAACATTCACATCCAAACATAGAAGAAAGTTATCTGGTCATGGGAATTTAGATGTGTCAGTAATTTACCCATATTTGCTGATCGGAAATCACAGAAAAAACTATATTTATTGGAAAAGGTTTCGTAAGCCTCGATGCCTTATTTTAAAAAAAACAATCGCATGATCAGAACTCCCAAGATGGTCTTTATGTCTTACGGACAATTGCTGATAACCTCTACAAAAGAAGATCAAGTATATTTGATACTTGGGTGAGGAAATCAACTACTTGGTCTCACATGCCGATATCTTTGGCCTTAAATAAATCTTTTAACTTTATAGGACAGATAGATGGAAACCATTGAACTTCAGGAAGATTGAAGTCACCTGCAATCAAGCAGATCTTTAGATTTAGGTCAGCTGTGGTGTGAAATTCCTGAGAGAAACAGAGATCGTAACACTCGCTGTCGTTTGGTGGGTGATAGACACAACCGACACGTAAAGAGTAGTTAACCATTAGAACAACTTGGAGCCAACAGCTCTTATCAACCGCAGTAAACTGCCGATAATCCAATGGCAGAAATTTAAGTTAATGCTTACCATAGATGCAGCTTCCTTCATCAAAGCCCTCGCGTTGATCATTCTTAATGTAGGCAAAGCCTAAAATAGAGAGTTGGGAGTCGACTACGCAGGGAGTTGCCCATGTCTGTGTGGTGGATGACAACCAGAGTCTGCATCAGAGACATCTTAATAAGCAGTGATCTGGCACTTAAAGCAAACAGTTTAAGGAAGCACGTTTTTGGCTTCTGAGACGGGAGCGTCAGGCTGTCAGATTGACTGCCTTTGGCCAAAAAAATGCTCTTTTAACTTGAAACTATTTTTTCGCTCTTATTTAGAGATATGCTTTACCATTGGTCATTCGTTATTCCAGTTCTATGATTAATGAGGTCATTTTCATTCGCTCTTTTAGCCCATATATCGACTTAAAAACTTCAGACTACAGACTCCATAGGGTTGACTTTCTCGGTAGCAGGACCTGTGCCTATGCTTCGTATTCCAAGATTATTTTAAGAGAAATTGGTTGACGATTTGAATAAGGTGTTAACGTGGCCTTCCCTATCTTACATGCTTCGAGAATGTGGATAGAATAGCCATACGTTAGAAACGTTTTTGCATGCAATTGAAGGAGATCTAAGTCCTGTTTAACTCGTTCCTTTGGAATTATCGATACTGACTCTAAGACACCTTTTAAAACTACATTATCTTTCCGACTCAATCGGGCGGATTAGTTGAAACATTAAATTTATTTAAGATGCTTCCAACTAAAATACATTTAACTTTTTTACTTACAATACCAGTATTTTTTAGGGGGAACTGACCAGAATTTACGAAATACAATGATATCAATCCATTAAACATAATTTTAAGCCAACAGAAAGTGTGTGTACACAAGCTAAACGGAATGTTTTTTTTCATTCATTTGTTACTGGAGTGTCCTTTTTTGCGTGTTTTCGGCTGATTATATTTTTTAAATTTCGGTCTCTGGAGTAAGACTTTTCTTAAATTGCGCTATTGAATTTGTCGCGTTTTGCCGCGTGTATTTTGGAAAAATAAATAATTCATAGGCGTCAGATGTATGTCTGTGAAAAATAGCAACCAAACAAACAAATTTTGGTTCATATATCCAACTGCTCAAGTAAGTGAGTAAGCGTATTACTGGTTTGGATCAATCCAATGGGAAAAGTGCGAACCTGTAAGCCAATCAAATTTGCTTCTTCCAACTGCCGAGCTGAACCGAAATAAAATGAACAGTCTGTGATTTGCGTCCTTGTGTTTTGAGAAAAAACTTTCTACCAGTTTAGCGTTGCTCCTTATGGAGTTACTTCAGTTTTCCAGCGACATTGTCACAGATGGCCATCCAACCAACCTTTGGTCCCTTCTTACTTTTCTTATCTTGACATGGGAGGCCTCGGTCACGAAAGGTAAATCAGGCAATTTGAACGTTTTTACTGATCGCATTCATCCTTTTTCTTCTTTTTTGTACTGTGTTTTTATCCATTTATTTAAAACCATATAAGTTTATGCGGATAAAAATATATAGGCTCACTTATAGTTGACAACGAGCAGACACGATCGCTGTGAAATGAATTTGATTTGCCTGCAGCCTTCACTGCACTTACAGTTGCAGGAACAGAAGTCACTAAATGAATAGTGTTGCGTTTATATTAACATAGACGTTTGAGATCTTTTTCATTAGGAGGAGAAGAGAATATTCACGTGAGATTTTGCCCTTACATGCTAGAACAGTATCAGTCCACTTATCTCCTATATATTCTCATTAAATAAGCAAACGCACATTGATCGTTAGCTTAAATTACACATACAAAGATATGGGTTCAAATGTTTGATGTCTACGCTGGGTTGTATGGTCCTGAAGACATAACGACAAGCAAAGTTTAAACAAGCTCTTGAACATTTTTTGGGTTGAGATGACTGTCTAGGAAATGTTTTTTTGTTTTCAAATTAAAACTGTTGACCCTAAACATTTAAATATCACCATTGAGTAATAATAAATAAGAATAACCACTATAATGCGTCCAGTACGTTTCTATCACTAAGGTTGTTGAGAATTGTTACTAAAAAGCAACACAACGGGCTACTAATGACAAACAAAAACCCTGAGTTTCAAATCATAATGTGAAAAGGTGCTTACTTTAACATATAAGTAAATTAATTGTTTTCCGCTTCTTACAATGAATTTCGCTGAAAACAGCATAACTTACTTTTCCATGCATATCTAACCTGGCGATGCCGTAACCCTTAGACCTTCTTATATTCATTATCTGCTCAAAACTACAGATTAATTCGTCTAGGAGGGTAACTTCCTTAGATCAATCAGAACTTTTGACAGCCCTGAATTGAGGATTAACTGGTCAAATGTTTTCTGGCTAGTGTGCAGATAGACTTTTATCTTCTTTCCATAATCCGACATATTAAGACCTCAAATGCCCAAATAAGCAGGTTTTTTGCATGCTACATCCTACAAACCGGCAACATATGCAAAATAATGTAAATAAACTTTATTTCCATGAAATCACCTGGCTATGAAATGAACGAACCGTCTCGAAACTAGCATAATTGTTCGGTGACTGGGTGCATCAAACATCGGTAAACTAGCAAGGAACGTCAGAAGTTGCTTCACCCTTCCTGTAGTTTTCGTTTATCTACGTCACCCGCACGTGCATGCTGATTAACTATGTAGTCACCTGGCGCCATGCCTACCCAGGAACAGCATTAGAAAACTCAATTTAAAATTCCCTATTTTGGTACTAATTTTAGCTCCCTGCAACCCCATGTTTTCCTCGTTGCCGAGTACCTTTACACCCCTCTGGAGCGACTAAAGTAAATAAACACATGTTTACCTGGACGAGGTTGTAGGAAAAGGGCGAAACCACCGAGTATTTCTTTGGCTTTCTTTGCCAGCAGATGAAACGTTGACTCATGTAGATACTCATCTGGTCAGTGCAGTATTGAAGACTGAATCCAGAGTTTCGACAGTGACGCCTACGTTAGTGCTTGATTTGTGCTTTTAACTTGGATAAAATCCACGTAGTTGTGGGTAGTTTTCGGCGTCCTGAACATTTTGATTTTAGTAGGTACTACGATGCCAGCAAAATATGCCTGCTGAATTACATGTTGGCGTCTTTGTAGTGCAAAGGATGTTTGAAGTCAACTTTGAGCATTTTTCTATTTCCAGTGTTGTTTTGACAGTCCTATTAAGCTGGAGATGCTACACGTAAAATTCTTTTCGTTCCAATCAGGTTACTTATTTTAAAGTAAGAATAAGTCTAACCTGGTAGATACCTGCCTATCAGATCACAACCAACAGGACAAAGAAGACTGTGGCCCAGTGGTTAGAGCACTGACCTTATCAATAACCGGAAAAACATGGGTTCCAGCCTATTGTGCGCCCAAATCTCGAGTTAGTGAAGGCTGGTTGACAACGGATAATAGACATAAATACCCATTTTGGTCTCCCTTGCCCGTTCTGATACTATCGTGTCTGTATTTTAAAAAAGAATCCTAAAAGAGGGAGTAGAATTGGAATAAATACTTAAAATACATTAAAACAGAACATGTTGTCACTTGCTTTTTTAACATTCGGAAAACGACATTTTTTCAGCTGATGTTGGACGATAAAAACCAGCTGGCCGCCGTTGGAGAGGAGAGTTCCATTCTTGAATAGAAGTAATAAAAACGAAAAGAAGATTCGTTGTCCTAAAGACAGAAAGGCCAGATGTTCCATCCACACTGCGAAAATCGGCAGCAGGCTTGAAGACACAGCATACGCGCGGTCACCTCGTATGTCTCACATGGTGCTTGTCCCATGAAAAACCTGCGTTCTTCCGATCCGGGACTTTTGGTCTTGCAGACTAATAAACAGTAACCTAGGAAGAAAAAAATAAATTGCAGTTATTATAAGAATAAATATAAACTTCCCACCGCAGTCAAAGGATCCTGTCAATTAGAAGAAACTTGGGAAATTCAGCCAAAAGGAGGGCTTGATAATGTACGAATGCTGGGATTTTTTTAATCAGAAGAGGGGAATGCCTGAAGGCATTGTAGAGCACAGGTGCAATTTTTTGGGAAAGCTTCAGGCGAGAGAGGGTCTTTTTCCTGTGTGCACATCAACGATTTCAACGGTTTGACGCGTATAACTGGGATGCCCAATTTGACCCAGGCATGTAGAAGTAACCAAAGAGGTGCACGTTCTTCTTTAGTCAAAATCTCAGGACCAACGTAGAGCTGGGTCTGTATGGGCTATCATAGACAGTCCTGTTATCATGTTTTGACACTCAGGCAAATACAAGGGGCAAGCTTTATTTCATTAGTGTTAGCCCAGACAATTTTGTGCTTGGAGGTCTAAAAACTATTAAAGACCCGATTATTTTAAGCCACGGTAAGTTAGTTTTGAGTAAACGTTTAAAGTATTATGCAAGGTTTCCAAGCATTGATTGATTTAGCTGGCCTAGAATTTATGGGTGATCTGTAGTGAAGAATTTCCGCAAAATGATCTGAACCACGCACTTAAGCTTATTTGTTTGGTGCAGGACACTAACAAGTTTTGTTTTTCTAAATAAACCTATACGTCAATTTTGCCAATGATGCTTATGCTACTGCTCCTTGAGGTGCTAACGAGAGCCCTGTTGACATTTGCAGAGTTTCTAATAGTATAAACAAAAATGATTTTCAAAATTGACAAGAGGATTGGGATCCTTTTTTTGATAGATTGTTCTCATCATGATTCCCAAGGATAACGCTTAGTGAGAAAATAACGTGACTTCCGGTCTTAGCGCGCGAAATCCTGGGAGTTAAGTCTGGTTGACGCTGACTAATAGACCTTCGGCATCCCAAGTTTATGAAGGCATTTAAAGTTAAAGTTAAAAGTTAAAGTTAACGTTTACAGTTTCCTAGTATCAGTTTTTGTTTGTTACCTATGATGTGAAACTTGGCTATCCAAATCTGATCACGAAAGTGTTAATTAGCATTGGTATTGCCCTAATAAATGATCATGCGCTAAAAACTGTAAATCAGTCTATAAACTCACTGACGGAGTGTGTACAATAAGATCCGATAAGGGTGGTCTTGCCTCATTTGGGGCTACGATGCGGGGGGCCGATTCTGGTAAACAAGTCCTCCAGAGTTTTACTCCAGTCATTTTCTGCAAGCGACCTTCACTATTCACGAAGCAGACATTCCTTTTTAGAAGAAATGTGCCCATTCAGAGATTGGCAACTTGCTCTAGCTTTGGGGACTTACCAATCTAGGTTACGTATAGTATTGCATTGACGCCTATCAACCGTATTTGTCAGGTTTTAGCGAGTTCACTGACCCCATGCAGCAGCGCCATTCATAAGTTTCCGTCCTGATATCTATATCTGTAGAAAATCAGCCTGGGCTAAGGCATCTCCCCAGTTCAGTCGATTGGTGCTAATCGATAAGACGTTGGGGAACTTCCTGCGATTGAAACTAAAGGTTTATTTCCAGTCATACAGAAAGGTCATGTGATTAGGATTTTTGTAACCTAAACTAGCAATAAGCATCACTGCTTCTAAAGCTTCATTTTAAAATGGAAATTATTTATTGGAATGCAAAGATCCTTTATCACATGCAGGCGTTTGATTCAGTCATTAAAAGGTTAGAAGATGGTAAAAGGAATGGCCGTATCTGGCTTATTATCCCTCGAAAGCCAGCTATAACCAACCCCAAATTTTTTAAACCACTGAGGCACACAGCAGTGACCTTTTGGTCAGAAGTTCAAAGCCCTAACTATTGAGAAACAGGTTTTTTCTCCTGTCGGTTTCAAACAGGTATGTTATCAAAAGTAGATGGGTGCTCACTAACTGTGTTACGGGGCAGACTTGTCCCGATGTGCCGTTGTGCCCCGCCAACAGACGCAAAGCGGCTGGTAGTCTAGGTTGAATAACATGACTGGTAAGAACAATGGCAAGGAAGACCTGTGTGAGCACTAGACCAAAAGGTTATGGTTTCGATCCTCAGGGTTGAGGAACCTGGGTTTGGAAGTGGCTGGTTGATGAGGGCTAATAAGCCCAAACGAGACTTTCCAGTCATCTTTGTCATTAAAATTACTGTTTTTATGAGAAACTATTCTGTTGTGACTGAAAGCTTCAGATAAAGCCTTAAGGCACAACAAGACGAGTATATATGGGTGAGTGAACTGTGAGCGCTCCTCTGCCAATCACGGTAGCCCATAAAATTAGACATTAGAATTAGCCCGTGGCTCAGTGGTTAAGACATTGTACTTGGTTGTATTTGGTCACCTGATGACAACTAACAAGCCAGAAATGACCATTGCAGTGTTCCTTTACTTTATTTATTGTATTATGCATATACTTTTTTATGTTCAACAGGAAGATATTGGAGAACACATGAGTGAGTATCGTGTCCAGGGCAGATCATAATTATTCGATGTAGTGATTTAAAAATAAGAGAACACACATAATGCATGTGGCGATGTTGCGTTTTGTAGACAGCAGTTAGACACTATTGTGTCAAAGTGTTCTTCACAAAAGAATTTTAAAAAAAATTGTATTTTACGCCTTCCTGTCGCATATTTCATATAATCGGATTCTAATTCTCAGTCTTACTATTCCCTAAAAGAAATCCAACATAAAACACGCTTTCAAACAGCCAAGGCTCTGGGCTTCAAAAGACGGATAAGTTTTTTTAATGTGGCCATTAATATAAAACTGTGGTAAATCATGGTCGCTAATGAGAAAAAATATCTTAAACTCGAAGGAGAAGGAGGACTAATTGGGATGAAAAACGCCATATGTCACATTACTGAGTATAATTCTGCGATCTGCTATTTACAGCGCCACAATATATTGCTAATTGCTACTCTCGTGTATTGATGGGACACATTGGTGGTCTAAGCTCTAGAGTGTCTGAATAAGACATCCATACTTACCATTAATCGGTCAATAGGTTTTTTTTTTCCTTTGAAGTTTACTACCATCAATTTAACAATAATAACTAGACTGGGCATTTCAAATGATGGATGTCATTTTCAGCGATATGAGGCATCCTTCATTATAGGCATATTTATGCGTAACACGAAAGTGGTAGCTAGACAGGATATAACCGATGATATGTTCTGAAGATGCTTATATAACTGTCATCGTAATTGGGGGCATTGAGTTGAATTTGCTTCCCCAACCTAAAGCACTGACAACTGGGCACGCTTTTGAAATCGTAGCCATCTCCATATAAATTTCTGCATGAATGAGATTAAGTGAATCAGGAAAAATTAACGAGGGAGTTTCCAAAAATATCCCGATCTTACCCCTAATTGACCCCTATTTTGTGATTACTTACAGCATACAATTTCAAGCTATTACTGTAAAAACACTGGCTAGAGACAAAGTAGCACTGACGAAGAATTCTACCATGTATCAAACAAAAGGTTATCCAAGGTTTGCAATTTCATTGCTTTATTTTATCAGGAGTACCTAAATCAGAATGGACTTTTGCTTTAAACAATGCATTGAAATCACAATTAAATAACCTTTCTTTAAGTTCTTATTTGAATGTGAAATTAACTTTAAGAAACAGTGGCTTTGTAAACTACGCAAAGTAGAGTAACTTTGCTGACAAAGAGGACGAAGACTGGAATGGCTATTTATATCACCTTACCTCTAACCAGCTAGTCATACCCGCTACCAGCTGGTGTGCCAGTCAAAGTTGCAACCCATGACCGTTTGAGTAGCAACCTGTCGCTCTCACTGACTGTGTCACGGGCTCATTTTCTTGTCAGTTCAAGCTCAGAAATATAGAGATTCATTTATGATCCAAACCGATCTAAACCGGGTAAAAAAAGAGCTGGTGGCTCAATTGTTATAGGGGTGTCTTGCCAGCTTAGATGGAGAAAAATTGGCTTTCAGAGATAAACGCTCACAGATTACTTACGAGAATCCTCCTCCGTTCTGCCACTGTGTGAAAACTGGCGGTGTTCGAGAGTGTGCTGCATGGTAGAATGAAATGAGTGAGTCCCGTACACACTCGTTGAATATTCACAAATTGACTTTTAAAGTTTCAGCACATTTTGACAGCCTATATATCAGAAATCAGTGAAGGCCTACGATCACACAAATTACGTTTTCTTTGAGCACACACAATGTCAGGAAATGGTTTACCATGGTTTATCAAAAAGCCATGGGTTTGGAAATGTAGCTTGTATGTCTAAAAATTTATTACCCACTTTTTTGAGCCTCCTCTTTAAGTGTCTTCATCTTTTTATCTTGCGTCCACCGAAAGAAAAACCTTCGAAAACTGTTCTAAGAAAAGGGGAGAGAACAAGCTGCGATTTCATAGTATTCTAAGTAGATATTTTATGACCCAAAGAAAATATTTTAACTATTTTGCAATCCTATTAGTTCGCAAGAATGGCCTTATGCGTTTTTGACTGAAGAGTGGTGTCGGTGTGCTATGTCAGGCCTCGGTCGAATAATAACAGCGCTTTGAGGTTGTGAGGAGCTGACAGAAAACTATTGTCTCCGTCAGGTGCCCATTTATTTGCAAATTAGCCTGGTTAATGGCATCGTTGGCAAACTTTCATTGTTGTGAATTAGCATTTTCTGTGTAGCAGTAAAAATGACGTACAGTCCTGCGAGTCCCGCGTATATTTTTTCATTTCTGTAGTATGAAGATAGATGGCGTATTAAAAAGGTCACATCGTAACACCGATGGTTACGCAACATACGAACCGGGAATCTCACAGCTTGGTTTAATACGAAACAAAAATCAGGCGTCACCATATTGGTTAAAAAAAGCACAGAGAGGTCACCTCGCGCTCAAAAATGATACGGTGGACTGCACAAAAATGATGACCTTAGCGTATTTATCCCTAGCTGTATAATGGAATGCAAAGTGTTTCTTTATTGAAGAATCTGCAATCGCTGACACAATTTTATTGGCATGAGGTTGCAGCTTCGCTCTCGTATCCAGCATCAGAGACAGTCGCAGATAAGGTTATTGGCGGCCAATAAACTTTCCTTTCCCAGCGATGAAATCTTCTCATTCAGAATCGTATCCACGATCCTATATTGGTTTAAAACTCCCAGTCTAGCCTCTGAAGTAAAGGAATCTGAGGGCGATCATTTCTCCTAACTGGGTGCCCTCGTTTTAGAGGGTAGTACTTATCGATCACTATTTGTTTACATTCTTGAAATCAAGACCAGGATTTTCACAACAGGAAAAAACCTTAACCTTGTTTGACTTGTGATCGAGGGGAATCGAAACTCCAGACTTCCCTCTATACAATTACAGTCATAAAATTTGAACTGTTACGATCCTGATATGACCACGCGATTGTACCTTGATCTTGTTGGAAGCATTGTTAAGTAAACTGATCATACCTTATTCCTCCCGGACTGTCTCAAAGCAGAAATCGTCTGGAATTAGTCTTCTCTTTCACCCAAGAGTCTTTAAAATCACGTTGATTAATTTTTTGTGTTCACCAAACAATCGTTATATTCGTTCTTTCTTCTAATAAGTTATTTAAAGTTTAGACGGCTAACCTGGGCTTTTTGCATTTATGACTCAGCACTTCTGTAATTTCAGAACAACAGCTTTATTTGCCTGACGTTTTGTATTTCAACTTGAACCCATCATCAGCAACAGTATCAGATACGGGTAATTCGTACACGGGGAGTTGCAGTATTTATAGGATGTCATCGCTATGCTACTGCATGCCTATGGAAATTAACAGCTACTCCTTCAGTAATTACGACTGCGCTCTGGTGCGTTAATTGTTTGATGTCTGGCAGGCGGGTCATTATCCGCAAAGATTTCGTCACCCATGTTGCAAGATTGCATGAAGATTGCTCACCCAGCTGTCTCACTCGAACTGGCGTTGAAAAAGGTGTCCGTCTGAACTCTCCGCGAGTGGCCGATTGTACGGGCTAAGCTGAGTCTTGACGCCGAATATGGGTTAGGTAGTTAATTGCACTTTTAACAAGACTGGGGGCTTGTAAACCATTATTCAAGCAACTCGCGGCTCACGCCATTACCACCTCTTTCGGGAATTTCGGCTTCATTGAACTTTAATTTGTGACTGGTTTCGCCAAATGAACCTTGAATTGAGAATTATTCTCAATTCGAACGCACTGCTGCAGCGTGCTCGGCACATCGAGTCCAATGCCGTTTTCTGGTTTGCTCTGACATAGTTGCTTTACTTGCAACTGCAACAGATCCGTAAAAACTACTCCAAATGTTTTTTGCCGGGGCAGTGGGTCCTTTGGTCTCATTATTTGACGCTGAATGGTGGCCTCCGGTTTGTGTGCATCTCCAAATCCAAGTGGCGCGAGAAGGGGGCTACCGGACTCCGATACCTATTTAACATATGGAGTCAAACGTAAATATTTAGATTCAGTCTTAGTTTGTTGTTCGTCATATTTGCCCGTGCACCGGTTGACGCAGTTGCACGCGTAGACAATTTCTCTGAACACCCGAAGATATTGTAATTTGGCAACCTTGCCTTCTGGTTCGATGCAGTGCGTCTCAACACGTCTATCTAGCGTTCTTACGCAACTGCGTTTGTGGCTGCTTGGGAAGTTGATGTTGAAGTTCAGTACTTGCAGCGTATTCGTCCCTTTCCTGAACACTTTGGTCATCAGGCTACCACAATTTTTGCGCCAGACGAGGACGTCGACGAAGGCCACCTAGTTGCTTTCTTCCTCCTCCATCGTAAATATTATGTCCGGGAATACGCTGTTGAGACGTTCGTTGAAATTGAGCACCTGATTTGGTTCGATAACGACGAAGGTGTCATTCAAACCGAGCCCATAATTTCGGTCTGTGGTGTTGGAAGTCCAGTGACTACAACTGCTTCAGGACCACCTTGGCTATCAGTCCGGAGATCGGTGAACCCATTGGTGTTTCCTTCACCTGCTCGTAGATTGTTCCGTCAAACATGAAGTACGTTTCGAGACAGAAGTTCAGGATCTGAAGGACTTGGGCGTATCTGAGGTGATTTTCGTATTCATCGTATTTTCACCGGAGGGTGAATAAAGTTGTTGTCCAAGCGATTGCATATATCTTTTTCTTAATTACTTCATGGGACTCACATTTTCGCTTGTAACCGAAGGTTTAGATTCTGTATGTTAGCGGCCTTCTAAATTAAACTGCGCAAATCGAAACTTTTGAAATGTCAAAGAATGAATGTTTGTGGAAGTAAATTGATGCATCAAATTTAATGCACAGTTCTGCCCATGGCAGTTTAACAGGATCTTTTTGCTTCGGCTGAAGTCTAGGGCAGATGCATTTGGGTACTTTCCTATAAACTCCACCATATAATGTAAAGTGTTCCTTGCTTTCAGCTGAGATGGAACAAAATCCAAACAAACTATTTCAGAGGGAATTTGAAACCATCGACTCTGTCAACGGATCCACCGCCCTTCTTGGTTGTCGCATGTCAAAGAGCTTGAATCCTGACGTACGTTTTAAAAAGCAAACCATTGAACACATTTATCGGTATGCTGCGAATTCAAGCAAGTTGAAAAAAAATATTAAGTCCAATCGTGCTTGGCTAAGTGACAGGTCGTAAACTGTGTAGGCAGAACTTCTGCATGGCAAAAGTAAACTTAATTTTTAACAGCCATCTATTTCTGGTCAGGATCTCGTTCAATTAAATTAAGTCACTGACGTTCGGTAAAGGAAGTCTTTTGTTACCATACTCAATGGCATGCTTTCATGTAAAACAATGCAAACAAACACATTAAACTCAGACATAAACTGTTTCTCGTGTTAGAACCACTACTTCACTTTTCGAAAATCATCATGAACTTTGGCCCTCATAATAAGGCGAAAAATTAATTTCTTTGTACTTGTCTCATTGAGTAATTATTGTTCCTCGTTAGCCCGATAAAGTTATTTAAATGTGTTACATTTATTTTTTGGAATTGTGATTTTGCGTCTCTGTCTGATCAGCAATGCGTTCATTTGTGAAGATTCGAGTCACAAAACAGGTTACCTATATCATTGCTTGGGCATCATTGCTTTTTGCATAATCGGTAAAAATGTGAGAAGTTCAATTTTTTTAATTTGAAAAAGCTGTTTGTTTGTGATTAAGAATGAATAGGTATCGACAGACTCGTGCCAATTCACACTTTTGGGAAAATTTGTTGAGGGATGAAATGTTCGCCTATGATGTCCACTACATCTGTAAATACTGTGATTTTATATATAGACAAGATAAGCAGCCTAAATGTTTGGACTTGCTGCGTTTGCTATTATTATATTCTCCACTCACACTTTCAATTAAATTCATTTGTGGGAATTTGTGTTTGGGGTCAGGGTATCTCTCAAATCATATGCTGCCATGTATTTACAGTTACGCTTTTATGGACACAACACATTTATCTGCAATGTTTGCTAAAGACTGTTTTGAATGGCTTAACGCTGATTTATACTGCATACAAATCATACCTTTTAGAAATTATTTTGAAATTTTCAAGTCTAGATACGTACCAGATTTATATAAGCCTTTTTCTTTCCCTTGCAGCAAATCTTTCGCATTTCCTGGCTTAAGATGCCACGGCAACTGCTTACTAGAGGTCGCATGAAAATAACGACCAATCAGAGGATCAATTTTGTTCCCCATACTGTAACCGAGGATGACACATTCCAGCTGAAGATAGATCCAGTGCTACAGGAAGATGCAGGAGAGTACCGCTGTGTTTACAAAGAAAATGATGCCTTTCACTTCAAAATAACCATTCTTAACGTAAATGGTAAGCTTCGTGTTTTCTGGTTACCAAGAGATACGATTTTACGTGCGATTTATGTCACACGTGATATGATTTTATAATGGGCCTTTCTGTCTGCTTACATCGTCAGTCAGGCCAAAAGCCACTTTACACCCGACAAACGAAATTCAGGTGGAGGAAGGCAGCAGTGTTTACATGTTCTGCAACGTATCCGGTGTCCCCTACCCCAAAATTCGATGGTGGCTGCTACCTCTGATCAATTTCTTCCACTATGCCAATCTAAAGCCACCGATTGTACAGTCAGCGGCAATTCGTCCGCAGCAAGGTCTTCTGCTCTACTACCAACAGAGCCCGCTCTGGCACATGCAGAACATCCTCCTTTTGCCCGTCCAAGACGCCCTCTACAGGTACAAACAAAGTAAGCTGACTTTGCACTTGAGAAAGAAGCTTAAAGAACCTGCATGTTGATGACAGATATTTCATGCTGCTGTTATTAAAATTATATGTGTTCCAAAAAGAAGTCATGCTTTACTCGTACAACCGGCCACACACCCTGTCTGCAGTGATAAGAAATACCCGCTACTGAGAGTATGCTTAATTCTATTTCGATCTTGTTATTATGGCCTGTGATAGTTACTTCTGAAGGCCATCTGAGATTTTTGCGTTTATTTCTTTGTTAGCGGTTAATGCACTGGGTCAAAACGGAGTCCAAACCAGGGCACGAAGCGCGTTATTCGCTCTGCGAACATCCTAGTGTTTTTTGCGATGCTGAGTGAAACTGTAAGGAAACATAGATGTTCTTTGAAAATGAATTGCAAGATCCCCCCCTCCTAAAGACCTCCCGAAATACAGGTGCGTTTGCGCCTAGCTCCAGGGAAATCATGTTAAGTGGTAACGTTTTAGGGATACCTTAAGTAATATCGTTAAGATTTTGTTTAGAATTGTGAGTGGGTTTTGGACACACGCATTGGTATCCATCTTGAATTTTACTTTAATTCAACCTGCATAATTGGGAGAATTGCTTTCTTATTTGCACGTCCAGCAGGTGGATTTGTAATCCATGTTGAACGTTTTGCTGAGAGACGTTGAGTTGTACTTGAACAGCTGAAATCATATTAAGATAGCGTCTGGGAAGGACCCTGCCGTGGACGACGTGTTCAACACTCTAACTAAACTTTTGGATGCGTGACTTAACAGGTGTTTACCCACTCAAGCATCCTCTACATCTGATCGCTAAATGCTCGCTAAACTTAAAGACAGATTTATTCCTTTAGGCAGAGATGAGAGCCAGATCCACCGGCTTCCAGGGATAAATATGCCTCAAAGTATAAAATCCATCCGCAGTGACTAGCAATGCCAGCTGATAAAATTACCGTGAACTTCATTTTGAGCTGCTATTTGTGGCTCGTATAGTTGACACGCGTTAAGGTCAACTATTTTGTTTGTATACGTGTTTTTTGCTTATAATCTTACACACTGGTCAGGATAATTGCTGGCTGAGTTAAGGCTGCCCGGTTCTCCCAAGCCCAGTGCGACTGGAATCCTCGCCCATGCCGCACTTATCTTTGGACAGTGATCGGCATGCACAGGCAGGTAACGGATCTCCGGGATTTAGGAAGTTCTGCCTTTGGCCTCCAAATAGCTGGATTACAGGCGCATACCGACACGCCTTTAAGGGATCACTGTTTCGACTGGGAACGGTCTGCCCGGTGGCTTTCTGTTCATTACCTTGACCAACTATTAGAAACATATTTGTTAAGCAAGGCCAGTGGATGGGTTTGTGTACTCACTTAAATGTGTACCTATATCAAAAAGGAGTTCATGTCTTTGACGAAAAAATAACGTTTATACTGCAAATAGTTCTCACTGGTTCCTTTACTTGTCTCCCATCGTATGGGCAAGGTACAAACACAGATAAGTTTGCTATCATTTCTAACAAAATCATCGATGGTATGTTAGGGCCTGCACCAGTGCATATTTTATCGCAGCCGGTCAACCCTACGGGATCAGCTGCCAGTCTCACCATTTATTCTGGAGAACCCCGTATGTAGCCTTTCACATCGTCACACCTTTTCATTTCATTTCGTTTCCTCTCGGTATTTGCGAATGTTTGCTATTGTTTAGTGGTGAAAATAACGAGTTACGTCTCATGCATATATGCACCTAATGTACAGTATGTGTGTTTGGGCCCGATCATTTTTCATGTGTTTCGCTTCCTCACCACTAAATGATGTTCATAAAAGACTGTATAAAAAGTGTCATGTGAGGTTTTGCCTATTTATCTTTTATCCAAGAAGCCAACACCGTACTTAACTATACAGGCTGGCTTAGTACAGAAGATAAGGTTTCTCTGCTATCTAGAATTGAAGGAATTTATCAACCGTCTTCAGACAAACTCAGATGCATTTTTTAGGAATAAGAGAGTCCGTTAGGGGGCTGGGTTTGATGCTTTGGCAGCAGTAGAGAGCAAGTGGGTTGTTTTCTGTGACTTCTCTTGTCTCATGCAGTGATGCACAAATTTAAAGTTGTTAGCTTTTTAAAAAGATCATTTAGAAATATAGTTAACTTTTATTTGAATATTTTCTCCGTTGGATCTGCCTTTTGGTGGAATTTCATCATGGCGCATTCCGATTACGTTTTGTAGGAGGTGAAATTACTGTTTTATGAAGCGATACGATAAATTCAAAATTTCAACTTGAAAATAACGAAAATATCAGCATTCTGATATTAGAAAAAAGGATCCCACCCGCACGCAGATAGAAACTGACTCATAGGGAGAAAATGCCACTGATGAAAATTTGCTTTGAGCTTCCTATTTTTAATTTAGCATTTAGACATATAAACTACACAAGACGTGATGACTTTGGAGCCATGGAAGACTGGAATGGGCATTTCAGGGTCCATTAGCCGTCAGCAGCCTGTGATGGCCAACCCCAGTAGAGACTCGCACCCACGACCTCTTGATCAGAATAACACTGCTCTAACCATCGATTCACTAGCACGTTGTCCTGCCGGATAACGTCCAGAATATAGGCATTAATTGATAAACTTCACCGATCGCTAATAGATTGCATGCGTCCCGTTTTGCTGTGGAGCTATATCCTGGCTACAAGATGTCGGCATTGTTAATTGGCTTATAGTAGCCACTTTGCGGCCTCTGGAAGCAGAACTCGGTGATTCTAGCCACCGACCTGCTGTTTAGCCCTCTAACATCCTAGTGGTTAAGCTACGATTTTGTATCCTCTAACATTGAACGCTGTCAAAAATAAATATTTTATTAAACGAACGCAAAAATTCATGAGAGATGAGTCAACGGGTTTACTAGTGTATTGTAATTGTAATGCGTCCTGCTATTTCGCATGCAGATAATTATGATCCAGAACTTTGACTGCGCGGATAATTTCCCTTTTAATGTTGGTATAAACGTTTTGGTAGCGGCTGAAAACATAATGCTATTACGTTCATTGTTGTGCATATATAATTTTAAAAAAATGACGACCATCTTTGAAACATTTCCAATTCAGTTGTTTTTGCAAAAACTTGAAACAAGGCTAGATAGCCATTTAAACTTTGTTATTGTCAAGTTGTGTAGCTGCATAGGGCAAAGCCCTTCGTTGCATCTATATCGTCCTCTGCTTTCCCATCCACAACATCCTAGCCAAAGATAAAATATATGGACTAATTGAGGTGGGATTGGACGCAGTAACTGATAAAATTTGGTGGCTACTTTGCGCACCCAGCGCACGCCACCCGGCTCTAGTTGAAAAACACCAACCTCTAAATACAGGGATCAAAATTCAGACACATCGGAGACCTCCTTTAGAAGAAGCCAGGTTGGTCTGTTTCTCTTCCCAGTCGAGGCAGATTAACCGCGTCACTTGGCAGCACCTCGAAATCACCATGTCTTTATAGATTCAGGCTAGGTGAAATTAGTATGCCAAGGAATGCGATGAACTTTTTGGACAAAGATGCCTCAAATTTTACTGAACTATGTCGCTCCCTCCACTCTGTTCCTCGTATAAGTGGCTTGTACGTTCTTTCTTTTAGCATACAAAACATGCACTTACGGTAAAAGATAAGGGCTGGACAAAACTCGGAACCACACAACTACTGAGATCTTATGGCCGCCGGTTTTGCGCATCGTTACTGTCACGCAGCCCGTCTGAGCAGCCAACACAGGGTTCGAACAGAAGCTAGCGTAATTACACTAGATCAGGGTACAGCGGGAGTTATTGGGAATGTACAACAAGAACAAATGTCAAATACTGGAGAAAAAATGTCATGCCTAGGCACTAGCTCCCACTGCGTCAGCCAGGTGAGTCCGATCTCACCCACCGTCTTTTTAATGAGCCAGCAGGGTGCTAGATGCGAACACATGGCAAATGCTGCAAGACTCTACGAGTGATTTTTAATTAATTCGTCGCGCTTACGTCCAATCTGTTCTTCGTCAAACGGTCTTCATCGCTGGAATTAACAGTTGAACTATCTGTTGGCACAATATCTACACGTATGCCAACATTGATTGCTTTCGCCCCGATGCCGAAGATTGTTGGCTGTGCGGAACGGGCAAGATAGTGCTAGAGTGGAATCACCACGTTTTGCAGCAAGTACTTCCTGGGCAATCCTCATTGGTCATTCCAAAAACAACCTGTTTTATGAAATCTCATCGCCCACACAGTCGACGATGTTAAACCAGTGTACGTGGAATTCGTATTCTCGCCTTTAATTTTCTAAACCATAACCTAACATTGTCAGACTCTAGGTCTCTTGTTTATCCTTTCTGCCTTCATAAAATGTCGCACTGCTAACCTTCGGGGATTTTGAGAGTTCCATGCAATGCAAAAAATTGCAGACACAACTGATTGAATTTTTTTCAAAAATAATTTCCATTTTCTATGCACTTGCACTTAGAGTTTCCCTTTTTCCCTCATCACATCTCCACAAACTAGGTGTGTTTGTTCGACGAGGCAACTTCGTGATTTCCTCCACTACGCGCCACATGGTCGGTTGGTACTTTTGTGAAGCTTTCAATGGCGTGCAGCCGGCGGCCTTCGCACATGCACTGCTCAGCATCCACTGTAGGTGATTTCTTGTCATTTAAGTTCTTCTTATCACCTGCCGTCTGTTCAGACGCCCCCTCAGTGTCCGTTTCGCATCGGCAAATTGAACGAGCTTTCAATGAGAACGTAACTCTCAGCTGTCGGTTTATGGCCTTCCCTGTGGCTGAGATTGAATGGTCTCTGGACGGCGTAACGTTGGATCAACCGGACTGCCGCCCTAAAGAGTGGCAGCACCTGTGTGCAGGTATGGTTTGCCTTATTGGTAGGGCTTTGTATCAATTTCTTTCTTATTTTGGGTTGTCAAGATATCAATCGTGCTATTGACCTGAAAAAATGCATACAGTATTCAGTAGTGACCGAAAGGCTGTCTCGGAAGCAGCAAATATTCGCAGCTGATAGACATTCATGCTAGGATCTTCGTTGAAAAGTGCAAGCACTCGGGTTTATGCCATGCTATGGAATTCGATCTTGCTTCCAATGAAGACATGGTTCCTGAAGTTTTTGGTGTCCTCATCCTCGATGCGGGCCAAATTCTTTTCCCTCGTGTGAGTGGAAATATTTCCATATTTGCTAACATAAGATGACTTATACCAAAAAGGTTAAATACGCACCCCAAAGGTCTTGGCTACATTGTGAATTATGGACAGTGGGTGGGTTTACAGGTAGAAAATGAAATATGCAATAAATGGAAAGCAGCTGTATTAGCTTCGGTTTTTGAACTTGTACAGGAGCCGGTTATCATCGACTATGAGAATTCAACCGCATTTGAACAGTTGTTTAAGTCATTAAATGGGGGCAGGTGATAAGGGGAAAGAATCTGCCTCTGCCTAAGCTGGATTCACGTAGTCTAAATCACAGTAGACACACGATGCGTCTAGAGCGATCTTTGCAGTGGATGTACTAGATCATTACTGGATCCGAATCGGGGCACAAAAAACGGTGTTATGGCTACACACCTATAAAAAAATACTGCGCATTGGTTGGGAGGAGGGACGGGTTGCCAACTCAGGTGCAGGCATGCGTGTCGCAAGTCTCCAAAGCATGCTGTGAAGCACAGGGCGGTAATCGACGGTTGAGCTGTCGATATAGCAGCCAGTGAATGAGACCCGCAATCGCGTGGCCGGGCGAGTACGTTAAGAAGACAAGGGTCGTGAACCGTTGCGTCTGTCGAATTGCGAATGGCAGCGGCCACACTCGCTCAGTGGATCCGAGTGCCAGCCAAGCATATTGCACATCACTGCTCGAGGTGCATGCTAGGGCCTGCGTTTGTTGTCCAGCCGTGACCAATCGTTGAAGATAAAACTGGGCAGTTGGTGTCACTGTATGAATAAGACTCACGCGTGACGCAAACAGTGAACTAACGAGCCCGGAGCTTCGGTTAATACTACCACACCGTATACGTTACCCCACGCCTGCGAAATCGGTACACTATAAATAGATAAACGTTTACCGAGCTGACAGTTCAACGCAAAAAACTGATGCACCAGCTTGTCAGCTAAATGGGCAACCATTATTAGACGCGGAGGATAGTCCTATCAGGGTGGATGTGATTTAACCTGCCATCAGGCGTGCCCAATGTACCTTCAGGAAGTCAGGTTGGGCCAAACGTACAATGTCACTTATTCATTCTCAGAACTGCACACTTATATCAGTGGAGGGTAAAGCAGCAAACGTTTAAGCAGTCAAGAAACGGTAGGTATGGGGGTGAGGGTTAAGTGCTCTCACATTTCCGGGTGGTTATAGTCTAGTTTCTTCAGAATCTTTGGTAGGGCAGGAGGCAAAACTGGCATGCTGAGCTCATCTTGGGCCAGGAGACGCCTGGGGACTGCTTAAACGGTTTGTTATACGTAAGAATGGGTTGGCTAATAGTTTAACCTCTGTCTCTGCCGTCGGAAGTGTCCGCTGACGTAGGAATTTCGAGAGTCTCGCCGGCACCTTCATGACGACTTGCAGACAAAGTTCGTGTGATTAGGGATAATTGGGAACCTTCGAATGCTTACAGTCTTCGACCCACACTCACGTGGGTTCCCTCACCGTCTGCACAAATCCCCGATGCTGCTAATCAGATGACATCCAACAGTTCATTTCAGCGGATTTATGCGTAGCCAGGCAATCTTAAAAAGGTAAGGGATTAATTTGGGCATGACATCCAGGGGATCCAGCCGTCTGCAATACAACATCAGCTACTGTTTTTTTAATCGCATTCTTACAAAGGATGGCACATAAAAAGCTTTTAATGGCAGGAAATAGCTAAAAGCCCAGACCTGTTTTACGCATATAACCTACCGCTTAAACAACCGGGCTGCGAGGCGTTCTGCTCGTTAGGGGGTCCCCCTAGCGTTTTTTGTTACATAATTTAGATTTTGATTCGTTCTTTTTTACTTTCCTTCAAAACAAATTTGCTGCTTTGACGTCAATAAGTCTGATCTAAGCTTACAAGGTGCAGAACAAAAATTGGTTTGGATCAGTTGGTTGGTCTTTATCAGCCACAGCGAGATAAACACACAATTTTTATTTGACTACCATGGGGAACACTATGGCACCCACTGAGTAACAAAACCCTCACAACTTTGCTCACCAACGGCATAATATCAGTGAAACGCGTTTCTACGCTTTTAAATAATACCCGTGCTGTCAATATGGTGTATCATGTAACCCCTTTACATACAACTGGTTGTCTGCTGAAATTTAAACGAAAATTACGCCGCTTTCCCACTGCCATTGGTTGAATTCCACTAAAACCTTTACAAACGCTTTCGGTCTAGCTCTAGATTAGACCTACTAGACTAACTTGGAGGTGGCAAGCAATTTCTGTTAAAATTAAAATACAAACAAGCCTCTAACTGAATGGATTAAAGCCTACCCCTTTTAACCAGCATCAAAGAAAGTGGTTTGGGGATTGAGGAACTGTATGTGGTTCGCGCGAAGAACACTAAGGTAGGCGTCCAATGTATCCCATTGATAACGCGAACCTCAGTGTCATCGGGATGTTCTCTCACCCTAGTAAATTCTTCTGGGTGCTCGTGTTTCTTTGCAACTCTTCATTGGTGACTCTTGCGTAGTATGTTGAAAGTAAATGTTAGATGCATTGGTACGTCACAGAGGTAGGTATGTATTTTGTGATATTTCATGCAGATAAGATATCAGTGTTTCGCCACCATTCGGGAAAAAGAAGTCTATCTTCGGCAGATCTCCTCCTGGCAATTTTAAGGGTCAGATGGTTTAGTAAAATGCGAGGCACCTTCATACGTGCATTACAGCAACGAAATTATTCATCGCTTACATTATCTTGTTCACTGTTTCATTTAACCTAGTGCCTCCATACATTTACCGTTGGAAGATTAAATAACATTTACATATGAAATTATATTCACTATTTCTCTTTTTAAGGTTTGCAAGCATGAGATTTATGCAGGAAATCTTTATGACTGTGTCAAGAATAAATAATAAGCGTCACACATAGACAGGCAAATGTGTATTACAAAATTAAGATGGCATGGCCAATTACGAAAAACAAGTATATTTTTAATTTTAGAGGTTGAAGATGCTCGCGAACCGTTAAAAAATAATGTTTTATGTTTCAAAAAAATCAGCTTACTCAGATTTTGAGAAGCTTACATGAATTGTCTGGGGCATGTGTATCCCACCAAGTTGACGCCACGTGGAATGTACCATTTTGATCCATTTAAAAACGTTTGTTAATCGCCTCCTCAAATGGGAAATTGGTGGTTAAGAACTATTCACAAATATCAGAAAATGTCTATCCTCGTCTAGAATCCCTCGAAGGTCATTTGTTAGCTTAAACCCGAGCAGCGAGCCTGCAGGAGATTATTAACTGGGCGTAGTGTCTGGAGGCCTGGCAGACACACTTTTATGTCAACGTGTGCTGCCAGTGAAGCTGGCGCGATCTTACAGTATAACGGAAGTTTCGTCTTCTTTACGGGTTAAAGGCAGATTTGGCATATGAGGGCAGGTGTTTGAGGACGACAAGACTATTGTTTTGGCACTGTACAAATACCTGTCAACATCCACATGGTCGTACCCATGATAACTGTTAAACTTTGCCAGTCCATATGCCCGAACCTACTCTCGGTTTTTTTGAATACATCATGCCACTGGACTCGGGTGGGGGACGAACGCAATGGTGCAACAGATGCTGTGCCCTTCTAGAGTCACTATAAGCTAAATCAAGCCCAATTCACCATCTTCAGCCCGTCATATTTGGGGTTACAGGGTGAATATCGCCGTTCACACCGGCTGTCCTCTGTTCCGCACTGCCACTCTCCAATAAGATTAATTGTCTGACCTTAGCAATGTCTCATCCGTGCCTGACAGTTTTGCTACAAGGAAAATGTGCTGCGTTTGAAGTTAGGTTGACATAAAGGGTTATATAAACGTGAACAGGCAGGCAACATGTAGCATTATCCAAATGCGCTCTGAGTTACGAACAACATTTAGAAAAACGCGCCTATCTTATTTAGCCACGAAGGAAGGAGTTAACTTTTCTTGCTATCGCATTAACGATCCTCAAGATGGTTCCTGAAAATCGGGCGATTTAGCCTTAAACTATTATTCGGAACAGAAGCGGTTGATAAGCCTCTACTAAATAACTGGGTAAGGATGACTTGTAAGGTCACCTAAACAGAACACGATAACATGAACAATCCTTAATGCAAAGGGTGATGCGTCAAAGCTTCCGGAGATATTCGGTTCAGGATTAGGGTGAGACTTACGGCCAGGGTTGGTGTTATGATCGGGATTATGTAAAGAGTTAAGCTTTGAGTTCGTGTCAACTTTACGGTTAAAAATAAGGTTATGGCTAGAGTAAAGATAAAGGTTGTTGTTCATTTTTAAGGTAGAGTTAGTTTTAGGGTTAAAACATGGGAATATTTACCCTGCATGGAATTTATCTTAAAACAAACTCTTTTGAGTGGGTAGGGAGCTCTTATTCTCATCTCCTATTTAAGTCCCCGTACAATTCATCCTTATTTTAGTCTCAAATCGCTGCTGCCAGTATCTCCCTTGTCTTTGTATGTACAATTTTTTTGTGTTTGTCTGTTCATTCACACTTCAGCTTTATCCTGACAGTAAAAAACTTGGAGCAACCTGTCAGATTTGTTTGCGTCAATTTAAGCTTGGATTATTAACGAGAAAACTGACAAAGTAAATTACATTTAAGGGTCTGAATACGATTACGTTAACGAGAGAGACAGAGGTTTTTTTAACTTATTCAATACGAACGTAAGTTTGATTCAGCTTATGTTTCGGTTACATTTCATGCTAGAGGTATTTCGTCGTAATTTTAAACACAGTCATTAACTGATTTGAACAACACCTCCTTAGCCATGAATGCCTGCTGCGTTGGTCTCCAGGGGTGAATTTAGTATTTTCCGATCTGGTCTGGTTGCAATCTTCGAATAAACAACTTGGAGTTTGGAATATGAACAAATTCAAATATTTGAAGTTAAGTACTGGAAAGAGGATTATTGAAATCCTTACAAATCATCCATACCTAAGTCTCAAATCGCTGCTGCCGGTATCTCCATTGTCTTTGCATGTACAATTTCGATATTGTTTAATTAGCTTCATTGTTGTGTTTGTATGTTCATTCACACTTCAGCTTTCTCCCGACAGTAATAAACTTGGAGCAACCTGTCAGATTTGTTTGCGTCAATTTAAGCTTGGATTATTAACGAGAAAACTGACAAAGTAAATTACATTAAAGGGTCTGAATTCGATGATGTTAACGAGAGAGACAGAGGTTTTTTACCTATTCAATACGAACGTAAGTTTGATTCAGCTTATGTTTCGGTTACATTTCATGCTAGATGTATTTCGTCGTAATTTTAAACACAGTCATTTACTGATTTTGAACAACACCTCCTTAGCCATGAATGCCTGCTGCGTTGGTCACCAGGGGGTGAAATAAGTATTTTCCGATCTGGTCTGGTTGCAATCTTCGAATAAACAACTCGGAGTTCGGAATATGAACAAATTCAAATTATTGAATTTCAATCCTGGAAAGAGGCAGCTTTAATATGTCAGATGCGACCTTCCTCAGCAAGCAACGGTGAACTTACTGGGTCCGAAACGAATTCTGACGCTTCTACTAGCCCTTCCACTTTCCCAGCTAGTATGACAAGGGTACAAGTGTCCCAGCGCTTTGGGTGATGAGATTGACTTGTGTAAAAACACCGCACCGTGGATCTCATTGCTCTTGCACGTGGACAGTGTAACAGATGGACTCTAGCAGCTCTGTCAAGTGCTATACTAACGCCCTTCAAATGAACTGTCATAAAAATGGCTGGGAAAATCCTTTGCGGCAAGATATGACAGGGCTCTTTCGGGGTTTTAGCGTTATACTTGGCCGGGCTGCTTTTACCAGAACTCAAAATCCTAATTCCATTGGCTCCTGGAAGGAATTTATCGGGTTGCTGTCAACCTGCTTGACCAATTTCCTATTCCCATAGGTAATAATACGTGTATTGCTATAGCGGCTCTTGGGTGTGGTAAGTCTCCTTAAAATTGAGTAAAAAATTTAAAAGAAACCCATTCTTTCTCTTAGAAGTTTGGCTTGGTTTGCGGTTTTATTATTTGTAGTGTGTGAATGGGTTTTCTGGTTAGAATAACTCATATAATCTTTTAAACAGTAAACGGGAATAGAAACGTCCCACAAAAACAATGAGGGTTGCTCCTCGCATAATTCCAGGAAGGGTAAATATTCCCGTATACTAACCCAAAAACAGGCCATAACGAAGTCTTGAACTGTAGCCTTAAACTTATCCGTAATCCTTCCCTTAACACTTACTCTACGGATAGCGCCACCCCTTAGCCTTTAAAATTTTATTCTTACTACCTTAACGCTAACCTCAACCTGAAACTTCAACTAACCTTTTCCTTGCTAATAAATCGAGCACTTTCTTCCCTGAAATTCGTCCCAATGACACCTCATATGTGATTGGTTCCTGTTCACGTGTCTAGCTTAAGAGGCTAAATAGGTCATCCTTACCAGCATTTTAAGTATATAAAATAGTTCATCAAAGGTATTGTAATACAAAAATTGAAAAAAATGCTAAATTATAGGAATTAATGTTTATAACAAAGTTATTGGGGTCATGTATATGATGCCTGTTATTAATTTTTGAAAAGGTCGATTCGGCAAATGTCCAATTGGCTGTAATCATTCGAAGGACATCCAGTGCTCAAATCTGATCGCATTTTTCACTTGTGTGATTCGACAGATTACTCAAACTTAGTTAAAATGAAAGATGGATAGGATAGTGTCAAACGGGGACCACTGGTGAGATGGGCAGGGCCGTATATGCCCTTGGTAAGATTAAGTGGGTGGGCTGGGGTACAGCACGCAGTAAATTTGCTACTCAGAGTCCGCGGAAGCCATATATGAGAATTGTGCTTGCGAGTCTAGGAGCCAACTGCACCAGCTAATGCACCGGACAGCAGCACTAGATGGCTATCACGACGGCTTAATATTATTGGCTTGGAAGGCTACCAACTGACTGAACAACTTGATTCTCCCAGAACGGAGTTTCCGGCTTAGTTTATACTTTTAAATTTGGCCTATGTAAATCCCGCAACCGCGGAGGGAGACTCCTCTTATTTCTGTGCAAAGATGGTTAATTATATGGGAAGAAGGTCATGTGTCTGGCATAGCACCCAAACCCGCGTTCGGTCCTTTGATTCCTTCTCGCCAACGTATCCTCTTGGGTGAGGTAGGGTAGTGTGCGGCAGATGCTGGGCATGCCCGCTTTCAATTTCAGTGAATTTATGTGAAAGTCATCGTCCTGCAACCATCATGTTTGGAAGGGACACAATGTAGACCTCATAAGTAGCGATGATCAAATATCGTCAGATGTGTACCCAAATCATGTAAGTCACTTCACCCGGGCGCATGAGTCTCTTCACCAGCCTCGGACAGCTTAGTAGGTTGTGGGAACTTTAAGAGAGGATGAGATAGACCCAGGGACTTGGTTATTATTGCAGATCAGCGCATTCTTCACCGCAATAAAGTTGACGCTCGCATTTAATTTGGTCTGATTGTGAAGAACATTGGCTTCCTCGGCAGAACTCAAACTCATGACGGCCTTGTGAAGGCTGCAGTATAGCAAATGCTTTAACTATTAAAGCTACGAGATCCCGTTGAGAGCCAGGGTTTTGATTACACCTGGGTCAGGCTTCTCAACCAGCATACTGCAAAGTATGGAATCCATAAATTCTGATACAGCAAGCCAACTGCCCAAGCAGGATCACCTAAGGAGCCAATCGAAAATCCACCAGCTGATTACCAGGAGTTTGTAATTATCCGTAAGGGTTAAAATTCGTGTTTTGGAAGGCAGTCGTCTGACCGGAAAGTGGTCGTTGTTGAACATTTGGTTCCAAACATGCGGAAGATTAGGCATGGATGACTTTGGCCAACCTTTTCAGATACTATGATCCAGAATGACAGGAAATATCGTGATTTTTAGCTGCAGGATATGTCGCTTCTTGGTTATGGCTACAAATAGCTAACCTTGACTAAACGATATAGTGGGACACTTTCTGAGGCATATTGTGGCGGCAGTTTAGAACTGGAATTGGGTCACTGTTCAAGCAAATATCCCCGCGCATTTGCGCATCTCACGCCCGTTGATGGTACTGTTTGCCTTTCGCAATCTAGGTAGTTAGTAAGCTAGCTGGTGGGAATCTTCCCAGGCCTGTCATCCGTTTTTGGAGCGAAAGCCAAATTAAACCTTGCTCTTTTGGAAACAGAGTATAGTTGCAAGCTTAGTCGTAAGATTCTGGAGGAACTGTTTACGCTGAGAGATGTTCACAGCATTAAAGCAGAGCTATTTCCTGGGGCAGCTCAGCGGTCAGATATCTCGACTGTAAAGGTGACCTATTTGCATTGGTTTCCCATAGTCTACGTAGCAAATGTGTGTTTAGCTCCAAATGATATATTGAAAATGTATTATGGGCATACACCGAATGATTATAATTTTGAGTCAGCTGATCGTCCCGTCATGCCTTTGACTTACATCTAGAGCCCTTGAAAACAGTCGCATAGCGACTAGTGATATAGGTAGATACATTGGTATCGACAGAGACAAGAAGAAAGGAATGACCATTTCTTGTATGTTAACTGTCGCTGGCCAGTCATACTCAAAACTCACGTTTGAATTTTCTCAGATTTAAACCGGAGATATTTGGTCATTAAACATAACGCTCCAAGATTGAGCAAAGATTTCTTGTTCTCCTTTCGGGGAGCGCCACACTATCGTGATTAATATTTATAATCATAGCCGACATGACAGTAGACCCATACCTCAGTGCAAGAGCGTTGCACTTAATGATCAAAGGTCACGGGTATTAATTTCATGTGAACCCACAGCTATGATTGACTGTGACCAGCTGATGACGGCTTATAAGCCAAAAATGTTGGTGGATAGACTTTTACCGATAAGTTACGGAACGTACTTAACTTTGTCCTGTCTTGAGATTTACTCTCGAGTCCCATTAGCAGTCACACAGCGGCTAGTATTATAGGCAGACGATTAGAAGTCAGAAATGGTCATGTCAGTTTCCCTGTGTTTTTTTTCAGTTGCCCTTTATCAACACACCGAATTCTCCAGAAACATAATTTGACAATACCATTTCCTTGGGATCGAAAGAGACGTCCTGACAGTTTGGCAACATTGCCGGTTCTCCCTTGACTAGGGAAATTGGGTTATCAGCGTTTTGTAGAGTCAGATGAAGAAGAAGAAGAGGCGATCACTGGAATATGTTGTGTATTGGCCTGTCGTTTCGGTATCTTTATTTGATCCATCATCAGAGACGGCTGCAGAAAAGGGAATATTGCGAGACTGACCAGAAACCAGATTCTGCACTAGGGAACAGGATTCTAAACCAGGGCTGACTAATCTGAATTGTTCGAAAAGCAGATAAAACCAACCTTACTGGCCCAAAAGAGTCTGACCTCAACGCAGTTTTTTGTTGTCGCACATAAAATCGAGATTCAATTTTCTGGAGAGACTTAAATTTTGACCGCATCTCGCTTAGCATTAGATGCGACCGCTAATCCATCAAAATGATTATTATTTCGTCCCGCGGATCACTAACACCTTATTAATCCTCCACCTGCCCTTCGTCGTCATGCTCATTCATGTTGTCAGTAGAAAATACAGCAGATAAAGAATTATCGTCGCCTTTCTATTTTCAATCGCTGTTTCTCCCTCTTTTCACCACCGTCGGCAGCTCTGTCGTTTGGTCACCCCCGTAATCGTAAAAATAATTATTTAACTGAAGTTCTAATCACATTCTTATAATCGAAATATTTATTATAACAGATGCCAGAAAAGAAAGAGAACACTCTGTAAGAACAGCTGTGATTATCTGTAGGTTTGAAACACAGAATACCAGATTTCCTGCTGCGATGTTAGGCTGTGGGGGACACTTCTACCATATGAACGGAGGTCGATACTTCCTTTTCATTGGCTAGCGCAGTTGGTTTTTGATCGTTCATAAGAAAGTCCAGCCCAAATCACGTTTGAAAGATGAAATTTACAAAAACGCGTAAAGCTTAAGTTCAACCTCATGAACTATAAGCCAGAATTCTAAAATGTGTTCCTGATTAGAAAACATATATTTAAGAAGGATAATTATAAGAATTGTCGTAGAGAATAATATTTCAATCGCGGCTAGAGGACGGAGTTTAAACGAGCATGCTTTTAGTCAACTGCGAAAACCACACTACGTAGAAAATAAACAAGTATTTATGAGAATGCTGCCCATTGCTTTGTGATGCCATAATAAATTCATGAAATAAATGCACAAATTAGCTTTAATTTGTATGTTATAGTAAACTACGTCCTCTTTTTATTGTAAACTTGAAATAAGCGGTTTTAAGTTTCAAAATGGTTCCTAATTATGAGATGTTTAGCACCCTGAAATGTCCATTCATAAAGTATTGTTACTGTATCTTTATTAATGCTGCTTGTTAGTTTCAAAGCATGGTCCACATCCACTGTGAAATTTAATGAAACTTTAATGATTACTTTCTGATAGAGTATACAAGCATACGTTTTTCCTTATACGGAAACGATATCGCTTTTTGAATTTTCGATATTATTCGGGAATTGAAATGTTTTTAAAACCGAAACATTCGTCATCTTCAAATACAAACTTGGAAGAAGACATAATTTATTACCAAATTAGTATAAGATAAATTGTTATTTTAGGTGTTTTCTATAAAATATGTTTCCATTTAATATGACATCGTAAATCAATGGAAAATATCCATATGATATAAGTGGTCATTCTTTATAGATTGCAGTTTTTGCAGGTTGTGCAACAGAAACTCATTCAAAAGCCGGCACCTGTATGTGTCGAAAAATATATTGGGATGATGTTGTACGAAACTTACCATTGAAACGTTACTAAAGTAATCGCTTCTAATCAAAAAGTCACTTCAGAAGTTTGGTTAACATTTGATAACACATTCACTGCGCTTCAGAGAGACCACGAGCTTTAACTGAACATTCATGAGGCATTTTCGCAAGATATTTTATGGCTAAAGCTCGGATCAGACTGATTGGGACCATCGGCTTTAGAAACAAAACCGTTTACTTTACTTGTTCACATGTTCTGCAGTTTAACCCAACTGTTTCCCTTAAGGTTGAGCAAAAAGGTTTTGTCATATGCTCCTTTTCTTCTCTGTGTTTGTAGTGCAACGAAAGCATTTTCGCATGAAGCTGCGTTTTTTGTATGTTTAATGTGAATTTCGCGTAGTATAATTTTGGTTGCTTACATTCAAATGTCTCAGTTTCACTCACCGCGCATAAAGAAAGTATGACCGTAAGATACTCTGTATTTTACTTTGTATGTTTATCTAAAAGATTTTTGTTGAACAGTGTTAAAAATCATTCTACCAGGTGTTTCCGGGAACAACGGAATAAACGCCGATAAAATGCTACTAAAAACATGTTTAACGTAGTATTATTTTGGTTTCTATATAATCACTTTTTAAATAACTACAAATGTCCCGTTCTTTTTTACATAAATTCTCTTAAATAACTGTACTTCATTTTACTTTTCAGAGTCCAAAATCGAGAATATTGGCCCCCATGTCACCAAGCCACTGGAGTACGCCCTAAAAAATCCCCTCGTATATGACGCACCATCTTCCTCCACTGATGGCGTGGTAAGTGGAAATCGAACACGTTTCCTCTTCAACCTCACGGCTTCCGAGCATGATCTTAGCGCCTACGGACGTCCAGTCGAATCCGTTCTCAAGATAAAGGGCCTTCGTACCAAGGAGTTTGGTACTTATGCATGCAGGATGCGAAACATTCGCGGCGTGGCCGAGGGCTACATTCGCCTAAAGAGACGGGGTATAACAGAACTCAGACCTGAAGGTAGGTTTGCATTGAGGCTCAAAGTAGGCTACTTGTGAGTAACAACTTAGATGGAACTTTGTTTTGACAACCAAAGATATTTTTCTTAAATTGCCCATGAGCAGGATTCTAGTTATGCCCTAACTGATTTATTTTTTCCCATGATCGCACGTTGATAGATGGTAACTTTCCTTTTTATAAGGCGATTCTCATAAAACATTAAGTATTTTCCATCAAAGTCCTTTCATGCATCACATCCTGGAAATAGTAGATGTCCAACTTTCTGCAATCTCGACAAGGATGGTTTCGGAAGACATACGTAAAACTGGCTAACTGCCCCATCGTAAATAAAAAACATATTTTCAAATGACTGCATCCTTTTAGATGAAGGCTTTTGTGACGTCGATCACATAAACTCATAGCCAAGTAGGCATTGTACTGACTGCCAGATCAATTTTAGCCTGTCTCTCGTCAGGCTTGATGATAAAAATTAATGCTTGTAGACACATGGAGGTCCAGGTGTGCAAAAGCCAATCCACAGACTAAATTTGAGAACCCAGAAATTGCATTGTCTATTTTAAAGTTCTCGAGAGAAAGAACTTTTGACCAGACCAGTTTAAACCGCAGAAATCAGAACCTCCTTTATTGCCAGCTAGGATTCACGATTAGAGCAATGTTCAGCCAAAATCAATGGCTGTATAGCATGCCAGCATGCTTGAAAATATTGCTCATTGCTCAACGACAATCAATCAAAATATAAACACAAGGGACATTTTTTTCTGGTTTATGATCAGCTTGTAGAATTTCGTATCTATTGTGGCCATCATGTTTTTGTGAAGGAGCCATAACTGGAACCAACCATGTTTTTAAGTTTGACCAAAAGGGTTGAACCATTTGTTACATCCATTTCTGGGACTTTTGTGTTGTTTTTATTTGAAATCACACTTAGGGACCTCAGCCACTTTTCTTTAAATTTATTCCCATTGGGGTCAAATTTCGGGTTCTGTCTTATTCTGTCAATTCTTTCGTGAATATGGTATTTGTTGGGAGAAAGAAAACTTCAAGTACACTTCCGTCTTAACCATAATAACTGTAGCTTGGTCAATTAACCTAAATCCTTGCTCCATTTCTGACTGTGTGCCTTACAGTGTCCTCCATCGGACTCCATTTTTGCTGTGAATTAATTTTTGGATGCGATCGTTGGCGTTGGAACTAAAGCAATTAGGAGGTCATTTTCACGATAGAAGTAGACGGATTCAAATGTATTCATTTTGGATGAAGAAATTGGAGGCAAGAATGAAGAATTCTTTTTTTGCCACAAAAATGCTCCAAATTATGACAGATTTTACAAGAAGCTTAATGGCAATGTGCATTTTAGGCTTAAAAGTCACAGAAGTATTATCGTGTCACGAATGCCTACTGAAAGCCCTCGAGTGAACCGGTAAGGCATATAAAGGCAATTTTCGTGGGTTGGAGGAAAAACACGAACTAAACAGTTTCATAGGCTTATAGTTTTCCTGTGAACAGACAAAGATACATACAGTTTTCATGAGATTTGTGATCTTTTATGGGGAAAGCAAATAGAGAAGTTAAGACGACTAAAGCCCCCGATTAAATTCCTAGGCGCGACCTTGATAGCTCTCCTGAAAATCAGATTGTGACAAGAAGAGTGTGGAAAATTCAACTAAAAGCACATGGGTGGGGTGGTGAGGAAATCCCAATCGGAGCCCTGCTTAATTTTGCTTGTAAAAACCAGGGATAAGGCAGGCTATAACTATTCCATTACGAGTAAGCGTGCATTGCAATGAAAGAAGCTGTCTCACTCTTAGAGGGGGTAGAGGAAGTGGTGATTCGTTCTGACTTTAAAAAGTTTTATTCTGAAACACCTTCCCAACCGTTCCCCCCTAGGAACAAAATGTTTGCCAAAGTTCCAAATTGGCTTAAGTTCCAAGGTGAAGGTGTGTATGTGAGTAAACTCAAACCTGATAGAACAAAGGCGAAGGAGGGTTAGTGAAAATGGAAAAAAGAAGGTGAACATGAGGTTACTAGGAACTTGATGTAGGGAGAGAAGACATGGGTTGCAGCTGATCATCTAGCCCAGGATTACAAATGTATGCTGTGTGATACGCTGTGAGGGAGGGCAAGAGAAGGAGTTGGGATGTAACGGTACAGTCCACGATGTTCAGTCTGCAGTATTGCGATCAGACTAGGCTGCTTTTTGGTTTTTTATGCAGAATAAAAATGTTTGCACGTCATGAGGCCACTTTGAGGCTGCTATTCTCCCTGCCTCTCCACCCCTGTCCAGAGAAGTCAGATTTATCGGACAGCATTTAAATGCAGATGCAAGCAGGGCAGGTGTTTTAAGATAACTGACAATTGTCTCAGCTCTCTACATTCACGAGTGTTTTACACCACGGTGGAATTCGATTCTTCCATCTAACCACTGCGGATCATAATCCTAGCTTATGAAGTTGTCGGAAGGCTAAACGCGGTGACTACGCTGTCACCAAACGCAACATCCATACTTCCAAGTGAGAAATCACAATATGGGCCATAAATGCTCACAAGTTAGGCAATTTTCTCTAACGTTCAAATCCCTTCTGAAAGGGAAGGCCTCTGTATTACTTCCTATTTCCGGGTTTTAATCGTTACTAAAAACTCCTACTAAGTAAATATCCAAGTTCAAATGTTCAAAAATAAAATCATTTGACATATTTTCTGTTCTGTGGAGGTACAAGGCTTCTTGACGAATTGGTTAATCAAAGCTGTGACAGCGAATGAAAAATCACCAGAGATTTTGCTCAAACGGAGGTTTCAAATCTTGATTCCTTTAGACGGTGGGTCATAACGAAGCGTCCAGTTCGGGTTTATTTGAGCCACCGAGAAAAGGCTTGTCTCCAAATTGATGCAGACAGCTGTACCCAATTCTTACGCTGTTGGAACATGCTGTCCTCTTGGAAAGTTGAAGTAATTATTATGCAGCCGTCCACTAGGCTCCTTCGAAAGAAAATTAAAATGACAGTTTGCTAGATTTACGGTTAAGA
Source organism: Schistocephalus solidus (assembly GCA_017591395.1). Classification (NCBI taxonomy): domain Eukaryota; kingdom Metazoa; phylum Platyhelminthes; class Cestoda; order Diphyllobothriidea; family Diphyllobothriidae; genus Schistocephalus; species Schistocephalus solidus. The sequence continues at coordinate 186,372 of WEDG01000168.1, forward strand.
AAGTTGAAAATTCATTTCAATTATAGCCACGGGGTAAGACTCTATTTCTTTGACGCATAAAGTCGCTACATTGTTGACGTAGACCGCTTAATATGCTGGGACTAATTGCGGACCAAAACGTGCGTGTATATACACCCCACTTCTACGAAAGAATACAATTACAGCATTTTTGTATACGGCATCTTTGACAGGAATCCCTGGTTGCAAATTTCAAAATTTGCTTCTCTTACTTGAGTAAGTTTACCTACATGTGGAAAGACATTCATTTGCAGTTGTTTTGCATGATTAATAGGATTTTTACCGGTCAAAATTTAATTGACACGCTCTGTAAATCACAAGGTTAGAAGAGGACGTTTATATCACCAAAGGACTCCCTACTTTAGTGGATGTAGCTTTGATATAAAATCAAGTGAAGTTCAAGCTAGGGTTAAGATTAGGCTGAACAATGTGCCTTGGTTAGGGTATGGGTAAGCGTTAAGGTAAGGGTTAGGACACATTAATATTAAACTATCCTACAAGTTGGTGCAAGGGCACCTGCGCTACAGGAATGGTGATCTTCTTTCTGAGGTCTACCCGGACGAATCATTCAATCAATCTCAACCAAACATTTCTAATAGGAGCCATTTTGAAGGGTGAACGTGATAAAAATATATACATCAGATTCACCTTACAGTGGTTATTCATGCCGAGTGTGTTTATAACCAACGGCTGATCGACAGTGGGAAGATTTTGGTTAACGAATCTATAGAATTTAGGATTTTTTACCATTATTTTACTTTTCAGGTAGGATGAACATGCAGTTAGCTGCACCAAGAGCGACCGATTTCTGCCTGGTGTTGGCTGCCTCACCAGTTGTTATCACAACTGCTTTCAAAACTTGAAATGTCTTGGTGTTTGCCCGACACAAACCATTCTTACGGCTCCCAATTTTATCTTATAACTCACTTTGAAATGTATCGGAGAGTAAGGCCTGTAACCGAGATGTTTTAAGTGTCCTTTTAAATCGGAATTCGGTTGCCGCCATAATCTAAAAGTATTTTTGGAAAACCTTTAAGTGGCAAGGACTGATGGAGGCAAAACCAAATCTATGCTTCTAATGATTGAGAAGCATTTATTCTAAGAGATGTTAATTATTATCCCTTCGCACCACCGAGCAATCGTTAGTACTGACGATCATTCTTTCTAAGTACTTACGTAAGCTAAAAAACGAACTGATCGGCCAGCATTCCCATATATTAAAACGCCGCAAAGTTTGTCAGAAAATCTCTTTTCATAGTGATTTGCACGAAACACCGTTATGGTAGAAGTGGTGCTAGCTAAAAGACCAGGCAGATGTAACTATCTCAACATTGCATTGCAAAGCAGCAAGGCATTTGACTCATCAGTAGATTCACCAGCAACCGCCGTGTGTTTTCGAGTAGATATTCCAGTTTCTGAATTCTTGCTTCTGAATTCTTGCTTCTGAATGTCCTACCTGTGTGGTGTATCATGCAGTCGCAATACAGCAAAAAATGTTTCAGTTAATCGGATAATCGTATTTTGGTGATGCCACAATACTACATCCCCTCTATCACGACCCGTCTTTAGACGCCACTTAGGCCAGCTCTTACACCCAAAAGGACCAAGACCGATTTCACTTTAGCGAATTCATGTCCAAATCAGCAGATTGGTAAACGCATGTGCTGCAATCTCTAGTGCGTTTCTATCTGGCCATTTTCTCGGTTTCCTATTTATTGCACCGTAACGAAAGGCATCTACTTCTGCTTCTACAGGCCATCGGGATAGAAGGTGCATGCAATTATGAGGATAAAGTTGAACCGCTATTTGACGAGATGGTGGTCAAGGTTGCATCCTTATTTTGAGGTTTCATGGATGAAACGCCTAGCTGACAATAAAACTATTCTCATAATTACGTGAAGTAGAAAAGGAAAGGCGTCAACTTACTGTCTTCGTTTTTTTCCCTAATTAAACAGAAATCGCTTATGTTGGGAGGATCAAGTCCGCTGCTGAACTCCCCAAAGCAATTTATGCAAAATCAGTAGCTCCCAGAGCCATGGCCAACTACCGGACGTCTACAACGGCTGCTGTGGCAAGCAGCACAGAATATCATCTTATCCTGGTCCTCCTTGTGAACATCATTCGCAACTGCGTCTGTTCAGTATGGACGCCAGTCTGAGGAGAATGTCTCGCAGTTGGTGGGAAGAATGCTGATCCGGCAAATACAACTTTTACAATTAAGTGCGTAGTGTTCCCACAGTTTCACCAAGTTCGTTTTGTACATGCACAAAATCGGGTACACATCCGCCTATTCCAGGCTAAAAAAGCCGGTTTAATGGGCTTTCTTTCTATATGTTAATAAATGAAACTCCTGCATTCTCGATGACACTGTTTGAAATGCCTTTAAAGAGTGTTTACAAATGATGAGTCTACCAATAAATTCATTGGTTTCAATTTAAATATCTACTTTTATAGGAAAACCATTCATCACATATGGGGCTATGTTGCCACCGGATGAAATTACACACAGCGACGGTTGCATTTTCATTGAGTACAGTTAATAGCCAATTCAATTGAATTTAAAATTTATTTGATTGAAATGTATTGGTTTGACTACGCATGTCCTAGGTGGCTGAACTAGCATATTACTTCAATGAAATAATCAGACTTCCATGTTAAATATTACATTTGCGTGAATCCTAAGCCAATTAGAAATGATCTAATTATTCCAATAACGGTATGAACAAAAATGAAATATTTTTTATCCAGTGCAACTAAAAGCAGAAGTTAAAAGTATATCGACAAGTTTTCCAAGATAAACTTAAGTGCAGACTTAAGGATGTCACAGCAGAGATATCTAGCGGATAAGGTGGCATTCGAAAAACTTTTTTGTGTATTTTAAGTTGACATTCCTTCTGGGTAGCACATTTTTAGCTGCAGCTTTCTTCATTTGTGGAAAACGCTTATCTAATAACTACGTTTCCCTACAGATGACATTCCAATGTTGAGTCCATCATTCGTATTGCACATTCCATTCACTGTGCTCGAGTAACTGTGATCATTATTTCGAACTCCGACCGTTGTGTTCAAAAACAATTAATAATTGAAAAGTGTTTTTGACATTATCCGCCATTTTAACGATCGAAGCTGGTCAGCCAAGCAATTCAGGAAGAAAGGTTTCAATTACTTTGCTAAGCTCGATGGAATGATAAACCAAACGTTTAAGCTGCTCAAAAAAGTTTTGCTAGTGAATACTTTGAGGTTATGTTGTATTTAAGACCTTCCGTCGCTGGGGTTTGCTATATTTCTCCTTACCTTACACAAACAAAGCTTAAGTTTGTAGTGGGGTGCTCATGGATCGCGTCAGGGGACAAAGCCATCTTATTGAATCTTGGGGCCATCTCTCTCGAGCCCCGGTAGCAGCCGGGTGTTATACCATCTGATGCTCGAACCCGATACCTGCTGATTATAATTTTAACGCTTTATTCATTGACCCGTGTGCTTGTTGTCTAATTGGTTGCGTTCATTTAAATTAAATATGGTAGTTGGGCGCTAACCGATTGCGTTACAAAAGATAGTCATCCCGTTTTCCCTTTAGGTCATTTCTCGAGCCCTGTCAGCAGTCGGTAAAAGGAAGTACTGTCCACTCTCGTGCACTGGACATGAGTTATGCTTAGCAACTGTCTGAGAAGTTCAACCATTCCTGTTTACATAGTACAGTAGGCATGTATTGGGATACAATTTTATCAAGAGTCCGTATATAAACTCCACAAAACAACACAATGTTAATGGAGGCAAAATTATCCAATGCTATCACTGTTTGGGGTCCTTCCTTCTTCTTTATTATTTTGAATAAATATTCAGCGAAGGTTACGAAATATAATTGGTTATATTTAAGGATTACATGTTGATTACAAAAAGCCTTTCATTTTTGATGTGGATCTTCTTTGCTTTTCTTTTTCTTGAGAAATAGATCCAACCATAAAATAGTTTTCAGCGATGAAATCTCTATAGGCGATTTGGCAAATTAAGTGGTATATATGGGACTCTTCTTTATTGTCAAGATTATTTAGCATTTCGGGATGGAAAGAGTTTTTAAGAGACGCAGATATTTTTCTTTAAACAGCTAAGAATTGAGTCCGTTATGATTGAAAATGGACGCTTAGAGCCCAGCGCGTTGAGGACCACCCATGCGAGACCAGAGGTTAGCTCTTCGGCCGTCGTCTTACATCAAAGATGCCGTCAAATATGTTTATAAAACAACAAATCTCTGGAGAATCAGAGGCAGCATCAGCCGTGGTGATTCACTTATGGCTCTAAAATTGCGGATCTGAACATGAATAATAACGAATTAACGTTAAGAACATTCTCCTAAGTCATCTGATCTCTACTATGTGTTATGCGTATGCTTCCTGTTCTAACAACATTGTCACATTTGTACAATGCGAAATGCGCAAATATCATTATTTAAATTCAGCAAAATAACCATGTTATTCTCCTACACCCTGCACTAACCTGCGCGTAGTATCACTACCCAGCCTAAACACCATTTTTTAAACACAATATAAACTACTTAAGACTGATTTTAAATAAAGTGTGCTTACCTGTGTGCAAATTTGTCTATCATTTTTGACGAAATTGAAAGAATAGACGGTGTCACGTTATTAAAAATCCGCCCTGTCCCTGTAGGTCACCCAGTGTCAATAACGATTTGTTTTGTATCCTTAATGGTCCTCTGATAACGTATTGGAAAATCAACAAGGGGTTTTATAATAATGGTCATTTTCGAATGGTTCCTGATGTCGTTTAAGCGTTTATGCCTAGAAGAGGATACACCAGTTACTGCTGTAACGTGATTGTCATTTTTAGCTGCTGACAGAGTTTAACTTATAAGGCTGGGTGCATCCAGTATTAACCGTTAAGTTGAAAGGACCTTGAAGCAATTATCAGAATACTTGGTGCCTGCGTCACTTGGTTGGGCAAGTCTAAAGATTTCTGGAGTCGCAGTTAGGAAGGTTATGAACTTTCCTGAAATTACTTGTAAAGAAATTGGTTTACAAATGCTTGATTAAGTCGTCTAAAAGTGATATAAGTTTATTAGTTATCTGACAATTCCATTGCCTGAGATATAGTTTGCCAGAACTGCCTTGATTTTAAAAACATCAGCCAGAAGATTTGTCTGTCATCACGACATGTCGAGTAACCTGAATGGTGCAGGGTAGGCGGTAGCAGCATAGTAAAATATGCATTTTTTGAAGAACCAAAATAGCATAAAAAATTTATCACGAAAAAATGTTTGGCTGTAGTTTTTCCGGATATGAATGAGTAAATGTTTGGCTTGGAAAGCTGATAATGAAACCATGAAAACAACGAACTACGCCATCCTATGTATCTGTCAGACAAGGATGCCATCTAAAATGAAGCTTCTCGGACGTTGCAATAACAAATAATAATCAAACAGGGAAAAAAGTTTGCTGCAGTTAAAAAATAACTACCAATGACTTTAAAATGGTGTAGTATAGCTATACTTTTTAATAGCGTCCACATTTGCATTTCTATGACACTTTAAACGAAACATCTATCCTTAATAGCAACCGTTTTTATTGAAATATTTGTTAATACAAACTTCTTACAGAACTTTCAGATCGATTGTGACGTATGTGTATGAAACAGGCCTATTCATTTCAATTCTCTATCTAAGGAAAGCTTAATACTGGCGTAACCAATCAGGATGAAACCCATTGTGCAAGCAACTAAACACCTTTTTTTACTGCAATTTATCTCAGTTAGAGGATATATGGCTCCCTGGCATTCCTAAGCATTTAACGTCAACACTCAACATCACCCAGCGAATTTTGCCACCAACAACAGTCTTCACTCAATCCTCATCAGTTGTCAGATGGTCCTTCGAAGTCAATGATGGTTGCTTTAATCGCATTTCATTACCTCTTCTATGCACGTTAACAGGGTTCTCGAAAAATGCATTTTTACTCCCTGGCGAAACCTTTCGGCAAGTAACTACAATATTTCGGCGCCACTCTGATGTGACTGATTTGTTTGTTTACTCCCCTGCGTACAGTTTCAGAAGTCTTTTAGATTCTACCCCTCTCTCTCTGCCCGGAGATTGCGTTTTGAGACTCGTTTTGGTATCCAGAATGCCTGCCATACGCAGTGTGTAAATTTGCCATTTAAAATTGGTCTCCGTTACAACTTCCTGCCTGGCGACGACATTATCTGATGAAGAACTAAAAGCAAACCCTTGGAACTACCCATGTACCTGTTCTCCTCTTTGTCCTAGACAGAGTAGAAAAGTATTCTATTTACCTGAATAAAATACGTTTGCCTTATACCAGCCACATGAAATAGACTAGTTTCAAACAAAATGCTAGAGTTTCTGACTGTTAAAAGGGGTATATTGGTAAAAATCCCAGACGAAAAACGAGTAGATCACGGGACCAAGTTTAAAAAAATGACTTGAAGTGTATATAAAGTAGACGCGTGGGAAATATATAACTTGCATGAACCCTGGAACGGTCTATTTTTGTTAGTCAATTTTGCTATGGGTTGATTTATTGGCCAATACAAAAACCAGAGCTGCGAAAATAAGTGAGGAGGCGAGTTCCAGGAAGAGGTAACGAAAAAGGAGACACTATCAATGGAACAAGAGCTCTTGTTCCAGTGCTCGTGTCCCCTTCTTCAACACCAGAGATTGTACAAGCATAATACTTTTGCCATTGAGGAGAAGGATAACAAATACAGCTTCTGCCATTTGCGAGTGTGAATAGTAAACCAAATGTGAGCGCCTTTTGCCGATTGCTTTAACATTTTGAACAGTCAAAATGCTTTTGCACAGGCTAGTTGTCCGTCATTGGCAATATATTCTACTCTTGTAGACTTTGAGGGGTTGGTGCATGGTTCACATATCCATCAAATTCTGAAGCCTCTGTGCCTTGGATTTTATAATTTTGGATTTGGATGACATGACTAAGCACAAGTCATAACCATAAAGTCTTGTTATCACACAAAGCTTGTTACATCATGAAGAAAACGAAGGTTTCATTGGAACAGATTTATTTATTTGTTGATGATTCACATGGCCCTGTTGGCTGATTATTGTAAAAGCGTCAAATACCTCAGATTGATATACAGTGGCTAGCCAATTTACTTTGAATTAATCAATTGTTTGGCTCTTTGGAGGACAATTTGGTAGGCTTTACGGGTCCATTTGTTATGAGTAACCAACTCGATATCCCTGTGCGCTAGTGTGCAACTAAACAACTGCAAACTATAGCATTCAGAATAAATTATCGATTAAAAGCACAAACTATACTCTAACAGCAAGCATTATCTGTCTCGCTCTCAGTGCGTGAAATTTCGGCTGCTTTGTGCACAATAAATTGCAATTATAGGTTCTGCAACTAAGTTTATGAAACTGGACAAAATAACACAGAAGCACGTACACAAGTATGAGTTGGCGTATCAGAGGTTACAACCAAATACTCAACTTGCAGTGCATCTCGGAGAAATTAATACTGTATTTTACCTTTAGGAAACGACCATCCTAGGGCAGCGCAGCTCAGTGAGGGACAATATTAAACTTGGAGCATAGTATTCTTATGTCAATCCGTCAACGGGCATCTTTATACATCTGAGCCATTTCGCACACAATGACAAGGACCAGATAGTCGTAGGGCACTTAAGAAAGTTGCACAGGCATGATCCATCGACGATCTCATCTGATGGTGGGAAAAAAATCCAACAGTAACCCGTAAAGATGCTTAACCATTCCCTCCCCCCGCTAAAAACGAGACAGCTGTCCATTAAAATACGCAGCTGTCGAGCCCAAAAACGCAGACTAAAAATGCCAAGTCGGCGCAAATATGGCTCCACCGAAGCCAACTGGCTCGGTACGCCACTTCCATTTCTGTCAATTTTGTACAGTTAAGGTTTTAGCAATGGTGCCCGGAAAAAGCTCACTGAATTTTCAGCAGTTTAATGAATTTGGCCTGACGAGGAACTTCATTTTTCCAAATGTTTTTCACACCGATTCTGTCATCAATACCAATCTAACACCTTTTGAAACCTATTGTTTATATACTTATGTTTTATTTTAAGCAAATACGTCGCTTTTATTCGTGTTCAACAATCTTTTCACTCCTTCGTATTAATCTCGGAGTAAAATACAGTGCAAATTCTCCAACTACTGGTGCACTCTTGCGAAAAAGATATACGTTCACAATTTATTTGTGGAAAACAAATAAATATACTTGAGTCGATCCAGCAGCAAACTGACGGATGGAGAACAGGCACGAAATTACTCTGCGGCATCACGATGAACAAAATCATAGGATCAGCTTATAGCCGAGTTATTCCGTTGTTACAGATTCCATTGAAATCAGTCTCTGAAATAGTCATCTTATATCTTTTTTGAGACTCATGGTAGTTTTAAAAAACCTAGAGAGAAAAAGTATTGTGCTCTACTACTTGACCTATACTAACCGCTCTGCGGCTAATGTTGCATATTCCCGATCTAAACTGGCAAGACAACGAACCTGCGGCTCCATACTTAAAGCATTGGACTTCTGCTTAAAGAGGTCGTGCGTTCGAGTCTCGGGTTCGGCACCAGCCGGAGTTCGGTACAAATGGCTGATATCGACTAATTGAGCCAAAAAGAGCAATTTCAGTCTCCCAAGTCTTATTCGGCATCGGTCATCTGCCACTATAAAAACTTGGCTGACATTGAAAAACGGATATATAAAACGTATCCATGCATTAAAAAGTTGACAGTTACAATTTTTTGGGCATTTTTGATTAGCATACCCCTAAAAGCTGTTTTGCTTTCATTTTTAGGTCAAATTTTTAATTTCTTACTGCTCAGTAAGTAAACATCTTCCCTATGCGCACTGCGCATATGCAAACAGAATCCCAATCTTCCAATGCAGTGCTCCTAGCGCTCGTTAATAAATGTTGTACCACATCTTTGTTTATTTATTTCTGTTCCAAGAAGGACGCTTCTGTAAGCGTTTAAATTGTGCTGCAAATGAGAATGACGTACTTCTGTTAGGTTGTGGTATTAATTATCTCGCAAATTAATCCCAAGATAATTTAAAAAGGAGCACAAGTTTGGCCTTTAGTCACGTTTTATTCTATCGTCCTATAAAAATCATTACCCGTTGAAAGTGAACAGTTTAACTATAGCGCACTGTCATATTTTACACAAACATATCCTGCAAACGAAATACGTAAAAATTGTTTATTCATCGGGTAAAAAGTGTTTTTAAATATAGTTCATTACGGGATGTGTTCTACCCATTAAGTAGTATAGTTCTAACCTCAATTTATTTCGAAGCACAATTGCTGCTACAAAACGCCTTTGTCCCGTTTCACCTTGGGGCCGAATCTTAATCTCTCCTGTGCCGTCGCATACCAGCAAAATGAGACTGCAATGGCCATTTCTGACTTGTATGCCGTCATTAGCCAGCCATATATAACCGCAAATATGCATGACGTGATTATTTAACCAGTATTCTCGGTTCACTGTAGTGTTATTTAATCCAATAATTCAACCTTTGAAAAACGGGTCAGTGATCAGTTGTGATTCGAATATTAGCTTTAGTGGCGTTCCCAAGCAGTTGCAAATTCACAAATTATAATGGGAGGATCGTATGGTGCTTACGCGACAGTTAATTACTCCTGATGCCAACTAACAGAGATCTGTATTTTAACACTTATTGAGAAGGCGTTCGAAGTTCGAGTCCCGATGATTTTGAATCATAAACTGGCCAGCTCAGTCATCAGTGTCTCTGCATGTTCACTAGTCACTTTTTGGAGTAAGTTCTACTCCATTTATCCTGCACACCTCTGGTGCTTATGTAAAATAAGAGCAAAAAGACCTTTGCTGCAATCTTTTGTAAGCCATAGTAATAATGCTATGGGAACTGAACTAATTGAATACGTTTTCAAGCGTTCTGAAAGGTTACCTTATCCCAAATTCATTAAGGAAGGAAAATGGAGACGTTTTTATATGAAGCAATCTAAAGCAAAAATGAATATCCCTGCTAAGGTATTTCTTAAAAATATTATTGCTGAACATAGACTTCTTAATTTTGTGGAGCAATATGCACTGATAGAAAATCTGGTTGTAGCGACATTTGTTTGAATTTGAGGCCAAAATCTCCTCCTGTATTAAATGTTTTTGAAAAAGATGCTACTTAACACACACTTTGAACCCTTTTACCATCATCATTTTAGGTTAAAACCATATATGAACACTTTTTGTTAGGGTTGCTTGTGCTTCCTCAGCCAACCCTAATTTTCTTCCCAAATGCATGGATATGCCCGGATAAGATCGCAAGGCATAGATTTTTGTAATCTGTTTCTGCACTCGATTATATTTGAAGAACGTTTTTGACATCTAAACAAACAGACTGACTGGTGACTGGGATAAGTTTTATTTCTTCTAATTTAATCCTTCTAAGCCTATTTAATTTCCCGTCGAAATTAAAACGGATCAGAGGTTAATTTTGATTATAACAATGCGACTTAATTACCCAAAAAAACAATTTCCCGTTTTTTATCTGTCTAAAATCAGCATTTATACTGGGTGATCCCATACGAGTGGCTAAAGTTTTTATAATGAACCACCCATAATACTGCAAGTATTACTACCAGTGAACTCATAAAATGAAAGTTGAAACTAGGAAACACATTTTCTATTAGAAAAGCCTACTTAAAGGGTATTAATATACATTATTGTGCAGCCTTAACCCACAATATTTTCATGCAAATTTAAATATCTTAAATTCAAATAACTTTTAATACATTTGGTAGCTGAACTTGTTTTCATTAAGCTCTGTTATAATCAAAATATCATATTCAGATTGTATAATGATTCTTCTTATCAGACAAATTTTGAGCCGGATCACCTGTTGTATTTGCATTTTGATTCTGCAATCTGTAGATTTTTAATCAAAAGAAAAAAATATGTTTCATTAATTAGGCATTATACGGGACTCCTGAGATGCTTTTATGATGTTAAATATGTTGTTTACTTCATATGCAGTATTAAAATGAATACAAGCATAGTATTTAAACGGACATTTAAGTCTTCGAAATCCCACAATTTAAAGGTTTTACAACCGATACATACTCTTTCTTTACTTCATTTTTTGGAGTGAATGTGATTTTTACCCAAAACAATACAATAAAATATATGTAAAGTTTTTTATAAAAAATATGTTTGAATTTTTAAGGTTATCAAAAATACTTCATACTAATACTAGCTTATACTAAAAAATAAATACTAATATCTAAAATAAATAAAAAATCATTCACTTTTTGTCCAACGGAGAAATTACAATTTGGTCTAAAATATATTTGGGTTAAACTGCTCCAAAACCATATTAAAACTCTACTTAAATCATATTTCCTAATCGGAAGCACATTTCAAAATTTCGATTATTATTTCATGAAAGCGGTCATGCACATACAGATTATGATGATATTTATTTACTAGAATTTAGGTGGCTTGGTAAATCTCACTTGTTTGACGTTTTATTTAGCTAAATATATTGATTTGAGTTAAAACAAATATTATAAGAAATCGTTATCTTTCACGTTGTTGTGTCTAAAAGATTTGAGTTCCTTTATTTTAATTCAAAAAAGCAAACATTTGTCAAAAACCTCAAAATTTGGATCCAACATTAAAATCGCATGTAGTTGCTGAGCAGATTTCAGTCACAGAATATTTTTTTATTCCAAAGACTGTGAATGAACAAAGCTTATTAATCGCAATTTTAAAGAACCACATTTTATAAGACCCCGTTTAAATCTCCAAAATTTATGACAGATTATCCATTTTTCAATAATTGAGAAACTAAGAACAAGGGTTCTAACTAAATTCTGTTGATACCAACACCTTTCATTAAAAAGGCACACTTTTAATTTTACCTAACAAAGATTAATTTCAACGGTTACTCAATTTGGACAACCTTGACTTTCGACCCACCGTTTGATCATCTATAAAAATACCTCAAAAAACAACGATACTTCAAGCTCATTATCTTTTTTCTCTGCACAGGGTAAAACTATACGTCAATGCATTAAATTTACCACATTTCATCAAATCTTGACCACGCTTTGCTGATTGTTTGATCTTGACGTCCATTTCAGGTGTTCTCACCTTCCACTTTAATTTATCTTGGAATAACTCTGCATTATAATCAATATGAAAGCTTGACTGAAGTAATATGTCCTACTCGAACACAGAAGTAATATAATATCGCATCAGAGACGCTTGCTGCTGTAGTTTGAAAGGACATTCATCTGGTTGCCAAAGCAGGTATTCTCTCCGGGAACTTACCGAAACTTTATGTCCGCCACAATTTTGTGCAATGCTATCAGCAATAACGGACTTACAGCTTAAATAAGCTTGTCCTAAAGCGAACAAATAAAGGGAAGGAATCAGCAGTTTCCGGAATTATAATTAATTTTTTTTAGTTTTATTGGGTCACCAAGTATGAACCTAAGAGCTTCGCATTACACGATGGTCGTGTTTTTAATTTTGGAAGGACGCTGCGACACATTTTTAATTTCCTAAGTGTTTTCGGCTTAAAAATAAAACATTTTGTCATTATTTTTGTTTAAATTAAGCAAACTAGGAAATTCGTACCAATATTAAATACGCGTTCTTATCTGGAAATACCATATCGTAGACAGTTTGGACTATTTATTGTGTATTTTGCTTTTATAGAACAGTACCAAGCTTTCTTGCATCACAAAAATGATTCATTTTTTTTTCGAATCCGGACGTGTTGTGCGAAAGTGATGCAATGCGCTCAATGGATCCAACGTTCAGCACAATGTTTGGATAAGGGCAAATCCATAAAACATTAAACACTTAAGTGAAATATTAATTAAAAGAAGTGAATTGTGTGTTGTTGATCTAGCGCGAGGTTGATCCGTTATGCTTTCGTGTAAAACTGACTCGTCGACCATGAATAAACTTTACTACAACTCGCAGGATCAAAGGATTCTAAAGCTTGCAGAAAAAGTATATATTGTTCAAACGATCAATTTATATTTAATTGCTTGAAAAAAGGAGGCCAAATTTCAGCCACTTGACAGTGGTAAAAAGTTAAAGGAGTTAAAGCTGGAAGTGCTCTATCATCCAACCCAATCTCTTAGACATTGCCCCGAATGTCTACATTTTCTTCCGGCTGTAAATCAGATCTTCCAAGATTTCATTGGCTTTCGATTATCAAGCGCCTTCAACATCGGACATAACAAACTACCGTCAAAATAGTGAAATTACGTTGTCAATATAGCTGCATCTTTTGACGCATAAAACTAGTTCTTATATTAATAACGCAAGAACTATGTTTTTTCTACAAATTTCATACTTTGCGACGCACATCACTCTAAAATCAACCATTGCACGTACTTCACAGCAACGCTAAGTCTTCAAACGGGCATTTCGTATTCCTTCTCTGCTCTTCGGTACATCAAACTCATCCTGTATCATAGGTATTGCTAAATTAATAGTCTTCTTCTACTGCAGCCGTCAACATCACCGCAGACTGCCCACTACTGTCAACAGCAATAATTTCGCATAGAGAGAGGTCTTATAGTGATAATGTTTGGACACACAAATGAATTAAATTGCTATGTAGGGCCTGTCAACTGCTCTCGTCCAGTCTAAAGAGTTCAGGTGTTAATTAATTTATTCTCAAGTGAAGTGATAGATGACTTGCTTGGTTTTTCTAGCATTCACGACTGTGAGTTGTGATTTTATCTGCTGCCTGCTAATGATCCGTCGTCCTCATTTACAAATCAGGGTGTAAACGGCCGTAGTTGTTTGCTCTAAGATGCCGAAAAGCTAATGACTGACTCGCATTTGTCGACAAGTTATTTTGAAATGGTGGAAAGAATAATTAAAATATATTTTGTTGAAACTTTTAACAAATGGCCAACATCAGCAAGAAGAAAAAACCACTTTGAGTACGTGTAAGTTGGCAATCAAGAATTAAGTTGATTGTAAGCCCCAAAATATAAATGATAAAAGATCATTTTAGGCATCCTTATCGAAAACTACTTGGATATTCCTGATAGATGCGGAGTTTCATTTAAATCCGCGTGCTATCTGCCTCACACTCGGTTAAATGAAGACATAAAACTTGGTTTTTCCTATTTACAAGTAGCAGGTAATAATCATTACTTTACAAAATAAAAAAACCGTTTGCCTAGTGCTTTTAACAAGGTGGCCTGCAATCGTGACGTAATAGTGCCTTAGATGACAGAAGCGAACAGGTGAATTCCAGGAAGCAGTTAAGAGGAGGAAGATGCGTGGTGTGATTATGACTCGGTAAAGTGACGTACTGTCAGTGGCAGTTTCCTCGAAATTCAGTTCACAAGGCAAGAAGAGAATACCGAACACCTGCCTTTCCTTGAATTCCTGATCACACGTAACTCCTAAGGGAAAAATAGCACCACGGGGTATAGCAAGGCGACTAACACCACTCAGATCCTCTATTAACATTGTAACCATCCGATAACGCATGAACGCGGCTGTGTTAGGGCCTTCTTCCAGAGGGTAAAAAGTACATTGTGATCAATCGGAGGGAGAAGAAAGTGAACTACATCAAATCCGGAAGCAACTGAAAAGGAATGAAGACCAGAAATGCTTCACTTGTCGCTATTTCCTTACGTACCAGCGGAAAACACATGGAGGAGAGCCACCAACACAGAATGTCAGAAGCTACGGAACATATTGCTGCATAGTTCGGCGTTGGTATCACTCATCGTCCGAAAAATACCACGCGTGACAGAATCATGCATATACAGAACCGATTGGAGGCAGGTTAGCAATCTGCTGTATCTGTACACATCTCGTGTCATAACTGCCCTAGCCAATATACAGGCCAAACCGGAGGGTGACTAAGCTATCGAATGATTGAGCGCAAATCGGCAGTTCTGAGAGAGTACCAACTGTTTGCGGTCGCTACTCTCAACTTGGAGGAAGGCCAGTAGCTAGCAATAAGATGCAGTGGGAACTGCTGAAGGTCTGGGTGTCTGACATCAACGCAATCAGCAGGCACCTCGATACACGCGCTTCGCTCGCGCAGCCAAGAAGCGTGGCCCAGTTCCCAGCAGGGTGCGGACCTAGCCTTATCGCGAACACCACCCCAACCCCTCCACCCTTAATCTCATCTATGACTAAAGAACTGTTCGTTCGTCGTTGTTGTCTATGATGCTAACTTCCAGTATGAACCCCAGAAGCTCAGGCTGATTCACCTAGTTCCAGTGCTCGCCCGTTCGTCGCCTATACAGCACACCTTTCGCTTTGTTCACATGAAAATGTAGCACATAAAACAGATATTATTTATTTCTGTCAGTATACCGATACTCAGTGAAGCTAGGATTTCATCTGTATGCTAGTGCAAGTCGCGCGCGTCGGCAATTAGCACAGAAATCAAATGACGCCATTTGAAAAATGGATGAAAATGTAAAAATACGATTAGTTTCTCATCAGGTACCGATTACTGGTTACTTTTTGGTCATTTTATTGGCACATTCTGAGTGCAAATGAACGGCTTAGAACGTGGACCTTTGACTGAATAGCTGTTTACAAGTAAATGAATTTATGCTCACACCCCTACTCCCACCAAGTTAATTTTAGATGTTCCTATTACTGTTTATCGTACTCTGACTAGAGAATGTCTTAAAATTTGAACACTGCCACTCATCCACAATGGCTTAAGTCATTCAAGACACCTCGTCTTTCTGCAGAGTAGGACACGCGATTCGTAGTGAGAGGCAGTCGTAGAAAGAGTTATAAACGTTGTATGTTTCAATTTCACTTTGCTCCTTCTCATGCAAGCTCGTTTTAGATTTAACATTGTTCGTATTTTCGTGAATCCTTGTAAATGCTTTCTCAAGTGCAAAGGACACTCGCAAGTTAACATGAAAAACTGGAACCAACAATGATTCCAGTAGGCTTTGTTTTGTAATCTTCAAACTGTACGGCAGTTTGCCTTTTCAAGCGCACATTACTATGGGTTATGCCACGCAAACAGCATCCTTTAGCTCTAGGCTTTTGCTGTTACACCCAAAAAATTATTTTTTTAAAATAAATTTCGAGATGACCTTTATATGGAGCAATCTTTGTGGTTGGGCTAGTGTGCCTTCGAGCAAATCCATTTAATGTTGAACTTGGTAGGATCACACTACTGAGGACATATTAGCTTGTTCGGTAAAGGAGCCACAGACTTAAAACAATATATTAAATGGAGTCGCCTGGTGAAAAAGACTTCTTTTAATTAGGCGACTCTGGGTACATTCACGTCAAAGTAACCGCCAACTGGCACTTCAAACATTGATTTTGATTATACCTACTATGTACTCTACAGCGTGGGGCGCGGAGACGGGGACTTGCAATGCTTCTACCTCACTTCCTCTCTCATACCTCCACCTTGGTACAAAGTCAAGACGGAGCAAAGAAGGACGGAGATGGGAGAGGCTGCAGGTTTAAATTGGACAACCTCAGGATCTTTACACAGATTACTCGTTATGGAACTCGTCTGATTGGGAAAGCACAAATATTTACCCAGAAGTCAGCATAAACCTAACCAATCAGCAGTTGGAGGCTCACAGATAAGCCAATGCTTGACTCGTATTACTGCCGAATCAAGGTTTGTAATTCAAACCATCTTGACCTTATATTTGGGGAGAAAACAGTATTCTAAGAAAAAAACAGACTTTGGTACTCGCAAATCATATGTGTCTTCCTGAAGTTTATACTCAGAGTTCATTGAATGGTCGCAAAACAAGCAGAAAATTGTAATGATTTGGAAAGTATTCCTTGTTATTCAAGCAAATCTTTTGCTCTAATTGCCCAATCAGTACTCAACAGTCGAGTTTTATTATCATCCTGTCACCTAGATAGTTTTCACTTTACTTTGGAATATATCGCGGTGGTTTGAGGTGAGCTCTGGAAACTGGCCGTATGGAAAACCTGGGACCTATATGGCTGATAAAAAAATTTGACTATGCAGCAGACGAACTCCCATAATGAGGCCGCGGACTAATAACATTTGGAGCCTCTTGAGTTGCTTTCCATAAATCATTTTGTCTAAAATCCTTTACACATTTTACCTATTTTTCTTGCATATGGAAGAGTCTTTGAACCAAATTACTGGTTCGTTGCCTTCTCATCATCATGAGTATGTGGTTACACTGAAAGATTTGCTCTCGTGTGGTCCTGTTCATCGAAAAACTGATCTCTCTCAAAGTGACGATGCTGAAATAATGCTTCACTTCCCCCATCCCGAAATGACCCCTAATTGTGCATTTGACTCAACCAGGCAGAAGTAAAATAGATCTTATCCTTATTCTTTTATCAATTTTACCCTTTTAAATGGGCTACCGCTTTCGATGAATCGATTGACTGCTAGAATTAAAGTTTTCTTTGACAGGAATCCTCCTACAAATTGGACAGACACTAAGGTTAATAGACGCGAACTGGTGAGTTTCAGGAAGATGTATAGAAAAATAAGATGATGAAATCGTTGGAAATGGCCTGACGTTTTGGATTCTCTCTCTAATTCATCTTCATAGACAGCTACAGAAAAAAGTAAAAGGGGTACAAGGAGTGCAGTATGTTTAGGGCAGTTTACCAGGCTACCACAAGTCTACTATAGTTGGCAGTCCTCGTGTTCTTCGCTGTGTCTCGTGGGTGCTACTGCGATTGTTTTTGGTCGGCATCCGAGTCTTTAACGGTCATGAGTGCATCACTGTTGTCAATCCATGGCGTGCTGATTACTGGGACACTTAATCCTCTGTCACCGGGACTGCTTGTCACCCGTGTCATCCTCTGGTGGCTAGCAATTTACCCAGACAAATATCGCAACACAGAATATAGAGCCGCGAGTTTATTGCCCTTTTTAATCGACTGCTGGCCAGAGAACCATAATTTGGGCAGTTCACGGCTCACGCGGTTGTTAGCTCTTGCGAGAACTTTGGCCTCATGAAACTTGAAGGTGTGGCCAGGTCCCGTTGCATGGCCGTGACCTGAGATACAGTTTCCTTCCTCCTCACTGGTGGCGCATGCTCGGACATTTGCATGTGGAGCCATCTCGCAGTTTCTTCGACGTATTTGCTTTGTCCATAACTGCACCAGATTTGGTTAACAACTACAGAAGTTTCCTGTCGTGGTAACGGGTATTTCGGCCTTTTTATTTGGCATCTGACAATTGCTTCTGTCCGACCATCGCATTTACTATGACTTCCAGTGAATAACATGAGGACGGCCAACGATAATAGTTCTGCGGTTTCGTGGTTACCACCCCTTGTGAATAATATGCACCCTGTGCCCCTACTACGTTTTCATACAACTGTTACAGATTATGGATTCGAAAGAGAATCTGAAACGTTAGGCCAATAAACGTCATGTTCCAGCAATGGCCTTTCATTCTTCTAAATGGACGCTAATGCCTGTTCATCCTGCTAAAGTGATTTATAAGTGAAGAAATCTCGAAGGGCTGGGGCGCTGCATACGTGCAGTTTACTAGCAAACCTATAAGCAACTGGAGGCAGAATGCGTGTCCTTGGGGTTGTTATGAAGAAGGTGAACGCGTGACCACTGGAACAATATGTGTAATATCCTGAGATATTGAACTCCGCAGGGAGCTTGTCTCTGAAGATTGTGACCGTGCTACAGCGAGTAAGTAATTTTGTCGGCAAAAACTGTGGGAGTGGGTAGGTGGGCAGGAGGGAAGTAGGTAACTTTTATAGTAAACACGTCAAGCAGATAAGCAGTCGCTAGCCGACGTCCCATCTATCTGGATTGAAACTCAAAGAACAAACAGACAAGTTTAAGGAAGCAGTTGAGAGGGGAGAAGCGTTCGTTGGAATAAGAAGTTTATAAGCCTGATGGCTTGGAGTCGAACTCGAACCCATCATCGGAGAGAGTAGCAGATAAGGTTGTTAGAGGCACAAGGTGAGCAGTATTTATGTTAAGCAGTAGCCACGGTATCATATACATCCCATTCCAGTTTCGCGGTCCCAAATTCTGTGTTGAAGCCTTGTCTGAGCACGGGAATGGGTCACGTATGGAAGCGTGCGTGGCCAACACCTCCACTGACAGTGAGCCAAACTGGTGGTCATTATCATGCCCAAATCCAACATAGATGATGAAATCATGACTATTAACGGTTCAGACGTGGATGAACAAGCTATCATAGCATTAATTACGACCCCCAACGGTGATCGTGAGAGCTGGTAATTATAGTATGCATGTAATCGCGTGGCCAATACGTACTATAAATACTGCTCACGTTGTGCCTCTACCGCCCTTATGTGCTACTGTCTCTGAGTATGGGTTAAAATAAGAACCCGAAACGTCAGGATAATAAAATTCTTGTTCAAACAATCGTTTCTCCTGCGAAGTTTTCAAGACTACGGGCGTTTTCTTCTCAGTGTTAATGGGATAATGTGGTAACGTTTTCTGTCACAATGCACACACTCCTTAGCAGTTCAGCATATTAAAAGCGTATACATTATCTACAGAAGGTTACCTTACTGAATGCGTAAAAATAAGCGTTCATTATCTGGGGCTGTTACATGAATCCATAACGGGGTTCCGTTAATAGACCATCCACATTATACAGGGCTGGAGTAGAAAAAAGAACGTTTATCACTACAAAACATCAAGAAGAGAAGACGCGACGCTCAACCCGCTTTTTCTCCAATGACTTCCTGGTCTTTAACTTTAAACATAAGTTATCACATCGTCCATTACATTGTGATTCGGAGAAGGTCAATAATACAGCATTTGAACGCGCGACCAGTTAGACAATAGGTGTAGAAGTCTGAGCACTCGAACTCACACATGAACCCAGCAGTAGAGACGATGAAATAATGAGCCGTACCCTCAAAACCTACAGCCTGACTCAGAAGTCTACCTAGGAGCACCGCTTGCTAGAGTTTGTGATAGATAATCAGGCAAAAACGAAACATCGCTCCTCTAAGTTTTTCTACATAGACAACCGGATGGGTCTATCCAACGCAAGGCATTTCGAAAGGAAACCTGGCTGGAACTCTAGAGTAATTTTCACAGTTTCCTTCTGGTAAATCTAAAAGTAATGTAGTCCAGGGATTGAAGCAGAGCTCCAGTAGATGCAGAACACATTCTGCTTAAGTGGATATCAAAATATTTTTGCAGCGTGCTAAAAAGCCTGTCGTTAAAACTACTGAAAAGAAACACTTATTCCCAAGACGTTCTTTTCTAGGGGTACGCAGCAAACGAATTATTAAGGTGACGTCTAAGGACAGCTTTCACGAGTGTTTTCCTCGCGGGTAACTAGCCGCTGCTGTTGTAGATGCGCTAAACAACCACGGAGACCAGCTAAGTACATGACAGGCGTTATAAGGGTTGAGCTCCCATGGTGGCGTGATGGCACGCGTAGGTGTAGGCTCACGTCGCACCACCCCCTCTTGCCATTTAGAGCACTCCCACGCCATGGGATCTGATTAAGGCCTGACGGCGTGGACTGGGACCTCTTCGGTCATGCTACTCGCCTGTGCCTCTCCCGCCTCTGGTCTTCTTGACTCTGTCTTGACACTAAACACATGCGGGTAAGGGAGGAAGGAGTGTGGTAGCTGCTGCAGCGCACGTCTACTACCACTTAAAAATATTTTCGCACCAAAATTCAGTGAAGCACACGGTGCACATCTTTGGACTACGACGGTCAAACCGTTGTCAGGCAGCCAGGTCTCCAGCGACTCTCGCCCCACATTGTTGCCAGCTCACGCCGTTATCCGCGTGCTTGCAATGTTGACTTCGTGACCTGCCTCAATGGGGTGTCTTTATGGACGCTGTTTCAAGAGGTTAAAACGTTTGGCAATAAGCCGAACGTACAGGTATAAGAACAACGGCCTCTTTGAGATCGAATAGCAAAGAACGAATTATCAAAGAACTTCCTCAGCTTATGTCAATGAGAGAGAACCGCCAACACTCTGGCACCTTCCACCGTATTTTTAAAAACATTTTTGAAGCACTGAAAGGTACTGGAGCAGAGTTTTTTGGGGGGAACCACCCATCTTCCTGCAGTTTTCATACGGAGCAGAATTGCCTCAACGCAGATAAGAAAGCAGGTACTGTTTGAGAAGAATTAGATGCGTTCACTGGGACGATTCGCCTAACGTTTCGGATTCATGTTCAAACTCATCATCTGTGACATCCTAGAGCATGGGTGAAATTTATATACCTAGATACGGATCGTTTATATGCCCTCTCGTTCCACCCCTGATGGGACAAGGGACAAGGAACGCTCCATAATAAAGGTGGTTTTGCGATCAATTCAGAGAAAATATGTGTTTCAAACTAAGGGAAGTGGCACGGTTAATATCAGGTTTGTTGTTTTTGGTTTCAGTTAGTATATGGAAGTATTTAACTTCCTGAAATTACGCTCATGGCTATTTGCATTATGGGACTGTGGCCATTCTCATGTTCTGCCGGGCGGAGTTTATTCAAGGAATATAAACCAATCTCAAAGGAAATAAGTTTTTTGGTTCAAGTTAAGATTAAGACTATGTTTATGGCTAAGGGAAGCTGCGAGGTCAACATAATAGAAGCAGTTAGAGTTTGGGTTGCATCATCATCATCGAAGCAGATCAGGTGCTGACATTCAAAGACCATCGCAGTGTCATCGACCTGGACATTTAATTGACGATGGACGAAAAAGAAAACGACGAGATGCTCCTTTTGATGTTATTTTTTACCACAAAAGACTGTGATGCCTAAAAATCAAAGTGTTTAGTAAAGATCCAAATACGACACAAGTACTAAACTTCGGCAGTTCGACCATCGATTCTGATGAGACCTACGGTGTGTTGCAAAGCAGGGTGATGCAGGAACGATGACTTGCACGCGAATTAGATCACAGTTGGAATAAACTTGCACTGCATCTACCACATTCTCTCCCGTTCCTCAACCTGAACCCTGATGTTATGACCAGGCCAAAAAGACCGGAGGCTAGTGAGGGTGCATGTACCTGGTGTGGCCTGCGCCATCCCTAAGCAAGCCATCACACCCGACTCAGATCCAACGGAATGTGAGTGATATTAAGGCCGCATTTAGAAGGATTCGTTGCAGCCTGACTCTCAGTCTGCCAGTCAACCATTCCACACGATAGTTCGACTGTCGTAGTCTGACGATGTCCACCGTATGCTCCATGGAAGAGTGGAGCAGGGACGGTGACTTGTGTGAGAATTAGTTTTTAGTGATAGTAGCCTTGCGCTGCAGCTACCGCACTCTCTCCTCCTCCCTCACCTGAGCCCGGTGTCAAGACAGAGTCAAGAAGACCGGAGGCGGGAGATGACGCAGGTGGCTGGCGCGGCCGGGTCCCCTAAGTCCTAGCCACCCCTAGGCGTGCCACCACACCTCCCATGTTCGGCATTTGTTAGCGGAGCGCAACCCGAATAACGTATGCCGTGCCCTGATATGGCCCCCGTGTTGGTCCAACGCATCTACCACGTGGCCCGTTTAGGGGGCACAACCACTTCACTTAAACACACACACAGAAACACAAGACCAAGTTATGTTTTAACGTTTGATGAGGCCAACATCTTTGTAAGATGTGACAACGGCTTGAGCTGCGAACTGCTTGGTTCATGGTTCTTAGGGCCAGAGTTCATCAACAAGCGCAGTTAACTTCCGTTCCCATAAACTGTGCTCAGACTTGGCCTGGGCAGAGGAATCAGTCGCGTGAGGACGGAGTGAGCAACGAACAATTCCAGTGGCAGCGAACCAGACATGATCATGCCAACACCCAACGGGGATGGTGTAATCGCGAACTGACATACCAGCATCGCGTCATTTACGACCCCCAACGGTGATATCGAGAGCTTCTAATTATAGTACTGATGTGATCGTATGGCAGATAATGCACTCCTTGTGCCTCCAGTTCTTTTATCTGCGACTATAGCTGATGATGTGTCCAAGGGAGAATCTGAAATGTCCGGCCAATAAACTCCTTGTTCCAACGAAACACAGTTCAAACTGGACAAGGACTGATCTCGCGATATTTCAAGCTCAACCGGGTCGTTAAGGGAGGCTTCAGTAGGTTGATGACACTTCAGCTGCCAAGAACAGTTTAAAAGTGCATGATAAAATGCATGCGAATATCGGAAATTGAAAAGGAATTGCAAAACAACCACAAGCACATTTTTTGTAATCAGTTTCCAACACCCTGCTGAAATAAGTGAACATCAACTACGTATGACCCAATCGTTGATACCCTTATTTTCTTCCAGTTAAATGACTTAAGAGAAGGACCATCGGTTAGCTAAGAAAAGTATTGAGGACGTTAAATACCCTTGCAATGTGCTAAATGACGTAACGGAGCTGAGAAAACGAAGAAAGGTGTGCATGACCTAGGGTTGGGTATGACAATTGATGTCGGCTAAGGAGTCAGAGATGGCCATTTTAGTCTCCCCTTTTTTCGTTGGCATTTTACATCTGCCATTACTACTACTGGACACCAAGTGGATGCTGGCGGAGCTCGAGTGTGAGCCCCAACGCAGAACGGGCCGAGTGAGTTCCGTTAGTGATTGGTGAACGTTCATCAAAAACTGTAATTATTCCCGACTTCAATTGGCAGGAAGATAAGCCCGTGGTTCAAAGTTTAGATAGTTTGAATTCTGATCAGCTGGTTGGGATTTCAAGCCTCGGTTTGTGCATAATCTGTGTTTGGATATGACTGGCTGATGACGGCTAGTAAATATGAAGTTATCATTCCAGTATTCCTTGTCTTTGTCGGTGTTGTTCACAACTCGGTCAATCGCTTAAATTGTAGCAATTTCCAGACAAAGCTGAAACAAGGAACAGGTGGCAATAGTTTAAACCGCAAAGAGACGATAGCCATATTATTCAGCCCGCTGATCAAGTGATTATAAATGGTCATGGGATAAAAAAGTGATTTTTAGCCTTGAAAATGTTACTCCAAGATGCCGACGTCAAATATTATTTAGTCAAAATAAAACATAAAATGAAACCATTCTCTAGAAATGATGCTTATACATAAGTAAGAATCAGTGAGTCCAAATTTATGTCACTTATTGGAGGCAAATATTTTAAATTCACGAAATGAGGCGAATGTTCGCATTCCAGGCACTAGACTGAACATCAACTGATCGAGGCCCTAGCACGGTAACAAAACCTGGGACAGATCGACCGACCACCGTGTGCCACAGAGCTGTGTTGGCGTAGAGATAGTGACTTGCGTTTATGGTGATTACTGATTTGCATTGCATCAATCACACTCTCTCTTCCCTCACCCACAGGAACATAGTGTCAAGTCATAGTCAAGAAGACTTAAGGCGAGATTGGACGCAGTTGGCTGGCGCTACTTGAGCCTGTACCTAGGCGAACTTACACACTCCCTCCATTTATTACGGGTGCGTAGCTTTAATATCGCTTGATCCAGTAGATCCAGGGCACCTACCGCGTGACCCACTTAGGGTGGCTGTGGTAGTGGTAGTGCTGTTGGTTCTCATGGTGATGATGATTATGATGATTGGCACAACACTGAAAGCGGATAGATAAACCTAAATGGAAGGAGTGTAAACGTGGAGTGCAGGGCAAAAAAAAGAAATAGTATGAACTGAAGAAGTGAGGAGCAGTGGCTGCGAGGGGCTCAAAGGAAACGAAAAATAATGAAAAAGGAAAAAAATAGATTGGGGGAGACAGTTTGAAGGAAGACAGACGTCTCTCTCTCTACCGCCAACATCACGCCTTTTATCAGTTTCATACGGGTTGCTTTTGTATGCACGTGTTTAAGCGCATTCGTGATCTCCTTCGCACGGGAGGAAAACACGTGCTTGATACATCGTAAAGATAAGGATTCATCGGATGTAATAGGAACTTTTACTTTCCACTACAGTACAATGTTTTCTAATGATAAGCAGGACTATTACCCTTCAGCACGGCGAAGTATTTTTTTCTGACTTTAGGCAACCTCAGTGGGTTAATGGACGTTGGGTATGCATGTATTACGGTCTGAAGCACTTATATGTTTAATCTTAGTATTCAATCTGCAAAGCTTAACTTTATAAGGGTGATGCGTTGAGAAAGACAAAGGGTTCACTGGGACAGAGGGATTTTGTTGTTACTGTGTTGTGGAACTCCCTTGGCTCACTGCTGTCAAAGTGGTTATTGCATAGCATCGAATAGCTATTTAAGTAACCACCAGAGCTGATCGGCCTTGATCTGATCCATTTTAAGTCTCTCAGTTTGTTGGCCGCTGGCGGATACTTGGCTGGTACCCTGACCGCTTCGCCTACGAGCCAGTACCTCCATGAACAATGGTTGAGCCGCTCTGTCGTCACTCAGTCTGAGAACTCTCCCGTCAACTCTACGACTGGCTGCGTTGTTGAACCGTGTTTAGCAGCTGTCCTTGCATTCAATGAGTCCGTCATTTACTCGTCTTTGTGTTTTTAATAAACCAGAAATTTATTAACCTCATGAATTTCAGGCTACCTGTTACTGGATTTAGCTTATCAGCACAACGCCCTAGGCGTGAGGCATTCTGTACTTGAGCTGTCATAGTCTAATATGGCCGCCACTTGAAAGCAAAACGTATTGCCAGTTTCTCCAATTTTTGTTGCATACTGGCACTTAACTTCTAACCTAGATACCAATTGGTGATTGTATAAGCGAGTTTAACATTTTCGCTAGGTTTCCTCAATGTTTTCGTAGTCCCTTTTGTGACAGTATGTATAGTAGGAAACTGCATATGATTTGCTAGATGGTAGCGTGCCCTCATGCTGGATCTAATGGTGACAAATGTCTGTCTAAGGTCGATGAGCAATGTCTACGCTGGCGGGTTACAACAGTCCAGGAACGGTCACAAAGACTTTTGACGTAGGGAGTGAACCTCTATCAAGATGCGCTAAAAACCGTGGCTTGGAAGCTTCCTTGACGATGGGCTAACTTGGACCTCGCAGGCAGCCCAGTGTGTGTTATGTTAAGTAGCCAATTGGTAGACTGGGAGTCAGGTTGCGAAAGTTCCTACTTATCGTGGCCTCTATGACACTCCATGGGATCCGAACCAGCTGTGACAGCACGCTCAGTGGTGGCTACGGCCGCGCTTGCCAACCGCGCCCTCTCATGTCTCCAATCTTCTTGAATTGGTCGGGGACAGAGAGGGTAGAGTGTGGTATATGCAGCGAAATGCTTCTCTTACTCTAATTTAGTTCATGCATAATTCACCCACCCACACCTTTCTGTGAGGCAGACGATGGATAGGCATACTAGTTAATCGAACTAGCAGTACAGCACTTGTGAAAAGAGAACCCTCGTCTGATGCAGTCTTTGATGATGGATTCCTGTGTAATTCCGAAACGTCAAGTGACAAACGCTTGTTTCGACCATCGTATCACCTTCATTCAACCTGATTCCTAGAACTCGCATTTGTGCTTTTAGCAAACATCTCCCTATATTAGTTTCTAAACTGTGCCCTAATAGGCAGAAGAACGATGCTAACAAAGACAAGGGGACTCTAAGGGCCATTTCTGGTTTATCAGTAGTTAAAATCCAGCCATCCCGGTTAAACGTTCACCCGCCAAGGTCAATATTTCTGAACTTAAATCGGCTTGGTTGTAAGCTCGTGGCTGAATGATTAGAGCGTTTGTCTTCCAACCAACAGGTTGCGGGTTCGAGCCTCGGGTGATTCATCATTTTCGGTTGGGTATGGCTAGCTGATAGCGTCTTATAATCCAGAAATGCGTATTCCAGTCTCCCTTATCTTTGTCGGTGTAGTGTTCATTCGCCAATGTCAGTATTCTAATGAAATGTTCGATAACACGGTTGGTAAAAGGCGCAACTGTAAAACGTCAGTAAATATTTTTTGAGAACTCCTATATTTAA
This sequence comes from Schistocephalus solidus, assembly GCA_017591395.1. NCBI lineage: Eukaryota > Metazoa > Platyhelminthes > Cestoda > Diphyllobothriidea > Diphyllobothriidae > Schistocephalus > Schistocephalus solidus. Next base: position 213,292 of record WEDG01000168.1, read on the forward strand.
ATATTATGCTCACGTGCCTGGCATTTCAGACTACTTATGCTGTATAAAGACTATTCTATTGTGTCACTATTGTGCTCATTTTCCCAATTTAAAGTCACTGGAAGCAAGTAATGCAATGAAATGTAGAAAGTTGAATAAGCATGTTGATGTAACTTGCACAAGCATAAAAGGAATATAAGAGTTTCATCCTTCCTCTCATAGCTGACTGACTTTGTTCCGATCACTCGATGCATATGACTCAACCTGAGCATTCTGAGGTACATCAAGTGAAAAATCGATAAACAAACGCAAATTAACAGATGACAGTGTGCACGTGTGCATGAATTTGGGTAGTTAAATTAAAAAATATACCTCGGGAAAAGGGAAGCGTACTTATTATGGACATAATCCAAAATGGCAGCTTGGCTCGAGAATCCATGTCGGCAGCTTCGTTTAGGCCTAAGTGGAAGATTGCTCTTTTGTAGGCCGCAGTAATCCTTTCGTTCGACGACAGCAAGTCGTTTTGCCATCGGTTTCTTTAGGCACCACGGCTGTCAAAATATTCAACACAGGTTAGATATGTGTCGAATTTACGCTCTTCGGCTTATTTACGGGTTCTAATTTTCTTATCGATGCACTCTTGTACAGAGATTTCTCATCGCTGTTTGGTTTTTTTTATGCTCACTTCTTCACGTATGCATGCAAAGTGAGCTTGCATCAAACTGCACGTGTATACTCTATTTCAATTATTTTCTGTCATTTTATTCTGGCGATCTAAATCAGCATGTTGAGGTGAGACACTCAGCTGGTTATGGTCAAAAATATTTTTTCCGTTGTTTCAGGTATTGATACAAAAGGACTCCTTTGTTTATATATATCCATCGTTATCCAAAATCTTTTTTTAAATTGTGCCAATCAAGCAAACTTTGCTTAATATTTGAGAGGTAAAACAGCGGAACTTGAAGTAACATAAAATACGAGTGGTATGCATTATCGTCACTATATCTCAACTTAAATTACTAAGCACTTGTATAGTAGGCTTGCTACATCCTAAAATATTTATTGAAATTCTAAAACACATTTTCAAATGGAAAACTTTATTAAAGTAGGTTAGTAATATTATTTGTGTTTAAGCATACGCTTAAGATATTAAATCCAGGCCGTGATGTCGCTTTTGAAAGGGCTTTTTTTCAGCCCTCTGTATAACATAGACTGCAAAACGGTCTTTTTATACAGGATATATTTTTTGTCCTAAATTTAAAATATCAAAAATAAATTGAAAGACATTTGATCAAAACATGCATTATTTAACTTTCTTCTATTTAGTTGGCAGACGGTAAGGTCTTCTTCAAATTTTATATTTCCTAAAGGATAAGACACGGTTTTAAATATATGGTTCAGTTTCCGAAACATTTTGTTCCCATTCAGTTGAAACACTTACATGCAGGATCTGCAAACTCTAAATTATCAATTTTTGAGTAAGAAAACTTAAAAAAATTGAAGTTATTATTAAGAGGATTTGGATCAGCTTGCATACTTCATAAACAGTACCAGTAAATTAACAGATTCAATGCTTTATAAATGGACATTTCATGGCGTTCAAATATCTCAAAATGAGAAAAGATTTTAGAACCAAATATGACCCTTGTTTCTAGCATTAATTTTAATAAAAACGTCAATTTCTACCGTAAAGGTACAAAAATGAATATTTGTATGCAATCATTTCATAAACTTTGTTCGAATTTATAAAGGTATTAAAAGCAAATTGGATAATAAAAGTCCTTTTAGAGTGTAGCTTATGCAGATAAACTGAAAGTATATCCTTCAAAAGCTGGTATTCTGACCTTGTTCAAATATCTTGGGATTATGTTTTAAGTTTATTAATATTGCAACTTCACCTCAGTATTTATGTTTAATCGAAAACACATTTTAAAATTTCGCGTAACATTTCATGAACCAGCCTGACACGGAAGTGCGTAATTAGGATTGTCTTCTTCCAGTTAAAACTGGCGAAATCACGACTACCGTTTTTTTAAAGGAAATCACCCTGAGACACTTTTTCGCCTTCGGTTTTGAAATATTGCGCGCTGCCACATTCAACGAAGGAAATTTTGGCAATATCTCACGCAACTTTCAGAATCCTTTGTTAGGGGCAAGCTACAAACAAAGGCACGCATTACAGACCTCTTATAGTTTTCGCTTCATATTTTTGGCATCCACAATTGTCAACTGTTAATATTTTTCAAAAAAATTGTGAAAGACGTTGAGAGGGTTATGAGAGCTGACTGCGTTATTGGATTTGAGTTTTAATTAATGTGAATAAATAAAACATCACATTAAGCCAATGACAAAGCATCATTGCGCGTGATTGCCATGAAAAATCAACAGCCACCACCCGGTCTGCCTATGAGCTGCACTCATAAAGCGCACAATACAGAGGCGTGATTAAACAAAACTAAAAGTAATCGGCTTTCTCAAATTCTTCTGTTCCATTTGTTGTTACAAACATTTATCCTCACGTTTACATGCATTCAAAATTGAGTGGGGGGCATTTTTATCCGGAGGTTGAGTTCAGCCAGCTGCCCCACGCAATTTGTGCATAAAAAGTTTTCCCTGTGAGATAAATCTCCGGGCAAATACTGTCAGTGGTTTTATAGTGTAGTAACCTCAAAGGCAGCATTTCTACTAAAGTGGAGCTTAACTGTGAGTAAAGCTGCCTAGAAATTTTCAGTGACCTTAGAGAGACGGAAATTAACAGTTTCCTTCCTAAGCATAAATTATGCTATCCTGCGCAAGCAGCATCACTTTATGAAAACCTACGTTTGCACGTTCCTCATTGATAAATGAAATAATATCGTGTGGGGTATTAAAGCGGATAGGTTGACTTTCTGGAGCCTATGGCTAAACTTGAAAGCCTAACGTTTAGATATTTCCAGCTTTGTTTGCCTGCCTCCAGCAACGGTAGAATTATGCATTACGGTAGACGCACAAAGAGATGTCATTTATAATTTGCACGTTTTGATGGTAAATAGAATCTCTATTTCTCTGTTTAAGGCCAAAAATGACCTATTCTGCCAAGTATCTCGAGAATCTGAACTCGATCCAAACGGTCAGTTTTATTAAATAAGTTTACTTGAACTTTCCGTATCGATCCGTAGGATGATTCATATTCAGTAGATTTATTTGGGAGCATTTTACTTCTACTATTCACGTTTTAATTTCAAAAAACCTTTAACAGCTTATCAGTTGTTAAATGTTGTGCTAATGTACGCAACTATCCCATTCAGACTAATACAATCAGTGGGCATTTATTTAAACAGCAGAATCATGTTAAGCAATAACCACGCACATCAGTCCACTAGTTTCAGGAGCTTTTGAGCAAGTTCCAAAGATTGTCTTTGTTTGTTGAACGCCACCACTGAACGTGGCCGTGGTCTTGAAATCCCATTCTCGATGACTGGCTCACGGTGGTCAAAACTTCGGTTTCTTTCTACCCTGGGCTTTAGGTGAGGGCTACCCAACCACGGCATACTTCTCTCGTCAGTCTTCTTTGATGCAATTTCTACGGTACGTAATATTTGCAAGTACTGTGAAGCCAAATTTGTTTAACTTCTCTTTCAGAATGTTCCTTAGACCTGCGATAGCTCAACGTTTACAGGGCTGAAACCATCGGAATAGGTTCAATCGCCTCACCCTAAACCTCGGGGGACAGATGCAGGATTTTTAGGCTGCAGGATGTGTAAATAATCTCACATCATAGCCCAAAACTAACCCTTACGCAAACATTAGCCGTAATACTAACCTTAACAGTAACTCAATTCTTATTTCCCTGGGTTTTAGTGCAAAGCGTATTAGGAACGGTTCGTGGTCCGGCGACCTACGAGGGGAGGGGTAGGAGGACATATAGCCAATCCTTACCCGATTAACTTTTAATACCACCACATCTCTCTCGAAAATATGCTGCTTGTCTGTAAGGGGGTAGATTGATGTACTATGTGTAGGTTTAAGCGCTCTCAAGAACTGTCAGAACGACGCATATGATTCGATGCAGACTGGGCAGTTGGTTCCATTTGATTAAATACTGTCAAGGAAAGCGCCAAAGACCTTTTTAGATGAGGTTCACGAATGCTTCCGATAACTTGTTTAGTTAATTCATTTTTTCAGTGATAGAAGGTTACGCTATCCGCCTTATCCACATTATTTCATCTATCTTACAGTCAGTCTCATGTAATATTAACCAAAATTTTAAAACCCATTTAAGATCAAGAATGGTTACTTTAGTGAAATTCTAATATTGATTATGTTAGAACATAATCCTACGTTACTTTAAGCACAACAGGATGCCAGTTTTTGAACGAATGTCTCTTTGGCCTCTTGAAAAATTATCACGCACTTAAAAATAACTACTTAAGTAGTGTCTATTTTTCTTTAGACGTTTGATGCCCTCACAAATAGCAATTTATATTTTAAATTGTTGTACTCAGTTAATAGTGCCTAGCGTCTGCTTTCAGTTTTATTATCAAATGTATGTTTGCTTTTTATGTTGAAATACTATTCCGATTCTCGAATAATTTTGATCCTGATCTACTTTTGCATCTGCGCTTCAAATTGTCGGTCGTAATCTATAAGATTTTCGTGAAATAAGTAACGTAAATTCCTATATGCTTTACAATTTTTCATTGCTTATAGAATTTACAGTCTATTTTCTAAAAGACATTAATAAATTAACAGAGACGGTATAAGTTGAAAGTACACTGTTCATTACTTAAAATTTTCATAATAATAAACTCTTTATAAACCGAAGCATAGCCTTGCTTCGAGTTAACAATTTGGAAAAGACGTGAAATTCTACCGTATGAATAAAACAAATAACACATTTCAGAAGACATTAACTGCATGCTACTGAGTTTTCCACGAATCCATACCCTATAGTTTCTCATTTTATCTAAAACATTAAAACCTAAATTCCTAAACTTGCTTTTTTTGTTTTGTTTTAAAAAGTTTATTTAAACAGGGTTTTCATTTTCCTTATGGCGCAGCTCAACCATCTGCTAAAACTACACTCCGTAAAAAAGGATTAATTATAAGGTTGAATTTTTTCATTTGTTTTCGTTACACTAACATTCTAAGTTCCCAAACTACAGATTATATATACACTCAGTCCTAGGAAAATCTCACGGTTAACTGGGTTATTAGCAAGAAGTGAACTGGTACTAATAAAATTTTCAACGGATGCGGCCTTTAATGTATAATGGGCCGACACAATGCTTTATGAGTGGATATTTCATGATCACAATAATCTCATTAGAATCGTTTAAAAGCGAAAGGTTCCATTTCTCAAAGCATAACACTTGAAGCAGACGTGTTTTTTTATGAAATGAATACAAACAAGAAAACTATAATGCATATTTTCTATAAAAAAATATTAACTTTATAAGGTTCTCGAAATCAATGAGAAAAATGCATAATAATGTAGCAGTCTGTTTAAAAGAATATAATTTTAACAGCTGGTCGAAAACAAGTTCATGCATAGGTTGGAATCCTAACGTGACAAAAATAAATTATGCTTATACTGCACGCTGATTAATATTCCAACCATAGTTAAGAAATTTTTTTTAACTGAAGCCATATTTCAGAATTCCGGTTACCCTTTTATAAAACAACAAATTTATTGTAATCTACTCATACTCTGTTGCCGGCATCAAGCAGGTACAATACGTCGACCTCCCGCTGGCATTATGCGTCTCCTGCCACATAGAGCGTCATCAAGCCTAACGAGCAAATGAGCGAAGGACCTTTCAAGAATGGCAGCCATTAAACGAACTAAAGTTCTGCAAAATACCTGAGCCGCAATTGCCTAGGTTAAAAAAACAGCCTTTTAAACTGAGCCCCTTGGCCTCCAACGAACAGCTGTACGAGGTTTGAAGTCTCTCGTTGACAAGCCTGCTGACATCATTCTGAGCACTTCTCGTTCAAGTGGAACCGGGCTGATGGAAATCCCGGGGTCAAGAGATGCGAACGCAATTACCTAAAACGAATACCAATGCACTCTTAAGATGTGGATTCTGGAAAGTCCATTGTTGATGCAGATAATCTTGGCCTGAGCGAAACAGCAACAACCTTAAGCACCTTTATTTATGAACACGATCAACCAATGGGCTTTACCGATCGATAAGAAGTTGATGTGATTTCTGGAGTAAGAACTTGATTCACCTACCGATTCGGACTCATGCTCGAACCCACCCTCAGACGCGGATCTGATGAAGTCTTTGATGATGTGTTCGAGGATGGAAAGAAAACGCTAGGTGGATAAATTCCTTGTTCTGGTGATCGCGTCTAGCTTCTCTCAATTGCTTTTTAGGACTCGCATTGTCACTTGTATTGGCAAAATGCTGAATATACTTTCAAGCGTTTTATTTGAGCATATCCAAAGTAATCAGTTCTTTATCGAGTCCACTCAGGCACGTATAATCATTGCCCAGCAAGTAGTGCTTAGAACGAATTGCATTTTCCAATTTTAAAAAGGTTAATTTTAAGCGTCTTCAAGTTGTTAACGTCTAAACATCAATTTGTTACAGTAATAGAGGTTGACTCGAGTATCATTGGCATGCCTAACACTTAGAAAATGCAACGATCAGAAGTGTTCCCACACCACTTCGGTTCGTGGTCTGGCTTCTGGTAATTTAAAATTTCACCTAGCCTTAATCAACCAAGACGGAATGACGGACGGTAATCGCTCGAGAATTCGTGACCTCAAACATCCTGTTGTCAGTCTTTATTAGTGATCGGATAATTTATCTGCGCTATGCTTCCTCCACCACACTGGAGGCAGTAGAAACTTCCCCCTCCCCTCCTCCACCCCTCCGATAATGACTTTAACCAATGTACTCTGACAGGTAGCAAAGATGAGCCTGAGGCAGGGAGGACTGAATGCAATGAAGCTAAGTCCCCTGTGCGGTAAGCGATTCGGGCTGGATAAATCAAGATGGATGAGTTTCGGGAAGACTGAAAGTAATTCTAATCGGAAGTGCTCCGCTTCCCCTCAGAAACATCAGATAGAAAAAAAAAGTAGGTTTAAGCGTAATTGGCTATCTCCTCTTCCTATACTTTTCATATTAAATTGAGACAGCTTCGGCTGAGTATTAGAAGAGAAGACAGCAAGTGGTGAATGATAAATTCTGGCTGTTGGCGTTAATCCTTGCGTTACCTCCCTTTCAAGTTTTTTTCGCTTAATTGGCCTAAGAATATATATATATATATATCCGGTTTTTCGAATTGGCATCCGCGTGCCAAGCCTCGATTATCTCTTCCGCCATTTTTCTTTCGACTCGGCCGACTTATTTTGCACTGTCGAAGCCAAATTGTTGATAACTTACGAGGCTGCGCATGGCGACATGCGATCATACATATTTTAGCTTTACGGCTAGAGTGTGCTCGTGCATGCATGATCGTAGTCGTTTGTCAGTCATGCCGCATTTATTAGCAGTGCAGTCTAGACAGTTGACACGGATAACAACTTCTAACGTGTCCTCCGGCGGAAGCTGCCCTTTGGACTGCATCAATAAGCGCCAGATGGTGACCTCAGTCCTGTGACCACGACTCACGTTGAGGAGTCTCAGTATACGTCCAGTAGCCTCGGAAACATCCCTCACGTAGGGCGAGGCACGAAGGATTTCGGGGTTTCGTTAATGCTGTCTTTGTGTGCCTTCGATACGAGCATTTGTTTATGAAGCTCAGCAGGTATCAATTGGTCAGAAAGAGCTGTCATACGGACATTCGTTCTCGCAGCTTCTCGGTCTGTGTGCTGCAGTGCTTTTAAACTTGACACCGAGCCCAGGCGGGTATGGGAGAAGATAGTTCGGTAAATGCTATGCAATTTTGATAAAGTCCTAAAGTAACTCACGTACAAATAACCGTTCCGCGTACACCATGCCATAGGCCCCCAAATTGATATTATCGTTAACCTTACGGTTGCTCTGGATCAGTCACTGATTATGGGTTAAAGTGAGAATCCGAAACGTCAGGTCAGTAACCTTGTTCCAGCGATCACCTCTTTTTCTGATGTGGATTATCTTTGTCTTGTTCGTCCAAAAACAAGTATTTGGATTGCCCCTTGCGCCCTCATGCGATGATCAACAGTTCTTGAAAACTGGTTAAACTGCCTTTCTGCATTAAAGCGGTCGTGTCATTTTCTAATTGGTGACAAAACACAGGTTCTTTGAGGCCCAAGGCGATCTCCTCCAGCTCCTGTTTTCCAGTGACATTCCCCTAGTCTGCTTATATTCGTTGTCAGTGGAGGGGGTTGTGTAGGGGTACTAGTTAGGGATAGCACCACACAGATAGCATTTTGTCGCTCCATTTGTCTTGTACAGGTGGTGAATGCTCCTGTGGCCGCCTCTAACTGGTACCCAACTCTCACCTGTTGCTCGTCGAAGAAGCCACTAAGTGGCTCCTCGAAACGGCCACACCCGGGGCAACCGTCACGACCAGCGGGCTAAACCAAGTGAGGGTCTCCGGTGTTGTGTGTGCCTCCACACCCGGTATGTCTAACTCCGAACTTCCCACCTACACCCTCTCAAAAACTCCACGGTGGGGGCAACAGCAAACCTGTAGGTGGCCCAGGCCAGCTCGGGTTGTACTCCCACTAAAACAAAACCGTGACCCATAGTGGAGTTCAGCAGCCGTCTGGGATGTCCGAGGAGCCCTATTTATGGACAGCATTGCTAACCTCCTCGGGGAGGAAGGGGCTAGAAAAGGTGCCCTTAACAAATGCTGGTTATCACGTCTTCTGCAGCCGGCCGCGGCTCGCAGATCGCAAAACAAGCGATCGTAAAACTCAAACAAACAACAATACCCCCCGTCCCAATCCCCCTCGCCATATCCTCCAGGCTGCTCGGGTGAGTCCACTCACACTAGCAGCCTTGAATGTTCGTTCCCTTTTTAGACAATCCTAGGATCAACCAGCCAGAACGGAGGACGGCACAAGTCGCTCGGGAACTGGCGCGCTACAAGATGAACATTGCTGCTCTCAGCGAGACCCGATTCTCTGAGCAGGGTCAGCTGGAGGAGGTGGGTGGCGGCTACACCTTCTTCTGGAGTGGCAGGCCAAAAACAGAGCGACACGACGCTGTTGTTGCCTTTGCCATCCGGAATGACATCGTGGGACGTCTGGCCTGTCTGCCACAGGGTATCAATGATCGCATGATGAGCCTCTGCCCGCCTCTTCGGGGAGATTATTTCACCACCATCATCAGCGCATACGCTCACCCAATGACGAGCTCTGATGCGGCGAAGGACAAATTCTAAGAGGACCTGCACACCCTGCTGGCGACTCTGTCGAAGGTGGACAATTTAATTGTCCTTGGTGACTTCAACGCCCGCATCGGGACGGACAACGCTGCCTGGCAGGGAGTGCTGGGTCCTAACGGTCTAGGTAGCTGTAACGATAACGGCCTCCTTCTGCGAACGTGCGCGGAACACTGTCTCCTGCTGACCAACACCTTCTTCCGCCGTCCGACGCGGGAGAAGGCCACGTGGATGCACCCTCGGTCGCGGCGCTGGCATCTGCTGCACTATGTTCTCGTCAGGAGGCGAGATCGACAGGACGCGCTGGTAACCAAGGCGATCCGCGATGCCAATGTTTGGACAGATTACCGCCTCATCATCTCCCAGATGAGGCTCCGACTGCAACCCCGACGTAGGCCCCAAGGTAAGAGGCCACCAGGTAAGTTAAATATTCTTTTATTAAATTTGACTGCTCACTTTTTTGATTTCAGCAACCAAATAACCGAGAAACTGGAGGACCTGCATGCTCCAGATGATAATGCTACCGTGGAGACACGATGGTGTCAACTACGGAAATTCATCCAGTCAACCGCCCTCGAAGTCCTTGGACGTGCACACCGCCAACACCAGGACTGGTTCGCCGACAATGACGCCAACATCATCAACGTACTCGCGGAAAGAATGGACTACACAAAGCCTACATGGACCTTCGGACTGACGCCACCAAAGCAGCCTATTTCAGATGCCGGCGCCTTGTACAGCAACGGCTGCGGGAGATGCAGGATGCCTAAATGATCTGAAAGGCTGAGGAAATTCAGGGGAGTTTGGACTGCAATGAAATGAAAAACGTTTTCAAAGCCAGCAAGGCAATCTATGGCCCATGTATCAATGGGACTGCACCACTGCTCAGCTCTGACGGCACAACACTGCTGTCAGCGAAATTGCAAATTCTGAAGCGCTGGGCCGAGCACTGCAGAAGTGTCCTTAATTGCTCATCAGCCATCTCCGATGCTGCCATTGACCGGCTCCCTCAAGTGCACACTAATAATGACCTGGAGCTGCCGCCTTCCCCACCAGAAACCATCCGGACCGTGCAGCAGATTTCCAGCGGTAAAGCACCGGGATCCGACGCAATCCCACCGGAAGTATACAAGCACGGTGGGCCCCGGCTGATGGCGGAACTCACAATACTCTTCCAGGAGATGTGGCGCCAAGGACAAGTTCCTCACGATTTCAAAGACACGACCATCATCCATCTCTACAAACGGAAGGGGAACTGGCAACTCTGTGATAATCACAGAGGCATCTCGTTGCTCAACATCGCCGGGAAGATCTTCGCCCGTATCCTTCTGAATTGTCTGAACGGTCACCTAGAGCTGGGCCTGCTCCCGGAAAGCCAATGTAGCTTCCAACGACACCGCAGAACAACCGATAGGATATTTGACGCTTACCAGCTACAAGAGAAGTGCCAGGAGATGCGAACTCACTTAAACACTACCTTTGTGGATATTATGAAAGCCTTTGACACGGTGAATCGCGACGGACTGTGGAAAGTCATGCAGAAATTTGGCTCTACTGAGCGGTTCACGCACATGGTGCGTCAGCTTCATGAGGTGATGAGAGCGCGTGTCACTGACAACGGGACGGTATCCGAGGCATTCTTAGTGACCAACGGAGTGAAGCAGGGCTGCGTATTGACTCCCACTCTGTTCAGTCTCATGTTCTCGGCTATGCTGATGGACGCATACCATGATGAACAACCTGGGATCCGCATCGCCTACAGAACTGACGGGCACCTTTTCAACAGTCGGCATAGGCAGGCCACAGCGCGCGTGTCTACGGCTACAGTCCATGACTTGCTCTTCGCGGACGACTGCGCCCTTAACACCGTGACGGAGGAGGACGTGCAAAGGAGAATGGACCTCATCACCGCAGGCTGCTCCAATTTTGGATTAACAATCAACACAGCCAAACCGGTTGTCATGCACCAGTCGCCACCCAGCGTGGAATACAATCCTCCACGAATAAATGTCAAAGGTGCTCAACTGAAAAACGTGGAAACCTGCGCTTATCAAGGAAGCATGCTGTCACGCAACACGAGAATCGAAGACGAGGTTGCCTAACGGATCTCCAAACCTAGTCAGGCCTTCGGCCGGCTGCAGGCCCCCGTGTGAAATCGCCACGGTATTCACCTGAACACCAAACTAAAGATGTACAAGGCAGTCGTCTTGACGACACTCCTTTATGGAGCGGAGACCTGGACCCTCTACTCGAATAAAGCCAGGAAGCTAAAGCGTTTTCTTCTCAGCTGCCTCCGCAGAATACTGAAGCTGAGATGGCAAGACAGGATCCTGGACACGGAAGTCCTGGAGCGGACCGGAATCCTCAGCATCCAGGCCATGCTGAGTTAAGTGAAACTGCGATGGAGTGGCCACCTGGTAAGAATGGACGACGAGCGTATACCCAAACGACTTTTCTACGGAGATGTCGCTACGGGTGCTCACCGACAGGGAGGTCAAAAACGACGCTACAAGGACAGTTTGAAGAAATCGCTGAAGCAACTGCAAATCAACTCGGTAACCTAGGAGGACCTCACCCAGGATAGACCATCATGGAGAAGATCCGTGAAGACTGGTTCGGCAATCAATGAAGCCAAGCGGATCGCCGCCACCCATGCCAAATAGCGGCACGAAAGTCATCAGCGCTTCGGACCAACATCGTCGATGACCAGGCGCTGCCAACATGCCCGCGCTGTCAGCGCATCTTCCACGTGCGAATCGGCCTGGTTGGACATCGTCGGACGCAATTTATCAATAATCCGACATTTTCAATTTCTACGTCAAATTCTGCCAACCCTCCTTCAGACTCACCCACCCTCATTCCTGGCATCAATTCCATTACTCCCACCATCATAGAGACCACATCCCTCTACTCATTGTCTGTTACACTCACCCCTGCAACTACCCCCGCCTTCGCCTTCACTTCCACCACCACCGTCAGCTATGGGGACTCTCTCCTAAACTGTCCTCAATGCGACCGCACATTCACCTCACGCATTGGCCTGCTCGGTCACTTGCGAATCCATCGTACAGAGACTGGTGAACCAGTCCTTAAAAAACACCAATACACAGCAGAGATCGCCGTCTCTCTTTGCCCTCACTGTCCTCACGCATTCACTCATCGCATGGGCCTATTCGGTCACATGCGCACCCATGACAGTGGAATTCACCGCCATGCCGACAACACCGATACATCATGCACACCTTCCGCGCCTGCCTTTCTTGCCGCCACTGCCACCCCCAACACCATGAATGAAGTCCCCCAGCCTCAACCGATTTCTCCTGCCCACACTGCACGCGCAACTTCAACTCACACATCGGCCTGGTCGGTCACCTGCGAATCCATCGCACGGAGGCTGGTTAACCAGTGCCTAGGGCTCCGACATACAGTCGCCGCGTCCGCCTCCACTGCCCTCACTGCTCCCGCAAATTTACCCATCGCATGGGCCTATAAGGACACATGCGCATCCACGACAACCTGCAGTAAACCATTGGAGGCTAAAGCACATCAGCGCAAACCACCTAAACTACTACATAGACAACACCCTCACAATCATCATAATGTACCTGATAAAATCACGGTTTCTTAGACACCGTGGTTTGGAAGGCTGCCAATCAGACGCTTAAACCAGACCATGCCGTTGGTCCAGTGTATGTGCTGTGTGTCAAGTGGCTGACCAGTGGACTGGGAGTTAGACGGCGATGGCTCCTCCATATCCCTTGAGATAGTAAATCCTGGTGTGCTCGTTATGGGGGCCAGGTCGTGCAGTGGCGCGCGAAGACGGGTACGCTGACCCGTCAGCCAAGGCGATCACTCCCACATCAGACAACTGACTGGCTTGGATGGTGGCCTGATTGTGGGGGTGGGGGAGAGAGTGGGGTCAACAGCTCAGCGCATTTTCCTCACTATAAACAGTCTGATGCGCTTGAAACTAACACGGTGCGCTAAAAGCCGTGGCTTGGGAAGGTTGCCAACTGACGGGATAACTCCGACCACGTGGTCAGCCCAACGTGTGTTTTGTGTGGAGTGGCTGACTGACGGACTGAGAGTCAGGCTGCAATGGCTCCTTCGTAATGTGGCCTTTATGGCCCTCCCACTCCATGGGATCCAAGCCAGGTTTGGTGGTACAACCAGTGGCGGCTCCGGCCGCGCCAGCCACCTGCGCCCTTTCCCATATCCGGTTTTCTTTACTCTGTATTGACACCGGGCTCAGGTGGGGGAGGAGGAGAGAGTCTGGTAGCTGCAGCACAAGGCTACTTTCACTTAAAAGTAATTCACGCGCAAGTCACCGTCCCTGCACCACCTGGTGTAGAGCATACGTTGGGCATCATCGAAATCGATGGTCGTACTATCAGGTGTGTAAAGGTTTGTCCGGACGCAACTTCGTTTATGTGACAGGGAGGTGGTTGCTATTGGGGTGAAGGATTTTCTCGGTGTGTTTTGTTTTTTCGAAAGATACCTGCTTCGACATCTGGAATTTCAACGTTCATTTCTTCCTCTATTATAAACTGAATTTCGGAAGTGATGGAGTTCAATTTATTTTTGAAGATCTCTTTTGCGTCTCAAAGCAGAAAAACAAAGTTTTTGTTCAATTCACGCATCGACGATTTGGGTTTGCAGGTCAGAATGACTCATATTTCTAGTTCCTACAGGACCGTCTCCTCGAAATAGCCGGAGACCGGGGAGACCAGCGGGGGTTCCCTGGCTGTTAGATGTGAAGTAATTGGCTAAACAGTAGTCCACTAACTCCATCATGTGCTTTCTTCTAAATGTTTTTCCTTCTTCCTCGTTAAGGATATGGCTCTGTGCTCTGAGCCCTCCTTCAGCTTCTTCAAGTGTTCCGCAAGCCTATCAGTACCACGATTGGCCGCATGGGAAAGTGTGGTTTAGGTCGGGAATACTGACCTTCGTTGACAAACGCTCACCCATCGCTAAGCGAAATCAATCGTTCTGTTCTGCCTTGAAGCTCATTCTCGAGGCCGCCAGCAGCCAAACAGCGGCTAGTAGTGGTATAGGTAGATGAACAATGTCGAAAAAAAAACAGGGAGACTAGAATGAGCTTTCGTCAACGAACATCAGTATTCCCTATCTTACCCGACAAGACAACGAGCCCGTGGCTTAATGGTTAAAGCTTTAGACTTCTGATTACCAGATCACTGGTTCGAGCCTCGGGTGAAGCACCACCGGGGATTGGGTATGACTGCCTGATGATGGCTAATGAGCCAGAAATGGCACATTCCGGTCTCCCTTGTTGGCATTGTTTATCGACCTGGATAGTGTTCATACCAACTATCAACTAACCGCCCCTGCCTAGGTCTCTGATTTATAATTCATTTAGGTGCAAACTATCCTAACTCAATACAACAGCTCAATTTAAGTCGTGGATTTGCAATAGCCATCTGCTTGAATTATTAAAAGGAAATATTACCGAAATATCGGTGAAATGCCGTGTTTCAGAAACTTTTAATGGGTGAAATGGTTTTCTAACATAGGAAGGAGTTTGGAACGGGAATTAAAACTGAGATGTTGCTTCCTGGCTCCAACTTCAAAGGTGAAAGTCGCATCTACCTCAAGATATCTGTTTCATTGGCCTCTGTGTTTAGAAAACTTACGTTAATTTGCTGTTTTTACACAACTTGCAAATTTACCGCCTTCTGTTCTGTAGCATTTTGTAAAAACTCACCGATTGGCTTAGAAAAATGAACTAAAATCCACCTTCCTGCTGATATTAGAACTCTTTCGGCTTTCTATTTCCCGGGAGTATTTATTCGTACTTTTCCAAGCTTAAGAACGCGTCCATATTTTCGTCCTATTTTGTTTCCTTTTCTAGTCCCATTGAAAGAGCCCGAATTTCCTTCAAAGTCACCTAAGGCTGCAAGCAAGGACAACAATGCTGCGTACTTCATCCCAGAGACAAAAAACCATCTCATACGTTTCGCCGTTTTAATCTCTTGGGGAAATCCTGTCCACCTCTGCATACATATGCAACACATGCATTCACACCGCGCCGTAACGGCAGTTCTGGCACTTAAAAGATGCAAGGCTTGGCGTTGCATCAACTCGTCAAAGTGGACTTTCAATCACGTTCACACGCGGTGGGAACTGCGTCAGAGAAGGGGGGCGGGGAAGCCAATCAGACCGTGACGGAAGGGGGGAGGGGGGGAGAGGGCAGTTGGGAAAGCGTGGCGCGGATGTAGTGGGCAGAGAAGCCGGAATCGTAGTACCGCCAGGCGTAATTGTCTGCCGCAGGCCGGGGGCGGAGTGTAGAGGGAGGCAGGAGTCTCCCCTCGCCGGGTGAGGCAAACCGGAACGATTCCGGCCTGGTCGCAGGAGGCAATTCGCTTTCGGGCAGTGATTCGGTCATGCGTGGGAACCCGGCAGTGAATTCACACTTATCGTGATCTCACAGGGCACACAAGCCAGTGTTTTCAACTACCGCAGGAAAAGCTGCCCCCACCCTGGTCACTTTTTGTTTGGCCGGATTTTAGGGATGATTTTGCGATCTCCGATTTCTGTCTGCGTAGGTCTGGTACGTGAGCATTGTATGGGGCTGAAACAATTCAAAAAGGTTGGCTTTAAAGAGTAACTCTGTTCAGTAAAAAAAATAAAATGAAAATGGATTAAGGAAGTAAGTTAAAATGAAAGGGAAAATGGGACGAATGGAATTGAAGGAATTTAGGCTGCTGTCAATAATTCTTCCCGGTTGAAATAGCTCTACGCAAACCCACTTATCCTTCGCCTCGGAAAAAAACGCCATCAAATATCATGCAAATAACCTTGAAATAAAATACTTGTAAGTCAGCAACTTGCTAAGAATTTTTTAAGAATAACCATCGGATAAGGGTTAAAAATCAGCCTTACCTGCCTTAATTTGAAAAAAACTGATGTGCGTTTCGCTACGGAATTCCTCCAAACAAGCCATCTCGGTTAATGTAACGCTTTCGTGATTTATTGTTTTGTCCAAGCAAGCTCTGGATCCAGTAATGGGAAGTTTACCTTGATGACTAACGGGGTCTGGGTTCAACTAGCGATTCCTCTTGTCTGAAAATGGTAAATGTTACAAAACCGATATTTTTATGTCTATTCTTCGTCGATAATACCAATCAATTTATTTTTTTCCTCCTAACCAGCAAAGTAAGCCTAAAATAGACAACATGGCTGTTACTGACGACAAGGCTCAACAGAACAGGAAAATTTTTTTCATTTTTTATAGGATCATTTTATGAAGATCTAGTTAAAAAAATATCTGATTCTCAACATTCTTTTGTCTGTTTCATCCACAGCCATTTTTTTCCTGACTAGTTTTCGGGCACCCTGATTTCAATGACGAGTGTTTTTGCAAACAAACTTCATCCACAAGGTTTTCCAATTTAAAAAATATCAAAATTGATTAAAAAGACTGTTCACGAGACCTGCATCTTGTGTGAATTTAACTCGCTTGAAGTCAAGAAAACGTATGCTTATAGCTTAATAAGCACTGCGACTAAGTACTTCGGCTAATATGGGGCAAATTAGGTCACATTTTTTCGCCGAGTTCCAGTTCAAATCAGATCTGTGCAAATTGGATCCAACAAGGTTGCCATCTTTCTTATTGAATAGGCTTGACAAAACGCTAGTTGAATTTAACTTTACTGGCTCTTACCGTTGTAAAGTGCATGCATTCGAAATTTGTCCAAAACCTGCAGCTCCTCAACGATAGTTCCCAACTTCAAGCCAATTATCATCAGTCTAAGGGATTATTGGTGCACGCTGACCATTATAAGCTCCAAACCAGGAAGCTGAACTTTCGTAAAATGAACAGATTAGTTTAGTAATAAGTTCTATGTTGTAGTTTAGAATGTTCTTTGCTAAATTAGTTGTTTCGCCTGAACGTCAAGACAAGAAGACCTTTCAAAAAGCAAAAAGGTGTGATGTATAATTAACACTCAGTAGGAGGTTCCGTCACAGGTTGCTTCAACAGCGTGTTAGTTGTAATCTTCCATCGAGTAGAAAGAAAGGGACATCAACGGTCCACGGGCTCCATTTCACGCACACATTTTGAGGTTAAATGAATAACCTTCAGTCGGCCTCGGCCTTTATACAGCTGACCTTCAGCTTGCCAGGAGCAGTAATTACAGGAGCGACGTCAGGTGTCTATATACTTATGCAGAAAGTTATATAGCAGTAAAAAATACCTTGCTTTAAACTCGTGCCTAAGCCTCTGCAGTTTTGTATACTGCACTCCCTAGAAAGGCCTCCTCTACTGAACTGCCTTGAATAGCGAGATGCCTCAATGGAGACCTCCAGGTTTCGAGGTAATATGGCTTTAGTAATACAGTGTCGTCCTTAAAGGCACCCGCAGGCACAGAGACATCAATGCGAAGTACTAGTGGATAAATAAAATATGATTACCCTTTTCGGCAGACAAATCTTTTCGCAGCCCTGCCGTTTCCCATATACCGGAAACTCATTCGGCTCAAGTAGTCTTCAGGAAAAAACCCTTGCCGAGCACAGAGTAACTACCCTCCGTACGCCCTCGGCGATTTACCAATGATAACTGCTTCCCGTTAAAGAAATGCCAGTAGAAATAGTTCCAGGCTTTGGGAGGCCTAGGGGAAGGAAGCTCTAACGCAGGCAAGGATTTGTGATGGGTTCGCGGACATAGAAATGGCTGAATGTCACTTGAAGCGGAACCCACAAGGTACAGAATGGACACAAATGTTCAAAATGTGCGCGATGGCATCATTTTTTGGTGAAGAGTTGCTGGGCATCGGTTTCTCCCACCTAGTCTTCTCCCCCGGCGACTTCTTCTTATTCTCAAAAATTATGAAACCCCTAAAGGAAATGCATTTTCAGAACGTAAAAGAGGTATAGAAGAATTTACTGGAGGCACTTGACAGCAGTAGTTCAGTCAGATTCAAAACCTGTCTCGAGATAGGCATATATTTAAAAAAACTGAACACTCAATTCACTCACTCAGGGACGTTTCTGCAACTTTCGAGGATATGCTCGAAAATGTAATTTATACTCTTTCAATGGTCAAGAACTAGGCAAAGAATATGGTGCCTGAGCAAGGTACTTTTGAACATCTCCGATAGCTATCTTTCGTAAACCTGGACAGAACAGAAGTGATCATTGCCTGAACTTTAAGGTATATGAAGTGCTGAATTTGTGCGGACTATAAATGTACCTTCTTACCATAGTGAACTTCGACAGGCTGGCAGAGGAGGCGGCGTGATTGGCGTATACTGCCAAATTTAGAGAAATTTGCGAATATTTTAGATACCGAAATCAAATATGAGTAGAAATATGCTGCACTCGACAAAATATGGGAAGCAGCACCTGTGCCAACGAAAGCGAAGAAGTTAGTCCCAGGAAGCAGTCCCGAATAAATGGACATAGTCAGGAGCTTTGGTAGCATGACGTTTCGTATTCTCTCTCGAACAGATCATCAGAGACGGTCACGTCTTTGGGGTCCATTCCTTTACATACGGATTAACTCATGCGCAGACAATAACTGTTAGGTGAATGTGGTTTAATTTTCCTTTGCTACAAATGGTTCTTTTAACCCAGCCAGTGGCTGTCAATCATGCGGTCACGCCGTATTTTTCAACTTTCGAAACCAACACATAGCTCTAGCTGCTGCCTTCGATGTTTCAATATCGGCAGGATCTATACCGGATGGGGTGTGCAAGGATCCGTGTGTGGGAGTTCACATTTAACTTGTATGGTTACGTCAGGTTCTGTTTGTTTTGCAGGTTATCTAGTGAGGGTGCTACGCACTGCCTTTGAAAATCCTATTGTTTATAGGCCGGTGCCTGAAGTACATCCGTACACACACTCGTAAACAATTACCACTATTAAAATGGTATTTACAATATATAAGTAGTACTATTTTGAAAATGTTCTGCCTGTAGTTGAAGCGGTAGTTAATTCGGAGCCACCTCTCAGACCACGTTTGCATATTAATTTAAGAGCTTTCTGGTCGTTCTGGCCCCTAATGACTAGCCAGAGTTTGATTTTATCAGCAAACAGGATCTTTCTGCAGTCCAGTTCCCGAAGGCTATAATTAATATTAAAGGTGAAGAGAAAAAATGTGAGCATGGAGCCCTGAGGAGCACCAACAGTCACTTTAACCCAATCCGGTCTATCCTCTACGACACCGATGCGTTGTTTCCAACCAATCGTAAATGTCTTTGTTCAGTTCAGAGGCCTGTCTCTAGTGCCATAGGTGCTCAGTTTAGGTAAAATCTACTGTCAAAGACTTTGCAGAAATAAATTGAGGGTAGTAGAAAAGATGGTGTGTTTTGGTAGCTGAGTCGAAGTTTTAAGGTCGACAATACGAAGGTTTCCCAAATCAGAAGTCAGGGAAGACCGCGTATGCTGGACAAGCTTTAACCTGGCGAACAAAGCTTACAAGGGGCTCTGTTCACAGTTTCCGCTAGCTGTCTCTTCAAACTAGTTGTTATTACGTGTGCGTGTGCCTGTGTCCGCCATGGGTCCTCTGGCGCCTGCAGCCTATTAGTGCACTAATGCACTAATGTACTACGAGATCTCGTGAGGCTTGTGCCAAAACTCACGCGGCTCAAGCAGCGAACCGGCCATGAGCGTGAGGCAGACAGGAGGATAGAGCAGGAGGCGTCAGCTTTCGAAGGTGCTGCATATGGCTTCTAAATATTTTGCCCTCGGTAAAATATTACTCAAATAAATTAAGTAACCATCTGATTTTACACGTATTGGTGTTGCTTTCGTGTTGTTTAGTTTCAGCTATATGACATTATCCAATTGGACTGAAATCGCTGTAGATGAACTTCAATTTTTTGGCAAGAAGGGCAAGTCAAGCTTATAGGCCAAAAGCAGCTTGCCGGTATCATGGATTTGCCCGCAAGGCCCTAAACGCCCTCCTGTTCGTATGAGTTATAAATCAATGAGAAGCAAGGGCAGTATTTGAATCATAGAAATTTGGATGAACTCATCTCTTCTCTTCAAAAAATAAAAATATTTCTCCGTGAGACGCTTCTTTTATACTTGGATTTGCTTCGTTAACAGCCGTGTAATTTGGTTCAAAGTTAGGACAGGGCACTGGTAATAAACCACAAAATTTTAGAAACACTGCTAAATCTTCAAACAGGGAGAATGGTACAGAGTGCGTCATCCGCTTGCGACTCTCTAGGTCTTTTGCTTTTCGGATAGCTATCGTCGATCTCACCTCACGTTACTTTGGTTGATTTCGTGCATTAAGATAGGTATTTTATGGCGAATTGTGGGTGGCAGACTTCTGATTGACCCCTGTGATTGGTTTTAGTCAACCATTAATTTCCTTATAAGGGTAGCATGGATACGGATAGTTACGCAGTTTTTTATATCCCTATAGCATTTACGCAGTAAAGGTTGGGCTACTGCATTATCATTGCAAGTCATACGCGGCAAGCATGTCATTGAGACAGCGGTTTAATTCGGGAAAGTACATATTTGCGTGCGAGAATAACTGGTTTCTGCAGGTTGATGAAGCTGTAAAATATACCAAACACCACAGGATAACATTTTTAAGAGATATGTGTTGCCTTGAAAAAAACATAAATAGGGTACAAAGAGTAAGCAATGTTGTAGGTTAAAAGCATCTTACTTATGTACTTGTCTGACGCTATGAGAGAGCACCTTTTCCAGTTGTTGAAACACCAGTGAAGGTCTTGTTGGTGAATACAGATGTGTTGACGTGAAGACCGTATTCCTCAATATGAGCAATGCATTTTTGCTTCGGACCACGTTAGTGCGTACTGAATTTGAGGGCGTTTGTACGTTGTAAAGTTAGCTTTTTTAATCATTACTCATATCCATGTTTGGTATATAAGTAGTAGATCTGATTTTTTTAACAAGCTAGGCAGAATTTTCATTCATGTCTGCTGTAGACCAACACTGTGACTGGATTACGTAGATGACAAATTTCTCATCCTTTAGATAAATCAGCTGGAAATGCTCCATAACAACTGGAACTCTACGTTTCCAGGATTTGAATTCACGTTCAAAATGTAGGTTGATGGACAACTCGGACATTGAAAAAATGATGGATGACTCCATCTATCAATTAATCGCAATGAATCCTATTCTGTGGTTATCCATCACCTTGAGAATAATCACTCCGTCTCATGCAGAAGGCGTTCCGTCTACAGTCTCCTAAATCGACTCAAAACGCACTGTTCTGATGGATCCAGTTAGCATGCAAATACTGAAATACCTGTTCAAATTCTTCTCCAAAAATGGGTACCCCAGAAATTTCATGCGTTAATGCATGAAACGGCAAGAATGCAAACAGGAAGTTTTTAAAATGACACGGTCATCCGGGGAGCAAAATCAATGACCCGGCGAACTCTGCCATACGTGCAAAATGTATCTGAACTGGTTTAAACAAAACTGGTAAAACATTACATTCATTTGTAGCACAGCACTAAAGAGCTACATTACGCACACAATTGGTGCACCCTAAGCACTAGGTTGGGTACCTTGATAGGAAAGGTGTCTACAGAAGCCCATGTGCAAGTTGTGATGCCATTTATTGTGACCAAACCGGGAAACCCGTCGCCACCTGCATACACGAACATTAGTTAGTGGTCAGGAGACGAGCCCATCTATCCCAAGTGGCCATGCACACACTGGGAACTAGGCATACATTTTCGGGGAGAACACAACTATTGTTTTACATGCCCAGGCAGGAAAGGCCGTAAATTGCTCGAATAAATGCACTCATATATGGCATATCGATTTGGATGCCAAACGCGAACTCCCTAAGGACAAAGTCAAACGCACACAATCAATCATGATTGAATGACAAAATGAACGTAACTCGTTTTGGCACAGATGCCATCTAACTGTAGATTCCTAAGTTATATACAGTTGATTAGTTTTTTGTATATACATCCAGTTGTCTAGCTAGGAGCTGGGGAACCAGCATCGAAAGTTCATGCATAAATGTTTATATTTTCCCAAATATGTTTGACTTTTTCTGACACAGGAATAGACACATACTGATCGTTTTGCATCCCGAAGAAAATAAGCCCCATATGGGTAGCAAAGGTCATGAAAATGCAACCAACTACCAGGCCGAAGATGGCCAAGTTATAATTTAAGAAATAAAAATGACAGAAAATTCAAACAGATTGGTAGAGTCTATTTCAGGCCTTTTCTGCCTTTATTAGTTATTCATAACCCTGACTTGCATTAGTTGATGAACGCTCAAAGGTCGCTCACGTACCTCATTCGTTCCGCTCTGTCTTGAGATTCACTCTTTCGCACTGACAGCAGCCGCAAGTAGCTAGTAGTTGAATAGGCAGTGTGTGTGGACTAACTGCACAAAAATCGAGCGCATATTTGTTCTTCCAGTACCAGCTGTTCTCGGCATATTAACTTTGACCTGCCTGTTCGATGCTGAGTAGGCTTGAGCTCTCAACTTGCGTGATATTTGTTCCTCTTGCTTCCGTTTTACTTGTTGGTGGTCAGCATGCTTAGTGGCCTGCCCCCTGTCAGCCAACGGTCTGATTAGTCTTAGATGCCCGCGTGAGTTGATTTCTGCCTCGTGGGCGTGGTTGGGTTCCACGCTGGTCACGTGACCTCCGGCCCGCTCCTCTTTTGCGCTCTGATGCCAATTGCGGGCCACACGTGATTTTGCTCGATTGTCCTATTGCCCCTGCCCGAACTGACTCGAGCCTTGTGCGTACCACCTCGTAGGTGGGATACAAGTCTATGGTTCAGTTAAGTGTGTCCATGGAGGTCAACTTAGAAGCAGCAGTCTGGCCATCTCATCGTTGGCTAGGCCTATTACCCTCGCTTTCTCTAAAGGCGAAACTGTGGTTCTTATGCTGTACGTGGCCATAGACTATAGACAGCTTATCATTGCGGTTGATGGCAAGCTGCTGTTCATGAAATCTTGTGCCGAGGCGTTTGCCCCTTTCACCAACAGACCTCGCACCACAGTTTTGCATGGTATGCTATAAATCACTGCTAATTTTTCTGTCCTTGCTAGTGGGTCTTTAAGCCTCGTGATGTGCTGCTTGATTTTTGATTTAGGCTTATGAACCACACCGATCCCGAAAGGTATCAGGATTTTTGCCATCACCTCTAATATGTTTTTTGCATAAAGAATTGCGAGCAAGAACGCCGGGTCTTCTCTTTTCAATCGCTTAAGTTTGCTGTTCCTAAGACACTTGTGGTGTGCCTATATATATGCAGAAATGATATTCTTGGCAAAGACATAAGGGAGACAGGAATGGCCATTTCTGGCTTATAAGCCGTCATCAGCCAGCCATGCCCAACCCCAGGTGCTGCGGCGCCCAAGGCTCGAACTCGCGACTTGTTGGGCAGACGTCCAACGCTCAATCTACTGTGCTACGAGCTCGTTGTCTTGCCGGATTTGATCGGGAATATTAACAATGTTATTTGGGCGCTCACTGATCGATACAGGACTCACTCGTCGTGTTGTGCCTTGGGGCTCACTCTATAGCCCCAGCAGCTGCCGCACAGTGGCAAGTGATGTAAGCAGAATTATATAATCAGCAAAGACAGATCGCGAGTTCGAGACTCGGGAGCCGCAGCACCTGGGGTTGGGTATGAGATGACTGATGACGGTTAATAAGCCAGAAATGGTTATTCCATTCTCCCAGCAGCCACTGTTATATGCCGTTATACCGTTATACCGTACTTCCGACATAGGTACTAGCTAAAAGCTCAGACACGTGTTTCAGCCGATGTTTCTGCTGCTGGGTGACACAGAAACGAGGATTTGGCTCCTCAGTGGGTCCTCCAGCATTCTCTATGCGGTTTCTGGTATATGGACTCCAGAGAATAATCGGAAAAATAATTTTTGAAAGTATTGAGCGTGCAGGACATGGAGTCCGGTGATCTGGACATGACCTTTTAGGTTCAGACCCAAAATTTCAATAAATATCTGGGTCGATGTCAATCAAACCACTATAGAATCATCACGTAATGACCATTTTAAAATCAATTAGTACTACAAGTAGTATGAATCTATATATATATATATATATATATATATATATATATATATATATATATATATATATATATATATATATATATATATATATATATATATATATATATTGAAAATAGCCCACAGTACAACCTTCGGTGATAAAAATCGACTTTTCAATGAATGATTCCGGGAAAATGATAATCTGAACAAACTTTTTAATAAAATATCTCTTTTACCAGCCACAGCCGATTAACCGCCTAATATTATATTTAATGGCCAACAGACAGTCAATAGTATATATTGTGGGTTGCAGGATACACCATTTTGACAGCACGGATACTAGAAGTTGGCTCAAATATAAATATACAATTTCATTCTAGGCCTATAAAACCTTTAACTAAACTGATTTAAACTGATTTTAAAGTTTGCGATCAGTGTCCGAGGAAGTTATAAAGCTACAAATATCCTTGTATTAGTGTTATCACAAACTGGTCTTAGCATCACACATTAAACTGGTAGATTTAAATTATACTGCGAGATTCCAAATATACATTCTGTAACCAGCTGATCCAATATGAGCATTTCTAATAATTAGTCATTTTTGAATTTTTAAGGCGTATTTCACTTATATACCCTAAATGTAAAGGACGATCCGTATTCAATTTAAAGCTCATGATCCCTTATCAAAAGCAGCTTCGCGTGTGTATTTTTCATACTTTAAGCTGGTTAGTTTAATAAGGAGAAGCAATTTATATCCGAGATTTCGCTTGGTGAATCTGTAATTTATTTCTCCCCAACAAACAGCAAAACATGCGTAACGGAATGTCAAGCATGTGTAGCTAGTCATTGCAAATAGATGGTGTGGCGATGGGTTCACCGCTTGCACTGTTTCTCGCAAATGTTTTCATGGGGTCAAATAAGTTAGTCTCAAGGATACCATAAATGGCCTTGACTTCTACGGTCAGTACGAGGACGATATCTTCTGCCTGATAGGCTGTACCGCCAACATTAATTTTCTAGTTCAACTAACGAGATCAGGATCCTCGATGTCCTTTTACACATACAGGAAGATGGTTCTAGCCAAGGCGTGGTGTTACGAAAGAGAGCTTGGACGGGAAAATACACTAATTTACGCATGCTTGTTCCCTTAAATATATCAGGAACTTGAACGCAGGGCTAATTGGCTGGATTGCGACGTCTGTTCTCCTGAAATCGTTGAAACAGAGCTTCAACCGCTGCAGAACAAGCTCCGATAAACGCTATCCCGAGAGATCCACCCTCCAGCATATTAGTGAAGGCGCAAAAAATCCTGTTGTTGCAACTGTTGAAAAAGGATTTGTTTATAAGACTGCCTGTTCTAAGAGATGCGGCAAGCCCGATAGTTAGTTTACGTCTTAGGACACGTATCCTGGGTGCTTTTCCGCAATGAACTTCGTGTATTATCGCAAACGCCTCCCTCCTAAGGTTGGTTGCTGACTGCCTTAGCAGGCCGCATTGCTTGTTATTAATTCATTCTTCTGCTCCTGTAGAACGGTATACAGTGGCCGAACAACGAGGTTTCTAGAAAAGAGGGTAAGTGAACACAACATTCTGGGTAGGTATAGAGGAGAATCAACCGATTTCAAGTGAAAGTCTCCCCAGTTACTCACCGCAAACAGCCAAGTCGACGCCAAAGAAGCCTTGCAGGTATTTCTTCGGGCACCAGCATACTACTGTTAAAGGTTAAGCAAACGGTTGCTAACAATAGCCGAGGCAGTGATCATTCTGTTTCCTAGTCCAGCGCTCTGCTGTCTTTCCTGTCCAACTCTGCCCCAACCCCTTACCACAGTCACACGCACCCCGCGTGTTTAAAATTCGGCAGGTCAACCATCGTAGTCTGACGAGGTCCGCAGTCTGCTCCACAGCAGGTTGGCTCAGGAACTGTGACTTTCGCGTGCATGAGTTTTCCTGGATAGTAGACTTTTGATGCATCTACCAAACTCCCTCTTCTCTCACTCATCTGTGCCTGGTTTCAAAAAGATCGGAGGTGGAATTGGGCGCAGGTGAATGGCGCGGCAGGAGTCGACACTTCTGCGGGCCAGAAGTCCCCCCTAATTCGGTATTTTCCATGGGTACATAGCCCGAATAACGACTGCCACGTCCTGATCTAGCTTCCTTGTTGGTTCAGTGCGTCTACCACGTCGACTGTTTTTAGGGGAACAGTAGATATGTTCAACATACAGACAAGTCTCATACCCATTCTAACCGCCCCCTGCTCCAGCTTTACCGTCCTCAACACGCTGACATCGTCATGCATGCGGCGTGTAAAGATAAAGGTGATTAATCATTCCCTCCAAGACCCCTAAAAACCCTGTATATAGCTCAAAAGATCATCATTCATTTAATTATGTGGGTCTTTCAAATGTTTTTAAATAAAACAACAAGATAGTGTTAAAAATTATGTGCAAGTAGACTAGGAGTGAGATTATATGCAATTCGACTGTAAGTATATTCATTTTAGGATAATCTTTGAGATAGTATATGGCTGTCTGTAACTGCGGCCAGTCACACCTGCTATTTCTTATATTAAAGAAAAACGGACTGACTGAAGACACGACTGGGATTGTCAGGTGCCAGGCGCAAGGAAGTGCTCAAGGAAACGTACCATAGAACTTAAAATTATTCTAACTACATTTGAGTTTCTTGAGGTTACTTAGCTAACGCCACACGCAGAAAAATAGACGAAGGTTAAATATTCTAATAAAAACTATTTATTATTTTAACAGGTCCAGCATATTACTCAACAAAAACGTTGCCTATTGGTGACTAGACCGTCCTTCTTAATAATTTTTTGTACATGCTTGAGAATATGATTTAGCATTTCAGAGGTGTCCTACGTCAGCCATCCCCATCATTCTAAAGTGAAAACTGACCGCTGGAAAAAAAACACGAATAAGCGAGGCAAGCTTAGTAGCCGTTTAGAAGTAAGGCAGCTTTCAGTTCGTGGACAGGATAACGCCAATTTTTGAGGCGAGGTGGGAATATGACGAACTCCATCAGGATTTCAATAACTCATTGGTGTGCACAGCTAATAACGCAAGCGATAATAATAAATCTGTGATTCACACAAAGGCAATATCTCTTCAGAGTTTTTGATTCGTCAATATCCCACTCAATGACCTGAACCTTCATCTGGAGTGAGGACTTTTCCTCGGAACATAATGCGTATTTCAAAGGAACCATGGGTTCATCATGTTTTCCGAGGTCCACCAATCTCAGGAAAATGGCAGGAAATGCGTACCAGCCTCTTAACTCCAATCGTGTATCAAACAGCTGTCCTCAACACAGGCATGATGCGCCCTCTACAATTTAGA
This sequence comes from Schistocephalus solidus, assembly GCA_017591395.1. Classification (NCBI taxonomy): domain Eukaryota; kingdom Metazoa; phylum Platyhelminthes; class Cestoda; order Diphyllobothriidea; family Diphyllobothriidae; genus Schistocephalus; species Schistocephalus solidus. The sequence continues at coordinate 240,937 of WEDG01000168.1, forward strand.
GGACATTCACATGTCCGGAATCCTTTACTAAACCATAAGGAAAACTAAGTGACGGAATGATGGTGCAAGCCACAAACAGTACGACAGCATTTGAAGTAATCGTGGTGGCAGAAGTATGATGCAGGACTGTATACGCAATCCAGTTCTCCTTCAGTCCCATTATCTTCGACAAACTTTTGCCACCTACCGCGAGTAGCAGCCAGGAATAAACATTGCCTATCGCGCAAACAGGAAATATGTTAATAGTCTTACCTATGCAGGCAATCATGCCGATTTCCACGACCAGTGTCCATGGTCAGCTGTTCGCAGACGCTTGTGAGTTAAAACATTGACGTTAAGCGTATACATTAAACACGAAAATCATGGACTCTAAATGCAAAAACGTCGGATTGGCTTTCAACAAGAAGACAGCAGTGGTTCAGTAGCAACCATCTGTAACGTGCTAATTGGACCTTTCCCGGCAGCTATGGAAAAATTCGTCTATCGAGAAGTACAAGTTCAACCGACATTAAGATCAGCAATTAAAATTTCCACCGGTTTTATGAGTTTATCCAGTTGTTTGTGCAGTTGCAGCACTTCGTTTTTCATAGCCATGGCCAACACCTGAACAAAAAACTCAAGTTTTATCAAGCCGCCATGCTCACAATGCAACATTTTTGGTCAGAGATTTGAACGGTCTGTGTAAACCGAATAAGAAAATCTCCATCAATTTTATCTTGGCTGCCCCTGCTGAATGCTTCGGGGAAGTGGCAGGAAAGTTCGCCAAACATAGAGCATAATAACCTAACAGGTGTTTTCAGCATTCAGCATTCAAGAAATGAATTACGAGCACCGCGACACAGTTGCTGAACCTCACAGACATTGCGGACACGCGTGTCACTTCGAGAACAATTTTGACACTTCCATTATACTCGTATAAATCAGTCCTGCGCTCTGGAAAAACATCTTTAGAGGAACAAGTAGGCGTGGCATATTGCCATATGAACGGAATTCACATTTGGCGATCCTCTCACATCGGCAAGGCCGAAATTAAGATGAAGGGTACACATCTGCAATTTCAATTATCTTAGCTTCAACCACGCAAATTTCTTGATGTGTTCTTATGAATAACCAAAGTTGACAGCATGCATCTCAAGATTTTTAGGATTGACAGGCATTAAAAATCACCACCCCCGAAACATCCTGGGAGTAAACCAATCCACCTACCCTCTTTCGATCCCCCTCCCTCATCAACACCAACACCAATGTGAAGCAATTTGCACCCTATCCTCAATTGCAAGCGCACCGTCATACCACGCCCCATATCAACCAGAGCCAGAGGCTTGAAGTCAAGCTCTTTCCTCCTTGCTTGCCTGCCCACATTGTCAACAGCTATTTGGCCATAGCACGAGCTGTTTGGCCCTAACAAACTACTACACCACAGAGAAGATTCAATCATCACTGCTCAGTTTAACTGCAGACACACCACATAAGCTTCGTCAGTAAATTCCACGCAGGACGAGCGAAAACAATAGCACTAATTAGCACACAGTTCCTCACTCCTGCAAAAATGATAGAGATCTGCCTTGCCGGGAACAACATTGCAGGCAAATGTTTCATAAATGGGAGCATGCACACGTCACAGAAGTAGAAATCCTTTGCCTGGGTGTCGTCTGATTATAAACTGCAGGCCCGGTGGTATCTTGCGCGCTTAGACAATCGGCTAACCATTGACGGACACTACCGGTAAACCTCTTCTCAAAGAGTTAGCTAATGCACGAGAGGGTGCAGAGCGAGTGAGGAGAACACGGGTTATTCATACCCATGGCACATTAACGTATACCTCACAATAATAAAGCTAACGTGATTGATCCCGTCACAAAGCAAAAAAAAACATAGATTAGAATGCTGGAAAGTGATCGTTGACTTTAATAACGCTAAAGGTAAAGACAGCACCAAACAGAATTCGCAAATCGACATCAAGTAGTATGCAGGTGAGAGTTAAATAATGATAACTGCATTGAAGCCGAAAATGCGTGGAATGATTCGGTCCTGCCTACAAATGATTCTGTGGCGGCAGCAGCTTTATGTTGGTGCAACATTTATGGTTACCTCGTTTGGAACCTGCCTTAGGAAGACCTGGCTTTTCAAAGAAAGGGAAGAGTTAGGCTGCAACCTTAGTAAGCAGGCGGTTTGCTGGCTCACACTGCTTGAGCTTGTGATGATCTTATGGCTTGTTTCCTCATTTCGGGCGACTTGACGCACTTCAAGTGTATGCATAAGTTGGGAAGACAAAGGATTTTTAATCACCAGAAACATGTTTTATTTGTTTTTACCTTCAAATTCTAACGAGTGGCTCTTGCAGGTGTCAAAAGGATAAGACAAAGAAAGAAATCATTCCAGAGGTCGAAAAAACCTTCATCATTTCTCACACACATCCCTTTGCAGGCAATTTTAATGCAACCAACAACACGTCTGTTGTCTAAGAAAAATGTATAGTGTATCACACGATTCAATTTAACTAAGAGGAGACTAATAAAGAAAAGTTGGGCAGCATAAAACACACTACAACCTAATTATTCTCCTGAATCAAACACCCACCGTGTCAAATAACCCAGGCATGGTATTATGGAACATTTCATTGATCCACACAAAAAGGAGTACGTTTATTTAAGCTTTTATGCAAACCATTCAAAGGGATTTATTTACTACCTCACTTGTTGCCATTTACTCGAATCAAAATTCCCTACTTGGTATAACTGCAGCGCTCGCATTACAAATGTCCATGAACGCGAAAGCCTAATTAATTAACCCGAGGTTGACAGCGAAAGGTGCTTTCTCTCATAATAACTGATAAACGCTAATATTTGATGTCATAACGGACGGGTTTGACCCAGAAATTGCACCTCTGGCGATTGAAGATCAGCTTTTTTGGATTTAAATGTATTTATCGCTCAAAGGTTGGAAATGGATTAGGGGTAAGAAAAAGTGTAAAGTTGCCCTGGGTAGGGAGCAGAGGAGGACTTATTTTATGGGGTTTTCCAATGGCCATTCGTTTCCAGTATGTCATTTTGAGACCGCAAATTTGCAATCGGGACACGATTAATTTGGTTATTGCTTATGTAACCCTACAGGATCTAGGGATGCTACAAAGAATTCTGTAGTATGTTCTGCTTCAAGCTCTTCCGGAGTCAGCTTGCCGCACACTTGTAGACACCCCGTTGTCGTTTGAATTCCTGTAGTCGTTAAGGTCGCATCTCGGTGATGATTCCGTGATCCCTACCTCCCCTCTTCGATTCAACCCTTCTGTCTACGATGATTTCCTTCTGTCTCACCTCCCTGATGGTTATAAGCAGTAGCTCTGGTTGTTATATACTCTCTCCAATGAAAAGGAGCTTTCCGAACACACATCCGTTGTCACGAATATCACTGCATCGTACAAGTGCCATCAATTATAGCTATTAATTTTTAGAGAAGCAGATTTTTCTTCTAAATTCGCTTTTTAAATTGGCGGCTCGCCAAGCTCCACTGATTTAACCAAAGGATAATTTTCAATGCTTCTTTCCTAGTTCATTTTCTATTCCAAAGATTTTTGACTTATGTTTTTTAAATGGCCAATCGTTCAGAATTGGATGTGCTTACAATTCTACTCATGTCGGCTGTTCACATAGTGCATGAATTATCCCCTTTGTATATATTTATACCGCGATATTACTTTTAAAATGATGGGGCCCGCTAGGCATTAAATATATATTTTAGTTAGTAGTTAGTTAGCCAACAAATAACGATAAGATTGAGCCTCTCAGGATGCATTATGGTAGTTCCAATCCTTCCCGAATAAGATGTATATTTTGTCGTTATTACCGAGTTAATTTCACATACAGTAACAATTATTACCTCGTGATTTATTAATCAATGCATGACAGAAGCACCAAATCACTCTAGATGAACACATAATTGTGTAGATATTTCAAACTGAAAAAAATGTGCGCTGTTCCAATTCAAAATCCATGCTTAGCTTAAAAAGCAGTTTTAATGGCCGATGATCAGGTCTAACCATATGAAAAATAATAGTAAGCGTGCTCTCACATGAATGAACCAAATTTCATGACGGGGAAATTTTAAGTTTGCCGTCTTTGAAAAATCGGTGCGTTACCCATGCAGGAAGAAGATACTGCATTCCAAGGTAACTGACTAGAATGCTGCGCCTGGGGATTGACAAAGGAATCAATGAGGCGGTGGTCTATGGTAATCTTCCATGCACCACCTGCCCCAAGTTTGAGCTTCCGCAACTTGACATACGCAGAGATGTGTTTCACTTGAAGTTGAATGCAGTGGTGCAACCTTCTCGTTCTTCGACAGGCGGATTGCAGAATCTCTTGGTTTTGCAAATGAAGCCCAAGTGTAGCCATAGAGACAGGAGTGCTGGCAGATTGGCAGATCCACCTCGGTCAGATTTCGGTGAAAGGAAGGACTGATCCCCGGACCATGTTGGCCCAGAAGGGGGCACCGGATGGTAGAGGGTATCACAGTGGTAGCCCAGAAAGAAGAAAGCGAGGCTGATGGTCTCACGCCAATGTTGCTTGGAATTCCATGGCAGCTCAGCGTCCGAGGGTATTAATCTGCGACAGTTGTAGTTATAAGGCCTTTCCTCTCCCATCTTATGATTCTCCTTATAAAGGTGTTGCTGTTGTTTCTGGAATTGTATACCTCTTCTTTCGACAAAAAAACAATGACCAGTGAGCAGGAGTTTTTGGCGCCAGTAGTTTTAAAGCGGCTACATACATATATTATGGTCACGATGGCATTGGAATATAATAAACCTCTTAAGGAAGCAAGGATCACACAGGCTGACAGTTTTTTGAGCAGATTGTGTTTGTAAACATTAGTGGTTGCATTGTTTGTGCATTTCCGTGGCATCCTTATTGAGTATATAATGTGTACTATATATAAGCAGAAAATAGTCGTGAGTGAGATTTCTGCCCAGAGCAGTACTAATTGTTAGTGCCATGCTTTCAGGGGGCTTAAGTGTTTGTTCATGTCCACATCATCTTTTAAATGTATCGATGTTTTGAGGAAGGATGCTTTTTCCTCGGGTCGATGGGCACACAACTTTGTCCTTCTCGGTATGAATCACACTGAATACATCGTAAATATAAACGTCCTTTTCCCGAGAGCACGATCTTGCAAAGAAGAAATAGAACAACGTAGGACATGCTTCATCTCTGCGCAGTACTTCACGAATGGTTGATTTTCTGCATTTTCTGATCGCAAACAGTAAGCACAGTCAAAGTCTGTAACAGTCATAACCATTCACATGAACAAAAGTCTGGTTCATTGTGTAAGCAGTTCTGAATTGTAAACGTACGATCAAAAAGCTGTTTAACAACAATTTCGGGGATGGGGGGTTTTCTGACTATTACCAATGGGATAATGAAAATAGCTGTCCGTATACGTTCTTCCTAACCACAATAATTGGTCGTCTGCTTAGCATCAATTACTCTTTAGGGAAACAAGAGCCGTGACAGGGTAAATAAGGAAACACTAGTAACAATTTTCCAGAGGTCAGAACATAAATCACTATTGATAGTGACTGGGGGCCCTGTTTCAATTGGAATGGGCGGAAATCCCCTATTTAAATAGTAAGATGTTTTTATGGTTTGCAACTTGCATCTGAACTTAATTTTTTTGGGTTGCCTATCCATATCTGGAGAGGATCAGATAAATTTTAATTTATGTGAAGCTTTAATCTCAGAATGGATACCAAAAAGATTCGTATTACCAACTTCAGGAGGTAAATGTACTTAAAGACTTCGGTATGTGGCTTACACCCACTATCAAACCATAATCGCACTGTGCAAATATAGCAAAGAAAGCTATGTGTATCTTAGGCGAGATCAGGAGATTCTGCATTAATTTTGGCGTAAAGCCTTTTGGGCGCGTGTTTGGAACATTTATCCGGCCGGTGCTGGAATATTGCGTTCAGGCGTGGCACCCTTGGACGAAACATAACTACGCTCTGTTGGAGAAAGTTCAACGGAGGGCAACGAAACTAGTAAGTGGATTGGAATGCCTACCCTATGAGGTTCAACTAGAAAGTCTTAAACTTTTTCCTCTCTCTTAAAGGCAATGTAGAGGGGCTATGAGCTTAGTCTTCAAACTTGTCAGAGGAGTCAAATGTGCTCTTAAAATGGCCGACTTTTTTGAATTGGCAAACATGGAAAAAACTCCGAGGTCACCCAAAGAAACTGAAGAGAAACCACGCCAAACTTGAAGTGAGGGCCAACGTCTTTTCCCACCGGAGGATTGAAGAATGGAACAAACTGCCTACTTCGGTTGTTCAGGCCGAAAGTGATAAAATGTTTAAAAGAAGACATGATTAATGTTTACTTGATTGACATATATTAAGTCTACACCAATGACCGATGCACTCTAACTATATCGCCATGTAATATTTTCATATTTTGCTAAATCGATCTCTCAATGGGGTCTTCAAAGCCTATGCCTAGCTCCCCATTTATATAATGAATTATACTGAATTAAAAACAATAATCACGATGAATGGGACAAGATCACAGAACAAAAGAATTCATCCGACATATTTTTTCGCAATCACCTTTGAATTTTAAATATTATCAGAAGGACAGAAAGCAGATGGGTTTCCGAGGTGCTGCAATATTTAGAGCTTGAAAGATTGCCTCGTTTCAATTCCATGCCATTCATTCCGGTTTCAGCTGTTCAATAAAATAAGCTTATCAAACCCCAGGCAAGTCTAAGTTCGCTCTCATTTAAGTGCCAAAAAGAAAAACGTCATTACAGTTGGGAAACCTGCTAACTCTGTGACATCTACTATACATACGCACAATTGTCTAAGCACTTATCCCAATCTAAAAACGTTTCATGCTCCCAAATTAATTAACTATCCCTCTTATGAAACAGTTTTCCAAAATCATTTGTTCCATTTTCAAATTTTATTCTCCCCCTATATTATTTCAACAATTCACAAAATCCTATTTTTTGCCTTCTCCTATTTTTGCTAACGCAAAAAATAGCCTTCCTCTCAATGTATGCCACCCAAATATTTTTTCTCTACAATAATCCTAACAGTTAAGCGAATTATAGATCGCAGCAATTTTTCATTCCACCCACAGCTTATTCTCTGCTGTTTTCTTCCCAACCACCAAGTCTTCCTTTATTATAAACACTAATGAGCCTATCCCGCGTTCTTCAAATGCGCTTAATATAGTTTCACTCAACACGAGGTCAGTCGTAAAAATAATGAATGAGCTTAGAACTGTAGCTTTTGAGTTTGACCCAAATATTTTGTTTATCACAGAACTTGGGCTCATGGTCTAATTTCAGATTTGACGCTTGCTTTAGTTAATATCGACAATATTGCGTTGTAAAACGTGGTGGTGGTTGTATTCTTTACATCAAATTGTCTCTTGTACATTCCCCCTACAGTCTTAGCATTTATTTGTTTTCCTTAAATGTATGTTTTTTCAGTCATCTTTCCGTACATGAAAAAAGCTATAATTTACTGTGTCTATAATCTTCTTTGTTAGTCCGGCAATGAAAGCCAACTCGTTGAACTCTTTGAAAAATTTGTAGAAGCTCCGTTTGATGACAAAATAATCGTAGGAGATTTTAATTTGCCAGAAATCGACTGGCATGCAAACACTTCACTGCGCAAATTTGAGAAGTTGTTGAACACGATTTAAATTTTCAAAAATTTCTCAATTAGTCAGCTCAGTGACTAGAAAATATAGTATTTTATAATTAATTTTTATTAATTGTGTCCATCATTTGCTTATGAATTTCCAGCAAAACCTTTTTATAAGTCATCACGCATCAATTTGTTGTTGCTTTTCATTCTCCTCCAACGTAAAGCCAGAAATAAAACGTACCTATTTTGACTTTGCTAATGTTAATAACGAATTATTTAATAATTTACAAGCGGTTTTAAATAGCCAAGCATTTTTTCAATCAATGACCGAAGTTTATTTCATGATACATTGCAAGGCCTATTACAAGGCCTCCTCGATTTCCTTTCACATATGACCTTTATATCAAATTGATGGAGAGAATTGGCAGAGGAGAGAAACGGCTGAAAATCAAAGACGGTCAAATAGTCCACATAAATGGGTCATTCCTGTGGCTAAAACCTGTAACAATGAAGGCTGGGTCTCCCCGAAGAATCGATCATTGAAAGTCATCTCCGCAAATGTACAAAGCCTGTTCAACAAGCTGGATGACCTAAGAAACGTTGTTGACGAAATAAAACCAGACGTTATGGCTTTCACTGAAACGTGGCTTACTGCAAAAATAACTGATTCCGAAATATCCCTCAGAGGATATCAGCACTTCAGGAGAGATAGACCAAGTCGAGGAGGAGGAGTCATAGTTTATGTCACTCGCAAGCTGACCGCAATGGCTGACATACATATTCCATTACGCGATGTGGAAGTCTTAAGCATTACTATATCTGCTAAGTATTCTAGACCACTGACGATATCGGTTGTGTACCGTTCGCCTTATCAGACTTCTGATCAAGATCTCATTCTCATAACGGAACTCTACAAAGCCAGCGAGAAGAAAGCTGTCCTCATTGTTGGGGATTTTAACGCTCCTGATATTGACTGGAAAACATGGACTGCGCCGGGAATGCCAGATAACTTCAACCACAAACTACTACAATGGGCAACAGACAAACTTCTCTCTCAGTACGTCACCTTTGGAACACGGATGAGAGAAGGACAACAATCAAACTGTCTTGACCTGATTTTTACCCGAGATGAGGAAAATGTGATAGACATACAGGATCGACCGCCATTAGGTTCAAGTGATCACATTACGCTGTGCTTCGAGTACTCACTGTTTTCCAAACTTGGGTAAGAAACATTTGGAAGGGGACTACTCACTTATGAGAAGACAACTGTCAGAGATATCCTGGGAAACAGAACTACATGGTGAAACCAATAAAGATTGGACGACATTGAGTTCGTTATTGAAAAGGATTGTTTACCTCAACTGTCCTCTCAGGAAAAAGACAACCACAAACCGCCCAAAGTGGATAAACTCAAACTTGCAGGCCTCCTTCAAAAAAGAAATTGCTTCTGGAGGCGTTACAGACAAACCGGCTCCGATGCTCACTTACGGGAATATAAGCAGCAACGCAACGTTTGTAAATGTGAGGGCTACTAAGCTGCGGAGGAAGTTTGAGCTAAACATACTGCAAAAATCGTTGGAACACCCCAAAATGCTATATGGCTACATAAGGAGTACAAAGAAAGAATTCAGGAGATGATACCTGCCCTTAGGTCTGCAGACGGAAAACTGGAGACCGATGACCAGGTTAAAGCATCCCTTCTTTCCAAATTCTTCCAGACCGTCTTCACTAGAGAGCCTAATAATTTTTGCTGCTATTCAAACAGTTTGTCAACCAATGTGTACCCCCTTTACCTTACTCCTCCATCTCCTCCTCATCCACAACAGAGGACCTAGACCTAGACTTTTCACCGACCGTAGTTAAAAACCGAATTACTCCGTATAAAACCAGCCAAGTCGCCTGGGCCGGATAGAATTCCTGCATTAGCCCTAAGAGAACTTGCTAACGAACTGTGTATACCACTGTCCATAATATTCCAAAAGTCCTTTGAAGAAAGCAAACTCCCGGAAGAATGGAAGTGCGCATTCATCGCCCCCATCTATAAAGGAGGTTCACGACTCGACTGTGAAAATTACCGCCCTGTCAGTTTAACTTGCATAGCGTGCAAAATAATGGAGCGTATTATCAAGAGGCATTTAATGCGCTATCTGGAAAACAACCAAATCCTATGCGATGCCCAACACGGCTTCCGTCCAGGACGTTCCTGTCTCACGAGTGCCCTTCAGTCGCACGAGAAATGGACAAAAGGCCACAGATAAGGGTCATGCAGTAGATGTTGTATTTTGACTTCAAAAAGCCTTTGATAGTGTACCACACGGGCTTCTTTTGCAGAAGATTTGGAACGTAGGAATTCAAGGAAAACTTTTCAATTGGATCAAGAGTTTCTTGTCGTTCAGAGTACAGAGAGTTGTTGTTGGAAACTCTAGCTCAGAATGGGTAAAAAGTAGAAAGTGGTGTTCCACAGGGTTCTGTTTTGGGCCCCCTACTCTTCCTAATCTACGTGAACGACTGTCTCAACGACCTAGATTGTGAAGCTGTCATGTTTGCAGATGACATTAAAATATGGACTGAAGTCAGCTGCGCTGATGACGCAAAAAGGGTTACAATCGAATATCGACAAACTAAGTGCCTGGTCGGCTAAGTGGCTTCTTAAGTTTAATGTATCCAAGTGCGTGATCCTACATCTAAGCGCCGGTCGAAAAAGTATCTCTGAGACACCAGTACTTTATTAATGGCACTGCATTAAAAGAGGTCGAAACATACAAAGATCTGGGCATGTGGACAACTGTGAATTTGATGCCCTCAGAACACTGTAAGAAAGCAGTCCAGAAGGCAACATGTACACTACATTGGATCAGACGTGCGTTTAAAATATTCCCCCTGATCTATTCGGAAAAGTCTATGGCGCCTTTGTGAGACCACATTTAGATTACGGAGTACCAGCTTGGATACCGTGGATGAAGAAAGATGTTGACCTCCTCGAACAGGTGCAATGGAGAGCAACGAAGATGGTTGACGGTCTTAAGACTTTACCGTACCAAGACAGATTGAAAAGCTTGACTTATTTCCTCTTTCCTACAGGCACTTACGGTGTAGCCTGCTCTGGACATTCCGGATTATCCGGGGCCATGATTCCACCCTGAGATCGGAGGATTTCTTCGACTTTGCCTGCACAACTCATCTGCGTGGTCATCCTTACAAGGTTAATAGCGAACGCACGCGATTGAACCTCAGAAAGTTTTGTTTCAGCCAACGAGTGGTTCGACCTTGGAACTCGTTACCAAGTGAGATGGTTACCTCTGAAAGCATTATTGATTTTAAAAGAAGGCTTGATTGCATTGTATTTGACAAAAGACGACTGTCACAGCCTGATTTCTTAAAACCAGCCTTTTAAAATCTTTCGGGCTCTACTTTTCTTCCACAATGTTTCGCCTATGGCTGTGAAAACGCATTTGAAGTTATCTTATGCTTTGACTCAAACATTTTAAAATGTACAACATTTTATATTGACTGTACACATGCAATGATAACCTAACATTAATAGGGTCATCAAGGGCAATGCCTGTAACCCTTCAAAATATACAATATACAATATCAAATGCTGCTTCTTCCTTGGTCCCACACTTTCTGCAATATCGATTTACAAAATTAAAAATGCAACTTAAGGATCCATCCAAAAGTTCGCCATCGGACCGCTTAAGGATCGCACAAATCGCACAAAGTTAATTCGCCCTTACACAAGTGCAAAAATGATTTCATTACAGAAGATTTGGATGAATTGTTAAATCCCTTCTTTTCCAAATATTTTACCCTTGAAACCAATCCCATCCCTTCGATGACACTGACATCTCACGGGTTGCTCACTTACATTTATTTTGTTCCTCCAAATATTCAGAAACAGATAAGCCAATTTCATCGATCACACTGAGTTGGATCAGACAAGATCTGAATTATTTTATTCAACCGCTAAGTGATTTTCCCCTTTGATGAGCAAAGTGGTCTCACTTCGTTTCTAGAATGCTTTCTTTCCTGATTATTGGAAAGCATCTATTATTATTCCAGTATTAAAATTTGGTTTACACTCGGATATTCACAATTATCTAAGTGCTCATAAAACACCTTCGCTTGCTTAGCTCTTTGAAAAACTATTTTCCCTAAAAATTACAGATTTTTGCATAACAAATCAACTTCTTAGCTCATCCCAAACATGGCTTTATACTCGATCGCGCTTGTAAAAAATTTCACATGTATTTTCTAAATCTCTTAACATCTCTCCGTTAAGATAATCTATCATCGGTTGTTATCTATTTTCGAAAAAAAGTGCGTTATAGGAGACTTATAGTTAAATAAGAAGGTTAAGGACTTTGTAGTCTCCTAACTGCTTTATTTTGTCATAACTAACTAATCGGAAACCAAACATTCTTAGTGGGGTCCTCATTTTCATTTAAGACCCCTATTATAAGTGATGTTCTTTAAGGCACTGCGCTCGGACGCCCTTTTGTTTTTGCTTTCCATTAATGATATTTCATCCGCAGTTAAACATTATCTGTATGTTATTTATGCGAAAGATCTTAAATGCGTATATTCCTTCTATGAATCTACGCCTCAACGATTCTTAGAAGAAATCCATGCAGACTTGCATGCTCCTTCCGCCTTAAGCTCAACATGGCAAATGGAATTTTCATATTCTAAGTGTCGTTACATATACATTCAATTCAATTCAATTCAATTTATTGAGGGAAATAGGCATGGGCCTTTGAGTACCCTATTTGTAACGTAAAATTAAGTGCGGTATACAGAGAAACCGTGTGGGTTGCAAAGGTACAAAAGGCGGTCATAAAATATGACAAGTGGTGCATGACTTTCGAGGGTTAAGATAAATTCCTCATCGCTCAGGCTCGTTGCGGAACATAAAACGGTCAAGGTTCCTTTTAAAGCTTTCCAGCGATGGTGACATCACAACGTCTTCAGGGAGGGCATTCCATGGTTTAACCACTCTGGCAGAGAAGGAGAACTAGCGCACATCCAGTCTCGCCTGCTGGACACGCAGTTTCAATGGGTTACCTCGGAGATGGGTCGTGGTGGCGAATTCAAAGAAGTCCGAGAATTCCAGGGAACAATCCAATCCCTTCACAATGCGGAATGTCTGCAGAAGATCACCACGCATTTGCCTCTAACTCAAAGGGAACAGATTAAGATTCATTAGGTGGGTTGGACATGGCAAGGAGCTTTGAATTCTAACCATTTTGGTGGCTTTCCTCTGTACTCTTTCGAGGCAGTTCTGATCTTGAACTGTCCAGGGTTTCCAGGCGTGCATAGCATATTCCAAATGCGGCCTAATGCATGTTCCAAAAGTTTTAGCGAAAAGATCTTCATCGAAATCCAAAAAGGCTCGTCTGATGGCATGCAACACCGAAATTGCGCTCTTCGCCACTTTCAAGCAGTGAGACGAAAGTTTTACGGTGGTGGTCGTCAGCACACCAAGGTCCTTTTGGGTTTCCACGTCTTTTAAGGTTTCGCCGTTGAGAAAGTAACTTCTACTTTCAGCAGATCCAGATGGGTTGCCTAAGCGAAGTATTGTACACTTATCGACGTTGAACCGCAAAAGCCAATGATTCGACCACTCCTCCAACCGAGTTAGGTTGATCTGCAGTTTATCTTCGTCAGCAGGGCTCTGGATTACATTCCAGATTTTAATGTCATCGGCAAACATTGCTGCTTCACAGTCGAGATTCCTGACACAATCGTTCACGTATATTAAAAACAGTATTGGCCCTAGTACTGAGCCCTGAGGAATCCCCACTCTCGACCGCAGCAGAACTTGACCTCTCTTGGCCGATGCACACAACCTGGCGCCGACCCACGAGGAAGTTTTCAATCCACTTGAGGAGGTAACCTCTGATTCCAATTCTTTCTAGCTTGTACAGCAGTCTCTCGTGCGGCACAGTATCGAAGGCCTTTTGAAAGACAATGAAGGCAATGTGAACCGCGTGTCTATCTTCAAGTGCTTGGATCCACCTCTGGAGCGAATACAGCAAATTCGTTGTGCATGATCTTCCTTTTTCTGAACCCGTGTTGACAGCTTGATAAACAAATTATGAGTTCTCTAGAATTTCACCAATTTGCTCTTGATGATCCTTTCCATAATCTTGCCAAGGATGCATGTCAAGCTTATGGGCCTGTAGTTTGTCACTGACGCCCGGCTACCGCTTTTGTACAAGGGAGTTATATGTGCCAGCTTCCAATCGAAAGGAAGTGTTCCGGAGTCAAAGGACTTTTGAAAGAGCACTGACAGAGGTGCGGAAAGTTCATTGGCGAGTTCTTTCAGAAGCTTGGGTGGAAGCTCGTCTGGTCCTGGGGATTTCGACTCTTTTATTTCTTTTAATTCCTTTTGGATCAAAAATTCCGAGAATAGTATGTGGCTAATGCTTGCAGTCGGCTGGATATCCACTGAGAGACGAAGGAACCTTGCCTCGTTTGTGAAGACTGAGCGGTAGAACTGTGAAAATTACTCAGCTTTTTCCCTGTATTCAGAAATTTCGACGCCCACGGCAGTCTTAATCAGCGGTATTTGATGTTTATTCCTTGTACATCTACGGAGGTAACTGTAGACTAACTTTGGATTCTGCGTTGCCTTTTTCAGCAAAGTCTTCTCAAATTCTCTTCGCGTTTTTAAGAATAAGGCTTCTAATTTTTTTTCTCTGTGTTTAATACATATTAAAATAGGCGACTTGATTAGACTCGCAATATTTTCTCCACAACTTGTGCTTCCTGTTTATTTCCCTTTTAAGTTGCTGTCTAGCCACCCAGGACGCTTGCTGTGATGGACACTCGTTAGCGGGCAGTGGTTGTCCATAAAGTGCAGAAGAACATTTCGGAAGGACTCCCAATCTTCGTTCACGGTGCTCGAAAACATTGAGGTCCAGTTGATGTCTGTTAAATCTGCTCGCATCTGATGAAAGTTTCCTCACCAAACGTTACGCCGTTTTTCCTCTATAGCAGGCGCAACGGAGAATAAGGAGTAGTCCCACATAAGCACCACATGATCACTAAGACCGAGCGGAGGCATTGAAATAATCTCGTCAATGCTGCCTGATGTTTTCGTGAAAACCAGGTCAAGACAGTTAGCCCTTTGTCCTTCACGTGTTCTGGTGGGGAAAGGGACATGTTGTGTGAGGAGTGCCTTCAAGGTCTTTTGCAGAAAAACATAATCAAAAGTCGATTTCGGGCATGATGATTGAACAGTGCTCCAGTTAATTCCTGGTGCGTTGAAGTCACCCATAATCATGACATAAGGTCGACTGGAAAAATTTTCTCATTGTTCCAACAAGTGGGTGTCCGCGACTCGGTCTATCCTAGGTGGCCGAAAGACAATGAGGACATCTAGACATGGAGAGCCAAGAGCCTTGATATTCAACCATATGGCTTCCGTGCTGCACGCAAACTTGCTCGTCTTGTCAGACACTATTAGCACGTCTTTCACATGCACAATTATTCCACCACCCTGTCGGTTTTCTCTGTCCCTCCGATATAGTTGGTATCCAGAAAATGTTATTTCGCTATCTCGAATACTGCCCGACAGCCAGGTTTCGGTTACTGCTATCACATCCGTAGATACTTCGGCAAGGCAAATTTTTAACTCATCAAGTTTTGATAAAAGGCTTTGTGCATTTGTATACAAGCACTACAAATTTCCTGTTGCGTTTGTCAATTTTATGGGCCCAACTGTGTCTCCTCTAACGTCAAGGTCATGTGTATTTTCCGTTTCTTGATGATTTTCGGTAACTCTGGTTTCTTTAGTGAGAACGCTGGGTGTTACGGAATCAGTTCTGACATCTCTTTGGGCAATTGGTTCCCTGATGGTTTTGGCGTTAGTGAGGTGGCTGCCCTTGTCCTCAGAACAATCGGTTGGTTCAATGGAAAATTCGTATTCTTTTGAACTACCTTCCCCTTGAAAAAAGCCAGATTGTGTTCGCCAGCCTTTAGTCTTGATTGTAGTTCCAAGACAAGATCCCGGCGTTTCAGCCTTTCCGCAGGGGAGTAGTCCGGTTGAAAAAAACCTCTTTATGCGAGTGACGGAGGTTAGTTTTTTTGGATAGGATCGCCTTGATTTGGTCTTTGTTCTCTAGCATTATTTTCAGAGTTCGCGGTCGTGGCGTTCCTAGGCTGTCTTCAGACTTTTTGCCAATCCGGAATGCTTTAATAACTTTTACTTCCACGCCCGGTGGGAGCAACTTGTTTAGGAGGACATTAAACGAAGCAAGGTCTTCGGCGACACGGTCTTCTGGTCGGACTGCAGTTGACTCGTGCAAACCCTGAATAACTAAACACTGTTGTCGATCCTGGTGCTTGAAATTTTCGCTTCCTCCTAAGTTCTCCTTAGGGGCACGAGAACGGTTTACAGAGCTCTCGTTGGGATTAAGTCTACCTCTGACCATACTCTCATCTGAAGGTTTCAATGAATCTATCAGAGTTGATTGTGATTTTGTCCTCCTGTTGTGGTGTTTCCCCATTGCAGCTTGCCGAGCGTTTGTTTCTTCGGATTCAAGTACGGGCTCTTTAGAACACCCAAGATAGCAGGATGAGATTTGTGGTTTGCTCTGGTCGTCGTCCGTAGGATTCAGAGACTGTGTTCCCGTTATCCGGTCGTCATGGGTAATCGCATCCGAACATTGTGAGCTGTAACCAGTTGTAGTTTTTGATACTTTTGGTGCTTTAGTCACTGCCTTTTTAACTGGAATATTTCTAAGCGTATTTCGTCGAGTAATGTTATCTTGCAAGAGCTTCCTTAAGTCTGCAAGCTCATTTTCCAGTTTTTGAACTCTTAGTAAAATATAAGAACATCCAACGCAAGATTCGTCCTCGTAGCCGATGGATTTGGCTGCCATTACGCTTTTGGCGCGCTTTGCTGGTTTTTGGTTGTAAGTATAAACTGATTGAGTGCCAGTCGTGGATGTCGAAGACAGCTCAACAGACTTTTCTTTAAAGGAAGTTGCGTGACTGATTCTGTTGCTAGCAAACAATTGTTTTGAGTCCATAAATGTTAAAACTGCGTAAAAGTATGTTCTCCTTTGAGCGTTTAACGAAAATTTCCGACTGGCTTTGGAGTATGGCGAGTATTTAATGCAATATGAGCAAAAATGTTTATACTTGTTCAAAAACGCTTTTTTATTACATTATATATATTACATTATATTTATATTACGTTATACATTTTACATTATATTATTACTTATACATTACATATGCATATACACATGTCATTGAATATACAATTTTTTTATTTATGTGCTTTGGGCTTGACAGACTACTGCAACCAGTGATTTTTCAAGGCACCCCAATGACTTACAGTTCCATCATCAAGGACTCAGGTTTAAAGTACACAAATAATGTAGATCTCTCGCCTCATGCAAATAGAATATCGGCCAAATCTGCCCAGGATTGTAGTTTTATTTCTTATATTTTCTACCTTCCTGAAATTTAATTAAGACCTTATCGAATATTTACCCTTCCCATTATTGAACAATGCTGCCAATTCGTTGGTTTAATGACCGAGTCTAGCCATTGGAAAATTGAAAAGGTCCAAAGACATTTTACACGGAAACTCTTACCTCCTACACTTTCAACTCCCTCCTACTCGAATAAATGAAAGCTAACTAACATAAAATGTCTATTGGTTCAGAGACTAAAAATTGGCTTCTGCTCCTTTATCGAATTAATAATAGTTCAAATATTCTCCGAATTCCAGCCTTAAACCCCTGTTAGTCGTCCGTACAACCTACGTAACTCGTCACTTATTATAACGCCTCCTTTATCCTCCACATGTAAAAGCTATCTGTTCTTTGCTTCCAGGTATTGCTTTTTTTGGAATAACCAGCCAGTCCATGTAAGGTAATTAAAAAACCTGTCTACTTTTAAACGAAGACTGCACATTTATCTTAACAATGATTAAATTTGCCTTTTATTTTCCTCTTCCTTCCTCAGCAGCTTTGTCCATGACCCCAAGATAGGACCAACGGGAATTTTGAAGGCCGCTTCCAAATTATATCTTCTATACATCGTTTCCTACACGAAATACGATGTCTTTATAACCCATGCCTCCTTAAAATGATCGCCAAATAATTAAGTCATACCGTGCGCTAGTTTTGAAGCACCTCCGTTTCGAATGCCGATAACCATCATCAGAATTACCAGCTGAATACTGGGTTGTGCAGGCCTCAGATATATCGTTGAATCTCATGCCAACTAGCTCTCCTGAGCGCATTATGTTGACTTCTTCTTACTCAATTGCCAGACCTCCTTCCTCAGAAGCAATCTACCATACTGTTACATTTGCCCTCGTGGAGCAGTTTTGTGTCTCCTGCGCCTCTTATTTTAAAAAACAACACCATCTTCGCAGCGAGCTTTCGTCCCCTCTTGATTTCGACCATCATTTGGAAATATTAACAGCTCTAATGGTTATCTTGGTCTTCGCAGGTCACCTCTTTCTTTACCCTTTGCAAACGGCTACAACCTCGTCTGCCATCGCATCTGTCGCGCCTTAAGGCAATGGTACATGCGGCCCTATCCTTCTTCCTAGTGTCGACCCTACACGGACAGTTGACGATCGTTTCGGGTTTATCTGTCAGTGGTCAGAGAAATCAGCAATGAACGTGTCATGGTCACTTCTCTGGTAATTCTACCATAACCTTCATGATCTCTACGTTCCTTTCCTCGTTTGAATCTAAGCGTAAGGATGCTGCCTGTGAAGGTTTCCCCTGTCTCGTAGCATTTGAAATTTGACATAAATATTTGGTTAGCACCGGCAAGGTACTGTCTTAACAACCATTTAGTAACGAAATACAATTATGACAATGTGTGCATTTAAAATGTACAAATATTTAATAATGTAGGGAGAGCTTGTCCTGTAAAATCAACAGTTAGCGATGTTTGGAAATTAACAGTGAGCTTAAATCTAGTCAGTAAAAACAAACTCCTACCTTGAAAATGGAGGCATAGTTCAATAGGCCTCCATTTTCGAATGGAGGGTAGGCAAATAAGGTATAATGGTAGAGTAGGCTCATACTGTAGTAGAATTTCAGAATGTGATAATGAAATGTCGATATGGTTCGTTCTTCATCACTATGACGCATCACAAACATCTCGCGAAAAGGCGTCAGTGAACTTGGGACCTCAGAATCTCAGGACCCAGAAATGAATTCTGTGGATGGTAAGTATCAAACGAAACTTCAGCATTTTAGACTGTGTACGTCTGAATGTGTACGTCCAAATGACTTCATCTTTTGAGTGACTGGTGGTGTAAGGAGACATCATGGTTCATAGGGGACTCGAGGTAGAGAAAAACTAGTTTCAAGAGGGCCACTTAAATCCCCGATGGTCCTTTCTCCGAGTCATGGAGAAAGCTGCCTGGAAAAGATGAGCAAAATAAAAAGTTAATAGAATCAGTGTTAAGATAAATATGCAGTCTATGCTTGAATGCAGATAGACTAGCTAACGACCTCATTTCAATAGGCAAGTTATTTCAAAGAAAGCTATACCAAGACGCAAAAAAAAGAGAGCGTTCACATGTGAGGGATGCAGGAGCAGGTATCATTAGTGCAGAATTGCTTAGGTTATAAGGAATACTAACGGGGGCAATGACAGAAAACTTTGGGAGATTTAAGCTATTTTTTTCGTGGAAAAAGGAGACAAAAATCTGTTTGCCGGCTCCTGACCCAAATTAATTTTAGTTTTGTCAGCTGGCATCTAGTTAAATAGAAAATATTTAAAAGAGTCGGATACAGGAGATTTTGTAAAATGTCTTTGGACATTGTCGATTTCCAACGGCTAGATTTTTCCATTAAACCGAAAAAAGGACAGCAAAATTCAAGAATGGGAAGAACAAACAAACAATATGGTCTTAAATTTATTTCAGGAAGGAAGAACTTATAAGAAATAAAGCCGCAAATTGGAACAGCTTTGGCCGTAATTATATTGGCATGAAGCGAAAGATCTAATTTATTGGTTTATTTCTTGATAAAGGAATATTCAGTTAAAGTTAAGAAAATGAGCTGAGCCGTCGATCTCAATCTCTTACCGACCTCCAAAATCAGGTCCCCGTTTAAGCAGGTCATGTGCCTGATGCGGGAGTGCGAACATTGGCTGTCAGGGCGTGTGAACCTATCTTGACCTAGACAACGTAAGGCACACACCAGGTTTCCCGAAACCAGGGGATATAGAATTATAGAATGTATATTTTGTAAGCGTCGGGAAGGCACAGTCTAAACAAAAATTAATAAAGACATAAAGTGATGACAATGTGTGCAGATAAAATGTACAAATATTAAATAATGTAGGCAGACCTTGTACTGTTGGTCAACAGTTAGCTATGTGTTGAAATTAATAGTGAACTATAAAATAGGCAGTGGAAAAAACTCCCACCTTTCAAATGTCGGCAGAGTTCAATAGGCCTCCATTTTCAAAAGAGAGTAGCAGCAAAAAACTGTTTATGAAAAATAAGGTTAGGGTGTAGAATAGGCTTATACTGCAGTAGCATTTCAGAATGAGATAAGACGCCTTAACCAAGCCGTTACACAAATGTTCCCAGCAGCGAAACGTCAATATGTTTCGTCCTTGATCACTAATGCGCATGAAACGAAATATCGCAAAAAGATTTCAGAGAACTTGAGGCCTCAGCATCTTAGGATCCAGAATTGAATTTTGATGATGGTAAGTATCAAACGAAACGGCAGCATTTAAGAATGTGGACTTCCGAATGTGTAAGTCCGAATGACTTATTCTTTTGAATAACTGGTGATATAAGGAGACATCATGGTTCATGGGGGACTCGAGGTAAAGGAAAAATAGAGTTTAAAGAGGGCCACTTAAATTCCCCATGGTTCTTTCCTCCATGTCATAGAGAAAGCTGCTCGGAAAAGATGAGGAAAATAAAAGGTTTATAGAACCTGTAATTTAGATAAATGTGCAGTCTTTGCTTGAATTCAGATATTTTAGTAAACGGCCTTATTTCAATTGACAAGTTATTTCAAAAGCTATGCGTAAAAGCATAAAATACAGTGCGTTTACACCTAGAGGATGCAGGAGGAGGTATAATTAGTGCAGAATTTCTTAGGTTATAGGGAAGACTAACAGGGGTAATGCCAGAAAGCTTGGGGAGAGTTGAACTATTATTTAGTCGGAAAAGGAGACAAAAGCCTGCTTCAAGTCTCCTGATCCAAATAAATTTTAGCTTCATAAGCTGGCATCTTGTTGAGTAGGAGTAGTTGAAAGAGTCGGAAATATGAGTTTTTTGTGAAATGTCTTTGGACATTTTCCATTTTTGAACTGCTAGATTCATTCCTTAAACCGAAGAAGGGACAGCAAAATTCAAGAGTGGGAAGCACAAACATACGATAAAGTCTTAAGTTAAATTTCAGGAAGGTAGAAATTATAAGAAATAAAGCCGCCAATCTGAGCAGCTTTGGCCGTAAGTCTATCGGTGTGAGGCGAAACATTTTATTTATTGGTGTAGCTTAAGGCCAAGTCCTTGATGGAGGAACATTCCGTCATAGGGCAACCTTTAAAAATAACAGGTTTTAGCAGCCTTACAGGCTCAAAACTTATTTAACGACACTAAGAATGTGAGAAGTCCATAAGCCATTCGGTGTTCCATGCCGAAAGAGCGTCTAAGTCCGAATGAATTTATTATAGGCATCGTTCGGCCGTAGAGTTAGAGAAATAATGCATGCATTTGAGGTCATCGGCATAAATATAAGATTGAGAATGTTTGGCTATCGATGAAATATCATTTACGTCAAGTAAGCACAACAAAAGACATAATACGGTACCTTGAAAGGCCAATCACAATCGGGGTGATACTTGACTATGAGGACCTTACTAAAACTTTTTTGTTTTTGCTCAGATTGGTATGATCTAATAAATTCAGTAAGGAGACTATGAGGTACATTATCGAAAGTCTCACTAGGATCAAATTAGATAACAACTACAGATAGATGATCATTTAGAAGAGCGGTAGTTAGATAAAGAAAAAACATGTGGCTGGTTCATAAGAGCGGTTCAGTAAAAAAAACCCTGTTGGGAGGAGTTGAGTATTTGATTACTTATGCAAAAACCGTAATTTGTTTGCCAATAAGTTTTTCAAAGACTAAAGCAAGGGAATGAGTTTTATGAGCACCACGATATTTATGAATGTCAGAGCGGGAACAAGATTTAAAAACTGGTATTTTACTAGAAGTTTTCCAAAAATCGGGAAAGAAAATGTTTTTAAGAAATACTGATAAAGAATTTGCTTAGTAAATGTGGAAAATCTCTTAGAATGAGGCGGGTTTTGAACTCTCATACGCTCTCAACAGCACGTTGGTCCTAACTCACGCGTTTGCTTTTCTCCCAGGAGCAAATCTTTTTTTCTCCTTAAAAACACACAAACCCCTTCAACATATGCCTTTTCCATAAAAAGTTCGAAGAAGTTTTTTCACTGCCTTCTCTTTTATCTATATTTTGCCCACATTGAATTGTGTCATTTTTCATCGCCAAGAAGCTTAACTACCATTCATAACTTAACTGTACACGATAACACATTCGTTTTATTTTAGTTATTTTCAATGACATTGCCCTTCCGGGTACTCAAAAAACAGCTATCTATATATTATGTTATCACAGTATATAAACAATGTATCATATTAATACTATAAAACTTGTGCAACAGAGTTCACTGGCCTTCTGTAATCTCTGATCTTTGATAACGATATGAAACCGAAAAGTCAGAAGAATGAACGGCAGATGGATCAAAGAGACAATAGGGACTTAGGAGGGATTCCTGTCCGAAAACGTGACCTGACATGGGGTTGTTGAAGCTTAATCCGCACCCGCCTTTATAGCGTCTCCATTTGTCTAGGTTGAATCAGCCGTTGTGATTGAGGAGAATGTGTTTTGGAGGAGAAATAAATAAAACCTTTTCTAGAAAAATATTTCTTTCTCAATGTTGATACTGTATTTAAGGTGTGTAAAATCATCAGAAACCCAAATTATGTTTAATGGCCAGTCATATAAATACGGAGAAAAAGTGCACGCGTTTGTATAGGGGCGCGTTTTCTACGATTTCCTGTTTAAACCCCGTTCTCGTTGCCTGAAGAAAAATGTCCGAAGTCCAATCACGTGCATTAAATTCTGAAGTTATATGTATATGTATATTTTGAAGGGTTACAGGCATTGCCCTTGATGACCCTATTAATGTTAGGTTATCATTGCATGTGTACAGTCAATATAAAATGTTGTACATTTTAAAATGTTTGAGTCAAAAGCATAACATAACTTCAAATGCGTTTTTCACAGCCATAAGCGAAACATTGTGGAAGAAAAGTAGAGCCCGAAAGATTTTTAAAAAGGCTGGTTTTAAGAAATCAGGCTGTGACAGTCGTCTTTTGTCAAATACAATGCAATCAAGCCTTCTTTTAAAATCAATAATGCTTTCAGAGGTAACCATCTCACTTGGTAACGAGTTCCAAGGTCGAACCACTCGTTGGCTGAAAGAAAACTTTCTGAGGTTTAATCGCGTGCGTTCGCTATTAACCTTGTAAGGATGACCACGCAGATGAGTTGTGCAGGCAAAGTCGAAGAAATCCTCCGATCTCAGGGTGGAATCATGGCCCCAGATAATCTGGAATGTCCAGAGCAGGCTACACCGTAAGTGCCTGTAGGAAAGAGGAAATAAGTCAAGCTTTTTCAATCTTTCTTGGTACGGTAAAGTCTTAAGACCGTCAACCATCTTCGTTGCTCTCCATTGCACCTGTTCGAGGAGGTCAACATCTTTCTTCATCCACGGTATCCAAGCTGGTACTCCGTAATCTAAATGTGGTCTCACAAAGGCGCCATAGACTTTTCCAAATAGATCAGGGGGGAATATTTTAAACGCACGTCTGATCCAATGTAGTGTACATGTTGCCTTCTGGACTGCTTTCTTACAGTGTTCTGAGGGCATCAAATTCACAGTTGTCCACATGCCCAGATCTTTGTATGTTTCGACCTCTTTTAATGCAGTGCCATTAATAAAGTACTGGTGTCTCAGAGATACTTTTCGACCGGCGCTTAGATGTAGGATCACGCACTTGGATACATTGAACTTAAGAAGCCACTTAGCCGACCAGGCACTTAGTTTGTCGATATTCGATTGTAACCCTTTTGCGTCATCAGCGCAGCTGACTTCAGTCCATATTTTAATGTCATCTGCAAACATGACAGCTTCACAATCTAGGTCGTTGAGACAGTCGTTCACGTAGATTAGGAAGAGTAGGGGGCCCAAAACAGAACCCTGTGGAACACCACTTTCTACTTTTACCCATTCTGAGCTAGAGTTTCCAACAACAACTCTCTTTACTCTGAACGACAAGAAACTCTTGATCCAATTGAAAAGTTTTCCTTGAATTCCTACGTTCCAAATCTTCTGCAAAAGAAGCCCGTGTGGTACACTATCAAAGGCTTTTTTGAAGTCACAAAATACAACATCTACTGCATGACCCTTATCTGTGGCCTTTGTCCATTTCTCGTGCGACTGAAGGGCACTCGTGATACAGGAACGTCCTGGACGGAAGCCGTGTTGGGCATCGCATAGGATTTGGTTGTTTTCCAGATAGCGCATTAAATGCCTCTTGATAATACGCTCCATTATTTTGCACGCTATGCAAGTTAAACTGACAGGGCGGTAATTTTTCACAGTCGAGTCGTGAACCTCCTTTATAGATGGGGGCGATGAATGCGCACTTCCATTCTTCCGGGAGTTTGCTTTCTTCAAAGGACTTTTGAATATGATGGACAGTGGTAAACACAGTTCGTTAGCAAGTTCTCTTAGGGCTAATGCAGGAATTCTATCCGGCCCAGGCGACTTGGCTGGTTTTATAAGGAGTAATTCGGTTTTAACTACGGTCGGTGAAAAGTCTAGGTCTAGGTCCTCTGTTGTGGATGAGGAGGAGATGGAGGAGTAAGGTAAATTGGGGGTACACATTGGTTGACAAACTGTTTGAATAGCAGCAAAATTATTAGGCTCTCTAGTGAAGACGGTCTGGAAGAATTTGGAAAGAAGGGATGCTTTAACCTGGTCATCGGTCTCCAGTTTTCCGTCTGCAGACCTAAGGGCAGGTATCATCTCCTAAATTGTTGTATTAAAAAAAGTTGTATTAATGCCCACGAAGGTGAGTTGTGCGTGAAAATCCGAAGGAATCCTCCGCCTTCGGCGAGGAACCAGTTCCATGGATAATCCGAAATAAACAGGAAAGGCTTTACAATGAGTGCGTCTTAGGCTTTCGAAAGACTTCTTCAGTTCAGTTCAGTTCAGTGTATTTGAGGAAAATAGGCTTACGCCTTTGAAATCCCTTCTGAAATAAATAAAAAGAGGTTCGGATAATTCGTCGGCAAATCCTTAAAGTACAGTTTGAGATGTGTGGTCCAGACATTTGGCGGGGCTCAGCTGGAGCAGTTCCAACATTGCTAGAACAGATGAAAGGCATTCCATCTGGTAAGGAATGACAGGTGATTTTAATCGAATTTGGTTGGAGAGATTAAAAAAATAATTTGACTATCGAGTGAAACCTGACTGAAAGAAATTAGCCAGAATGGATGCTATGACTTGGCAATTAGTTTTCAGTGCTCCGTCTGGAGACCCGAGAGCAGGAATTTATCCTGATTTCTTTTATTGTTGCGCTCGCAACCATATAAGATTTTTGGGTGTTTCAAAGAGTTTTACAATATTTTTCAGTTTGAGTGTCCTGCGATAACTTGCAGCAGTCCATTTTGCAAATGTTCTATTTTGTATTCCTCTAACTGCTCTGGAGTGCCAGTTAGCTTATAGTGTTTCCAAAAAGATTTATTTTTGTAAAAAAAGGTCTGAAGAACCGTTTTTATTCACTTTTGATGGTTAATAGCTCGTTAATTGATACTTTCATTTCTGAAGGTTTATCTCCCACCTACCAGGCAGAATTTGGTTGGAAATCCTTAGGGCATTAAAAAAGAAAGATTACGTCAGAGCAGGCGAAGCCTAAGCATATGCCAAGCAAAAACCGCGATGTTGACCGTCATAACTTGCCACAGAGCCTCATGAAATACAAAATCTAACGTCCACTCTGTAAGGACAAGCCTCCTAGAAGCAGAAATGCACGACCAGCAGAATGAACGTAGTATAATCTCTGAGAATAAGAAAAAAGCACAAGACCCTCGAGTGGATCGCAGAAACTGCACAGTCATCAAAGGCGTGCCCGAATCCACATCCAACAGCCCAAAGAAAAGGATACCCGATGACATGGAACTTTTCCAAAAATACCTCAAATCTCTCCCTAAGGCGACGAAAAAGTAGCAGTTTTTAAGGCTTTCTGGATGGGCCGAATAAGCGAATCATCTGCTGAGCCAGGCCAATCAACCAGGCTGATGAATTCCTCCTCCATTTGACGAAGGAAGTAACAAACCACCAAGAGGTCGTCTTTGCTGGTGATTTCAACGCATCTATAATAGACTGGGAAAACCTGACTGTCGATAAAGTGCCAACTTCCCTTACTTGTAAGCTAATGGATCTCACACTCGACCTAACTTTGGTACATAATCTTAGGACACCAACCAGATTTAGAGAGAACCAGAGATCCAAATGCTTTGACCTAGATTTTACGAAAGAATTATCCTACCCCAATGAAGTGTATTCCAGTGCTCGGCTTGGTAGGAGTGACCACAATATGCTAATGTGGGATTACCTGCTCTATTCCCAACGTCGGAAGATAACGGAATACCAGCGAAACATATGTAAAGCAGCTTTAAACTTGATGAGAAAAAATAATGATTTCTGTGAATTGGAGCTGTTTGCTTAGGGATATCCAGAGGACCGTTTCACTAGATTTAATTGAGCGCTGTTGTCCTGTAAAGGTACACATCATGACAAATCGCCTTCCCTGGTTAACAAGACATCTTAATAAACAGTAAAAGAATAAAAATAAAAATTGAAGTTGTTCAGGTAAAGTGGGTCATCAGTTCATCTCGATGAATTTCGTTTCCAACGAAATGCCCTCAAAAAATAATCTGTCCGGCAAGGAAGAACTATGAATCAAAATTATCCGACAGGCTGAAAATAAGCCCAAAATATTATTCCAGTAAATAAAAAGTAGACTTGCAAAACAAGGATCCAGTTGCCATATTAAAGGATGATAATGATGTAGAACTCATTGACATTGGGGAGAAATTCGAGTACATGGGTCAGTTCTTTGCCTCGGTATTCACTAAGGAAACTGAGCAGCAGTTTCACCACGACAATATTGCTATTATAAACTGCACTTCGGTGTTCGAATCCATATTTTTCTCAGTATTTGTAGTAGAAAGAGAGTTGCCGAATCTATGCGAAGCAAAGTCCTGGGGTCAAGTCAATAAACCGGCCACGTTCTTGAGAATTGGCGGGTGAACTCTCTGGGCCACTAGCTCATACCTTCAATTCGTCGTTTAAGTTAGCGAGACTGAGTTCCGAATGGAAGGCCGCAAATATATACCCGGTATACAAGTGTGGGGCTCAAACTAACATCAACAATTATTGGCTCGTCAGCCTTACCTGCATTTGCTGTAATTAAGAAAGCGGCAATGAAGTTCATGGAGGAGAGTCACTTGCTCTTAGGGCTCCAACGCGGCTTCAGTCAAAACCGCTCCTGTCTATCCAGCTGATTACTCTCAACCGAGCAGGGGACTCGTGCAATGGACAAAGATGGTAGATTTGACATCATTCACACTGATTCTATGAAGGCGTTCAACAGCGTCCCACACAAATGGCTTATCTATATAGTTTCCTAAATCAGACTAAGAGGAAATCTGCTGACATGGATCACATGGCTCTTAGAGTTAAACGGTGGAATGTGCGTGGTCCTGAGACTCTATACCAGAACGACTATGGAAGAGCATTATTCCTTCGAATAACTTTTCAATTAGAAGCCACTTTAAAATGTTTAGCATCAAAAGTACCTTTGTGTTCTAATAACCTTCTTGCTTTAACAATCTTTACAGCGCGTAAAGGCAGCAAACACGACACGCAGGTGCTATGTTTGCTGAGACGAGGATTTTTCCAGCTTGATAAGGATGTATTTAGATGAACCTACGGAGCGTTCGTTAGGTCTGACTTAAAAATATGCTGTTCATGCCTGGCGTCTGTGGGTGTAAGAAGGATTATCACCAACTGGAAAGAGTTCAGGCGAGGGCTACAAATATGGTCAAGAATATTGATAATCTGCATTACGAAACCAGATTGGCTGAAGTTGACTTGTTTCCTCTTTATTACAGGCAACTACGCGGTGGCCTCACTCAAACCTACCAGACTGTTAGAGTTCATGAATGTGCCCTAGATTTTGATATATTTTTTGAACTGGCTGGGACGGACCATCTGCGGGGTCATCCCTTTAAATTGAAGAGCACTGTGGTCCAGAAGGAAGTCCGAGGGAACGCTTTCTTGCAAAGGGTCATCGGAGCATGGACCGGACTCCCTGACGCAGTAGTCCTCTCAGATACTCTTGAAGCATTTAAATGCAAGCTAGATACTCATATGCTAAAAAGCTTCTGTACAAACAATTAATATTTTGTCAGATGTAGGAGGTTTTGTCTCGCTGACACCTACCGATTACTTCCAATTTACACTTATTGGAGTAATTGTTATAAAAGTTGATTATATTGCAATTTTTCGATGTTAATAGGGAGCTCAATGGCAAAACCCTTATTCCCTCAATAAAATGACTTAAATTG
The DNA here is from genome assembly GCA_017591395.1 of Schistocephalus solidus. Lineage (NCBI taxonomy): Eukaryota > Metazoa > Platyhelminthes > Cestoda > Diphyllobothriidea > Diphyllobothriidae > Schistocephalus > Schistocephalus solidus. The sequence continues at coordinate 269,330 of WEDG01000168.1, forward strand.
ACTACTGTTAGTGTAGCATAGTGCGGTCAATTGACCTCATCGGTGGTGCAACCTTTAAAGAATTAAATAATTTTACTTGATGAAAGCTATTTCAAAGGAACATACGGTTCAAACTGGTTTTCCTCCTCATAGGTAAAGGTAAAAATAAGAGAGTTTGACTGTCAACCTTTCCTACTTTATATTTTGAAAGTAACTTTCTAAAGGAAAATCCTTTCCCTAGCCCGCTAAAGCAATTTGTGATTAAAGTTATCTGGTAGGCCCACACAGTCCATGTTTGCCAGGAGCATTTAAGTCGCAAACAATGATGCCACCTCTGTTTAGGCTGGCTTTGCATATTTTAGCTGTGCCTAGGAGATCATGGCATTACACTTTCGTTTTTGACAGCATATCATGGTCAGGCATCTGGTTAGGCGATTGATAGGCGGGCGTAATTAGAAGAAATTGGAATTCCTAGCATTTCCACTTCCTGTAGTGTAGAAAGTACTTTTGCGATGGTTGTAAGCTTACAAGTGACATAAATTAAAAGCCCTAAGTCTCTGCCAGGCCTGTCCCTCCTGAAATGTTGATAGCCACTGAGGGATATTTGGGAGTCCATTATAATTTTTAGTAAGCCAGGTTTCACTGAATGACCTGATATTTGGTTCAATTTTATCAATTCAGGTTCTTAGTTTGTCCAATCGGTTGACCAGGCTTTAAATATTCGCGAAGATAACCCTTTATGATCTTCTCTTCGGGGATACTGACCTTTATTGTGACGGTTTAGCCCACTGAAGCAACACCGTCAGCCGGATTCTTTGATAGGCTCTGATTAAGAGTCCAATATCCCATCTCCCTCCTATTTTGATTCTATCCTCAGTTCCTAGCTTTTGACTGGTTTTCGTTCAGATATTGTTATATTAACTGAAACATCGGTAGCGCATTCCATAGTCTACTCTGAAATCTCTTTCTCTCCACTTGCATTTTAAATGCTTGGCAGGAAAGGTCTGGTCGGGGAAGCAGCATCCATGCTAGAAAATACTGGCATCTCTACCATTGAACCTTGCACATTTTTTCACGTAGAATATGGCTGCTGACTCCATTTGCTTAGCACATGTACTAGATACTCGTTGATTGAGTCTCTCACCTACCGCACGTCAGTGAGGAAAGGGATATTTGTCAATGGACCGCAATTAGATCCGAGGATCATTTGAACTTCACCAGTTGGTTGCTGGTGACTTCAGTTTTCCCGAAGCATACTGGTTTGTATCCTTCTGCTCTTGATGGTTCGAGGTTGTGAATTTTGGCATCTGAATACGGTTGTTAATATTCTCGCCGAGAATCGGTAATGCATGAAAGAATTGGCTGCATAAGTTGCTTGTCTTTGACAGTTTCGTCCTTAGACAAAATCTTGGACACAGACAGGGCATCCTAGTTTCTACATTCGATATGGAAGCTGTTCAAGGTCTTTTCTAATCATTGTAGAAAATGAAGCCCAGTCTGTCTTTTATTGAAAGAAGGAATGTCCTTATTGAATTTCAAAAAATACTTTGACTCGGACTATGAACCAAAATGAGGGTCGGAAATGGGTAACTGAGAATGAAGTTAGGAGGGATGCTGCACAGGGCGAATAGAGGACTGTAAGCTAATGAGCGTTCAAGAATTCAGATTAAACAGTCATGTGCTCGAAATAAAATCTTCACAAGTAAATATCGCCTCCTCAAAAACATTGTCATTAAAGGTCATTCCTGCAAGTGTGCCAAGCATAACTCAAAAACAGTGTTAAGATATAAAATTCAAGGGCAGACGAAAGTTTTACTTTTTCCTAACAGCAGGCAAAGCCGATTATAGATTAGAGCTTCATCCTTCAATTGTCACTGGATTTTGATTGGTTGATGACTCCTTAGATGATACAGTCACTATTGGCTCAAATGAATGCATGCATTCTCATTGGCTGGAGATGAGGAGGCAGGGATTGTTTTGGCACATGCTCTTTTCCATGCCATTTCCTGTTCTTACAGTCTGTTGTACGCATGCACGATACCTGCTAGAATTACTGTTCCCGTGGGCTATTTATTATTACCATTTTCTGTTTACTTTCATAGCATATGGAGGCTATTGCATTCGTGGAAAGTGAAGGGAGGTAGCGAACGATTACATAGGTTAACTCCACTATCCCCTTCTTTTCCTGTTGGGTTTTAGACCAATTTGTCTAAAAAACATCCCAAGTGACAGCCAGCGTCCTCGGGGGACTATTAGGAATCCCCTGGACGAATGCATTCATGCGCCGGAAATCCCCACCCTAACGTTTTCATCCGCACGTTTCACTTTTATCTAATCAAATTTCCATTCAGGAGTTTGAATTCTCCCCTAGTGGCACCAAAGGCACCTTGCCTAGAGGCATTTCCCCTCTGACATTTATGGCAAGGTCTTCGGTAAGACAAGTATAAAAAGTTCCTTTAAAATATCCTATACCAACCTTTTCATCCAATGGAACACTGGGAATAAATCCGTCCGCCAGCAGTTGGACAAAGCCTTAAAGAACGCGTTCCGAAAGGCCTACGACTGACTGTAGGAGCCTGGGGTGAAGGCCTCAACTTCCATTACTGAACACGGTTAGCCACCGTTACTAATTTGCATGAACCGTGTACTCTCCTCCCTGACTTTTTACGTCGTACCCGAAGCCAGGCATTGTGGGCTAATGTGCGCACATAAATATCAATTGTGCGCTTTAGTACAGCCAACGCTCCAGCCAATTGAGCTACGAGGCCCAACCGGGAGCCGTGAGTTTAATCACACTTGGCTCCCGGTGAGGCCTCAAAGCTCAGTTAGGTAGCGCGTCAGCTGTACTCAAACCCTCATCTTGCTGGCGTGGGTTCGAAATCAGACCGAGGCCACCGAGTTTTTCACAAACGGGTCAAGGGAATTATTCAACTCTGCCAAAATCCTCTACTTACTGAGGAAGATCGATTTATCCCCTGCCGAAGTTATTCGTCCGGCGCAGCCAACTCACGTGCATAAATGGTGACATAGGCAGACAAATTGACTTACCTTGTCTAAGTGAACAAACTGCGGGAATCACATTAAGTTGGCGGTTCTTCGTATGGTTGGTTAGTTAGACTGGAAAAGGCTGAATAGTGCATAAACCTCAGAATTGTAAGTTCTTTTCCGCACTTGTGGAGGTTTCCAGCAGGGCAACTTGAAGGCCATTTTCTGTGCTAAGAGTTCCGGTACTTAAGAAGGTTGAGTAACTGAGCTAATTTACGGTTAAATCAATTCTAAAGGTTTCCCGTAGGCCAAATTCAAAGCTCCTTTTTTGTGAGTAAAGTACAGTTACGAACGTAAATTAAGTTCTTACGGTTATGCACATGTGCTTTGGTAACAGAGGCAACTTCGAAGCCAACTGTGAGACACTGCTTTTTGACATTTGACCGCACAAACTTCAGTCAAATTAAATTCAATGACATTGCATAACATGACGTTCTGCTTGGTACCTTTAAAGTAATTACTAATTTCTTTACTTTTAAATGACAAGGCATACACTGCCAATTGGATTCAAAATTCAAACGCTTCACCACAACTATAAAATTGTCTTTTGAATACGCATTTGCCTGACAATGACCTTTTTGTACAGATTTGAACACATTTTCCGCTTTTTTAACGGATTTTGTAATTTACTATTTTTTAATAAAAAACACCGACATACTAAATCTTCCCATAGTTCGCTTTTCACTGCTATTGGCGTGGGGATTGGGTTAAGAGGTAACGGGTAAGGGGTAAAGGTTGGGGGAAAGGAGTTGGTTCCGCAGGATATAAGGTAGAGTAAGCTCGGTTGAAAAATGAGATTGGAAATTTTCGGCGCCGATTCTAGGCTGAAACTGGTCGTCGATTCTAATCAATATCGATGGGAGAACTTGTCATAGAATCAGTGAAGAGGATTCTTGACCTCTAATTAGGTTTGGCTCAGATTCGGATCCTAATTGTTTAGTAGGGTTCCGGAGCCAAACATCCTGCCTATCCCCAGGTACGGTCAACCTAAGTCATTTGGCGGCTTTCAGCTAGTAAACATCCTCACGTTGTTAAAAGTATGCCAGATGTATTTAAGAATAAAAGACCTTAATGTATGCTGAAAAATTGAGGGTTGTCTAAGTATTACGTCCTTTTTCCTTTGGTCGCTAGGGCGTCGACTCTCACCTTCGATATTAGACACCGATCCAGGGACGATGCTTCAAAGTCCAATAGCGCAGGCTCTATAAGAGATTCATCCATCTCATTCATATCAAGCCTCATAGAAGTAGATAATGTAGAGGGCGAATTGCTATTTATTCACGAGAACATGTAGTCGATGAAATGTAGCAAACTAATAACTACAGATGATATCTGAGAAAGAGTTCAATAGCGATAGGTAATACAAAAGTTTGACTTCACCGGATCCGACGACTTTATAGGGGGAACGGGATATTGTCGGACGATTGATCCTTCGAAGGATGTAGGTCGTTGAACTGTGGGGACTCGACTACTGTCACGGCCGCTGTGATGGTGGATTGAAAAGGAAAACGAAAGTGATTTTCAAAAATCCCGCTGGTTTCTGTATGTCCATTACGTTTCGTTGCCCCCCTCGTAAGTTTGGGCACTGTCCTCGGTGCTTACGTTGACAGTAAGTGTTGGGATAACTACTTCAACAGCCACAGGGGGACTTGATCGCTGGGTAATATGGGTAGGTGGTCTGGTGAACATGGGGGAAGTCGACCGTGATATGGTTGGAGTTAAGAAAAGTGGGTTGTAAATGGGATCAGCTGGGGTTGTACTGCATCCCTAATCAGGAAGTTGACCGGGGGAAAAGTGTCTTAAATGACAAATGGGCCACGCCAGGGGTGGTGGAACTTAAAGGCTGTGCCATGGGGTGGTACTGTGTTGAAGTTTAAGACTAAGTCGCCAGTTTAGAAAGGATGTCCGGATCATGTACGGTCGTAGTTTGTCTTTTCATGTGTCGCAGCAGCTTGCATCGAGGACCGGGCTAGGTTATATGCTTGTCGAATAAATTGGCGTAGGTGTGTGCCATATTCAGTTGTTGACATTGGGTCTGTGGTTTGTAGAGGATGAGTGAAATAACTTGGAAGGCGTAAGTCGCGACCTGTGTTCAAGAAATATGGGGTTAAGCTGGTAGTGGATTGTATTGAACCGCGATAAGCTTGTTAGCAGAATGGAAGGTGCATGTCCCAATCATGTACGTGATCTTCTTGTTAAAAAGGCTAGTTAGTGTGCTTTTGAGGTGTATGGTTGGTTATCTCACCTAACCCATTACCTTCTGGGTGGTAATAGGGTTGTGCGAGTTTTGTGAACATCTAGTAGTTGACAAAACCTCTTGGAATAGCCGGGAGTCGAAATAAGAGCCGCAATCGGAATGGAATTACAGGGGTGCACCCCAACGGCTGACCTATTCACGGGTTATGGCATTTGCCACGGATTGGGCGTCTTAGTGCAACAAGAGTATCGCTTAGACCCATTTAGTGAAATAGTTTATCATGAATAATATGTACTCGTAACCCCGTCGAGATATTCACAGAGGTCAGATGATGTCTAGGCCGACGCGTTCGCCCGGGAACCCAGGTATCATCGGTTGCATGGGTGCCCTCAGGGATGGGAAGGGGGATTTGAATGTAGCACACGTGTTGCAGGATTGACAAAATTTTGAAACAGACGACCAAAGTTGGGGCCATCAGAACCGCTTTTGAGCTGCCAGCTTTGTTTGTTTCTGTATTCTGTGTCCTAACTCCTTGTCGAGGTTTGTCATTACACTTTTGACAAGCAACACAGATACTACGGAGCGTAACGGTTTTGCACGTTGTTCGCGGTAAAAAAGGATGTCGTTTTCTAGTGTGAGGTTTGGCCAATGATTGAGGAGGAATCTTTTGCCTTGGCTGGAACCGAGCATCTCTTGCGAATTTGGCTTATTCCTACCCTGTAGAATGGGCTGGTGTATAACGGACGTGTCTGGGTCTCTCTGTTGGGCTGAAGACCAGCCATCTCCTGTCTGTTCGTCTACACTGATTGCGTTTACTATGGGCTCTGGAGTGTCATCGTTAGGTGGTCTTGTGGGCCCTAGACGGGGCAAAGCTTCTGCATTCGTATGCTTTTAACCTGGGTGGTATTGGCATTCAAAGTCGAAGTCTTGTAGGATTTCTTGCCAACGGGCTAACTGGTCCAGTGGATCTTTGAATGATTGTAGCCATTTGAATGCCCTGTGGTCGGTGCGTAGCAGGAAGTGCTTGCATCTGAGAAATTTTTTAAAATGTTAAACGAACGTAACTATAGCCAGCAATTCCCGTCAGAACGTGCAGTAGTTTCGGTTCGTCTTCGCTAGCGTGTGGTTGGGGAAGCAAATGGGGTATTCTAACCCATGGTTATCGGTCTAGTAGAGGACAGCTCCCATTGCGAAACCCCTAGTGTCAGTGTCTAGAATGAAAGGTGGAGCGTTGGTTTGTGTATTTGGTAACGTAAGTACGGGTGCTAAACAGAGTGCTGATTTCAATGTACAGAAAGCCTCGTCGCATTCAGAGGTCCACTTAAATTTTCTGCCTTTCTCTGTCAGTTTATGGAGAGGTGAGGCTATTCATGTGAATCTGTGGAAGAATCAACGGTAGAAGGACGCTAAACCGACGAAACCCATCACTTGACTCTGTCGGCCAGTTTTTAATTTGGTTTATCTTTTTCTAGTGTTGTGGCAATCTGTCCTGGTGATACCCGCTAGCCAAGGAAGCTAATTTCTGGTATTAAAAACACGCATTTGCTAGGGTTCAGTTTCAGGCCCGCATCTCTGAGGGCTGTGAGAACTAGGTTTAGGTTGGCATTGTGTTCGCTTATAGTCCGGCCGAAAATGATAATATCGTCTAAGTAGATTGCACAAGTGTGGGGAATAGATGCTGGCGGGACTGATGCATGAGGCGTTGGAACGTTGCGGCAGCGTTACATAATCCGAAAGGAAGTGTCTGGAACACAAAAATGCCTTGGTGTACCGGGACCGTGGTTTTTGTCGATTCTTAGGGTCTATTTCAACCTGCCAGTATCCGGACATGAGATTTAAGTTTGAAAACCATCTTGCGCCTCCTAGGGCGTCAATTGTATCGTCGAAACGGGGTAATGGAAAAGAGTCACGTATGGTAACCGCGTTTATCTGCCAGTAGTCGACGCGCAACAGTAGCTTACCGTCTTTCTTGGGGACGAGGGCAATGAGTGATGCCCATGGCGAAGATGAGGGGCGGATAATGTCTGCGTTCAATAGTTCGTCTAACAGCTTCTTGCTTTCGGCTTTACAATGAATGGGGATGCGGCGGGGTTGTTGCCACAGTGGTTTGGCGGAACCTGTATCGATCCCATGACGCGTTAAATTTTTGCGTTCGATTTCTAAAGGTGTCCAGGCAAACAATTTGGGGAATGCTTACAGAATAGACTTTAACTCTGTCAGTTGGTAGTGAACTTCATTGGAAATTTTTGATAACAGTTAGTCAATCTTTGTTGTTTGGAACGTTACTGCTGCAATCACCGCTTCATAAATCTGATCGGGGTTTGTTTCTGTCGATATTTTTCACAGGTCGGTGCATTTATTAGGCTTAACTTTCAGTTTTTGACGTGTATAATACAGTCTGCTTTGGAGAGGAAATTCCCCCTAGTATGAAATCCCAATCAAGGTTGGGGGTGACTAAGAAGTCGTGCTGGATCGTTGTAGAGCCGAGCCGCACCGACAACCCGTGATTGTCATCGGGCTTTTATTGGCAGTTTTAGGTATCGGTCTAGTGTAAGGTCTGATTGCCATCGTGTATATGGATGGAGTGACCATAGAGGCCTTTACGACTGAAATATTAGCTGCCGTATCGATAAGTGTTTGTTTTTTATATCCCACGTGGTCAATATCTACGGTAGGTGATGGAAATATTGAGGTAATCTGGGCACAAGCAGGGATAACATATCTAGACCTACAGTTGGAGTTGTGGCCGCAGCGACGGGCTAGGATCCGAAGGCGGAACAATATTGACAACTCGGGTGGTAATTCGGAAACCAGACTGGCAGTTGATGAGTCTGTCAGGCTGGTACTTTAGGTAGAGTGTTGCTGACACGGTTATGTATGTTCTGTACGTCTGCGTGTGCCTGAAAATCGTCGAACCTCTTGCATTGATGGATTGCTGCTGCCAGACTTGGTGGTGGGTGTAAGATGAAAATGTTTGTGACAGTAAGATTAAGAAGGCCTGTCACAAAATGATGGAGTATGAGTTCATCTCGATCGACCTGTGGTAGGTTGGGGAAAGCAAGGGATGCTAAGTGACCAAGTTTTAAAGCGAATCCGTCTAGAGATTGGTTGTGAGTTTGACGAAGACTCACTCAATGTTGATTGGCGGTCCCCGGAGTTGACTGGTTGTCGAATAGGGTGGAAAGCAGAGCGGTTGCCGTAGGAAACGAAGTGTTAATATTAACTCCTGCAGTAGAGGCAAGTTTTCGGGTAAGTGTAGAGAAGAGTCTCAAAATATAACGGGTGTGGTTGGTTGGGGGAACATTGGTGAGGATAAAGGAAAGTTCTATCAGCCAGTCATGAAGGTTTTGGCCTGGTTGGTAAGCGTCAGGGGCTAGAAGGGGGGTCGGGGCGGATGTCTGTCATATTTGTAGTACGGTTCTGAGTGTGGGATGTCTGGGGCTGTACAAGAGGGATGTACGGGTTGACACCAGCTGCAACAATATAACGTCCTTCGTCCTTTCGTCGCTAGCGCGTCGACTCTTACCTTCGATATAGGACATCGATCCATTGGATAACGCTTCACAGTCCAATAGTGCAGGCTCTGTAAGAGATTTATCCATCTCTGATTTGTCTTGTTGTTCTGGCTCATTCATATCAAGCCTCATATAAGTAGATAATGTAGAGGGCAGATTGCTATTTATTCACGAGAATATGTAGTCGATGAAATAAAGAAAAATAATAACGATAGATATAATCTGAGAAAGAGTTCAATAGCGATAGGTAACACAAAAGTTTGACTTCATCGGATCCGAAGACTTTACAGAGAAAAGGGGATATTATCGGACGATTGATCCTTCGAAGGATGTAGGTCGTTGAACTGTGGGGACCCGACTACCGTCATGGCCGCTGGGATGGTGGATTGAAAAGGAAAACGAAATTAAAAGAGATTTTTAATCACCCCGCCGGTTTCCGCCTGTCTTTTACGTTTCATAAGGACACAAACCGAGAGATTGGGCAGCCATCCTGAAATTCTTAAAAACGATCTTCGTGCTGAACATGACTCTTTTCATGTCTTGGCACACATGCTCAGTTAGGTTTTTTGGCAAAAATAATCAGTCTACAAATAAATATTGAATGGTGAAGTGTACAGCAAGTCTCAATCTTAAAAAATATTGAACCCTCCGTGGCTTGGTTATTTAGGAGACAGTCACAATATTACGTTTCATTGCATTGTGTCCCTCATGAACCATGAACTTTTCAGCCAACGAATCAGACTCAGTGATGCACACGGTTTAAGCCATATCTGTTTCCTTTATTCTTGACTATCGCCAGAATTCTATTTCTGGCTGCTGAGATGTTGAGGCCTCACGTTAATGTTTGGCTTTCCCGAGTTATCATGTTAAATATCACACCTTAGCAGAATAAATTGGCTGCTACGTACTCACATGTGGATTGCGTTTTTAATTTTATCCTACGCTCCTAAAAAACCTACCCTGCTTCTTCATCTTGCTTTGCGGAGCCGTTTAGTCTCCTTTCCCATTTTCAAAGTTGGGGATTTTTGAACTTTCCCTACATACTTTACAACTGATTTTTAATTGCTTCGTCTTGAGCTCACAATTTGTTTCTTCATTTTTAAATACTGTTAAAACAAGTTTCTTATGAAAATCGTCCAATCAAGGGGGGATGTGAAATAATTCTTCTTACTATCCGTAACATAATTTCTAAATTCTGCTATATAAATGACTGCTCACACAGAGCACCAATTCCTGCATTGTCACCATAATACTTATTGATATAAACTCTATTTGGAACTGTCATCTAACTTCAGTGCCAACCTTGGTTTGATATTACTCTCTGGGTGCAAAACAATATTTATTTTTTATGTGCTTATTTAAACCAAGCATAACTACCACCGATATCGAAACGTGGTTTTATAAAGTGAACGTTAGGCCGGCCATTGAACAATATTCGTTTCTATTTAATCTTCCACACGCTGGTGGGTGGAGGAAAATAAAATATATCCAGAATTATTTTACCGAAATGGTTTAAACCTCAAAACACCAACATTTTACGTACGTGCGAGCTTACAAACGTTCATTCATTGGTGTTTCGCCGATTACAGAAGGGAGGTTTGCTGCTTTGGTCTTTTAAAATTTGTACTTGTAATTACCTTACCACTTTTAAGCATCTTGTCAATGAACAGTCTTTTCCTCGTTCGACCATAAGCGTGAGGATGATGCCTGCGAAGATTTCCCCAGTGAAGCATCCTTGACGGTTATGCTTATAGCTAGTTGATATGCATTGTGATCACACCTGCGGTGGTGAAACGTAGCCCCTGTCTTAACATGGTTTCCCCCACGATGAGGACCATTTTGAACCCTAATACGCTCTCATCAGCATGTCTGTCCTACCTAACGCGTATGTTTTCCTCCCAGGGGCGACAGCTTTTTCTCATTAAAAATCCAAAACCCCATTCATCATATGCCTTTTTCCATAAAAATGTCTAAGGAGATTTCTCACTGTCTGCTCTTTTATCTGTTGTTTGACCACACTGAATTATGTCATTTGTCATCGTCAAGAAGCTGAAATACCATTCATAAGTTAACTGTACAGGATTTCAGGTTCGTTTTATTTTTATTTTTTTCTATGACAGTGCTTTTCCGGGTACTCAAATAAAACATCTATCTTTATCATTATTTCTGCTGTGAACTCAATGACGATCTTAAATGTGTTACCCAGAAATTAAAAAATATGTTAAATTATTTAATATTATTTAGTATTTAATTATAATGTCATTCTTTTCCTGCATTCAGAACAACGTCACAATCTGGGCTGCAGAATTCACCGAATAAACGATTCCTAGTGATGGAGTACATTGTCGTTTCCTGAGATAAATAGTGCTGACCATGCAAACCATAAAGCAACGAACATCTGTTCATTTATGCAGTTCGATGGGATACAGAGTCTTAATTCCATGTGGAGAGATGAAAATTTAAATCATCTGCTGCACTATCGGCAACTATTTCGATTCTCGATCACCGTAATTTCACAAGTCGCAATGCTTTCTTTAGAACAATCCAAATAACTGAATAATTTGTTTAAGTCTACTTCGTCGTCGGTTATCAATGAAGACACGTTCGGCGTGATAGATGTTTGCAGCTAGGATACGGCTCTTCAAGGTTTGGACCCCACCTTTTAGTTTCAGTCTTATCTGTGTTAAAAAAAATTTTTAATTACGAGTCCAGTCCTCACGGCAGTATGCCATTCCCACCAATTGGGAGCATGGATTTCTCAAAACAGGACTGTTGTGCGTGGCCATGCGTGTCCGTTGAACAGACGTTTGGGAAGGTGCTCGTCATTCATTCGGCTAAGGAGTTGCTCTAGCACTTATGTATTTGAGTGAGCAGGACAATAATACTAAGGACGCTGGTTGTTTCATGACTCCTGGTGGGTGACATTTTACAGTTTCACATCACATTTCATGTTAACCGTCATACAGAAGGTTTGTGAGTACGTTGGCTTAATATACACTGGGCTCTATGTTCAGTTTGAGGCCACGGTGTTGTGAAATTAAGTGCAACAGATGCTGAATTAAGAAGATACATTAATCAAACCGGTGAGCATTTTCATGGCTGATCCTCGTGTCTGTCTGTTTAAATCGTTCTCCAGGGTAGACGAATTTCTACAACTTCCTTGATCTGAGGCACGGTGTACTAATCCTATGCCGCTGGCTGCTTTCTAATTACAGTCTTCCTTGTGTTTATGGTCATCCCGATGTCTGTGACACTTGCTACTTTGCATGCGGTCTACGTTTTGGTGTTGTGTTTGTAATAAGTCGCAAAAAAGTGATCATGATGCTGGTCGTAGCGACATGCGTGTAGGCCGGCTTACGTCAAATACTAAAAAAGGTTCAGATTTTTTTACACAAGGTTTATTTCTGGCCACTGCTCAGGTAGGCATCGAAATGAAAGGTAAGATGGTGGGAGTGCGCATACCATCCAGCTTCACCTCATCTCTCACTGCATTAGGTAATGATCACCCGCGATTCAACCTGGATATCTTCCTTAACTGTCTACCTTCGTTATTTAGATAGACATCTTATGTTAAGTGCTTCTTCGTTTAAGGTAGTAATTGATGCCATTTGTAAATGACAGTTATAGTAGATCAGAAACTGAATCTAAACCATTTAAGATTATCCAACCAAGTGAACTACACAATTTCGAATTTCGTTGTTTATTTCTTAAATAAAAACCTGGCTATTTAATCTGAAAAATGGATTCGAGTTTACTTCATCCATATGTGCTTTAAAAATTCGTAATTGCTAGTGCACACTGCAGTAAGATCCCCGTTGGGAAATAAATAACGGGGAGAATTCAGAATTGTCCATTTCATTTACATATTGGTATCTTCTAATGCGCCTATATGGTGTTCACTTCTATTTGTTTGGGTTACATTTGTTGAAATCAAAGCATTTTTCTTTTAGGTATCTGTATATGGATAGGTTTTAGTTGACAGTTCACAATATACATACAGCGGTAAGATCTGCAAAAGTTATGTAGCCACTGTTTTGTTTCCTGTTTCTTTTTTTAATTATATTTATTTACGTAACCGCCGTATTTGCAACACTACGCTTCCACAGTCTAATTTTTTGACATTTGGGAAAATTTCTTTTGTATATTTGCTTTTTACGTTTCAAAAGAAGCCTTTGTCTGCTTATATAATTGCTTTTACAATGTAATTAACACAACTTATTTTTTATTATAACTTTGCCATGAGGTTTGGATTGCATACTGGATTTCAGCTCTTACTGCATCTTTAAATAATATGCGAAATTAACAGTGGTGATAAAAAGGGAAACAGTCTTCCTTGTCTTTGTAGGCATTGTTCGTCTGCATTTACTTCGCTTAGCCGCTGTGCGGCTGGTGGCGAAGCTTGAGTATAAGCCCCAAGGCAAAGCGAGACGAGTGATTCCCGTTAACGTTCCGTGAGCCTTCTTCAACGAAGGAGATGCGGAATACTCGGGTCCGAGGAAAGCAGTGCTAATTTTTATAGTTGTGGATTCAAGGAAAGGTTTTTGCACGAGGCTTAAAGCGTACGAGAAATGATGTTTGGAATTTTATCGAATTGAGCTATGAGGCTTAGCAGCCAGAAAAGATCACCGCTAGCAGCTAACGGAGAGTTAACCCAGAACATTAGATATTCACAATAAAACTGATTTTTTGCTATTTAAGTAGTGAATTGTAGGAATGCTATTGCTGCGGGCCGCCGTCATATTTGTGACCTGCGGTATGTACTGGGATCATAATTTTTACTTTACTGCCCTTACTCGATGCTATCATGGAGGAAAATTTCAACGAATTATAAGTTTAGCTTGGTAAAAGCATACCAGTTTTCTCTATCGATCAAACATAAAATAAATAGGAATGGTTGCATGAATATTGTTTAAACGAAGCCTACATTACCAACAGAATTTTAATATACACTGCTCGTTTTATTAATGACATCGGCGTAACGATGGTATACTTTCCATTTTTCCACAAAAGGCGTCAAAATTATAAATCTTTATATGCGTTTTACTAGTATCATGTCTTTATTCATTTTCGACAACTAAAAACCATAATATAAAGGATTAATTTTAGGCTTTGCCATTAAAAAGACAAATGTATCGTTTGCGGCTGGCTGCGTTTTAACAAAATCTAATCCATATTTTCACTGTTGACGAAGACATTTAGTGCAAGAATCAAGGCCGTCATATTAACTGTCTAGAAACACCCGCTAAGGAGTCGAAATTTAAAGAAGGCTCGAAGCGGGAAGGGATAGATGTATCTCTCGCTATTTCCAGATTATTTTCCTTACAGATTGGAGCTCCTAGGAGGCCTCGGTTCCACAACCTGCCTGCCGGCGTGTTTATAAGTATTGTCTGTGGGAATGTGGCCATCAGACTGTCCAGTACCACAATAGACGTATGGAGTGCAGCTGAAGGTTATTTTTTCAACCGAACTGCACGTCCAAGTTTTCAATTGGTGCGGAAATTTTTATCTCGATATACCATATGTATGTGATGCATAATCTGAGAAAAATAATAGTACTTTTAAGTAAAGGGAACAGTCTATTTGATCCAGTTTTACGAAAAATCTGTACACAACCACATTAAGTTTTGAATGTCTTTGTCTCGCGCATAAATAGGATTGTCTACCACAGTGCTCAGGATCCCTTCAAAAGGGTTGAAACAATATTCACGTTTGGAAGGAGAACAACCTTAGACTGAATCTATCTGACTATCTGTTGCACCCTTTTTCTCCCTACCTGGACCCAGTGTCAAGACAGAGTCAAGTAGACCGGAGATGGGAGAGGGCGCGGTCCCACACACTCTGGTCCTACAAACAATAACACTACAACACAGAGAGGAGTGGCTCGGATCTCAATGGAGTGGGAGTGTCATAAGGGTCACATTAAGAAGGAGCCATTGCAGCCTGACTCACAGTCTGCAGGGACCGAGTTAGCCCGTCAGCTAACAGTCTTCCAAGCCACGGCTTTTAGCGCACCGTATCTTTCAGGAACGTGAGATTTTTATAGTGAGAAAAATGCGCTGAGCCGTTGACCTCACTCTCTCCCCAACTCCCGACGTCAAACCATCGTCTGAGACGCTCAATGATCTGCTATGGGAGAGGATTGACTATTATTTATAAAGAACGTGCGTGATGAAGTTTCGAAAGCAAATTTCAAATTATTTATTGGGGTTATCTTCTTGATCCACATAAATGCTCGGTTGTGTTTGTGTAAACGCTTTGACTTGCAAGCATATGTAAATTCTTATCGTGAATTTTTCATTGGTTCGCGGATTTCTGCGGTCGATGGGCATTCTTTTTTCTGGTACATACTTTTGTAATTGGTTGACCAAGTTGATTAAATACACTGGATGCTATTGTCCTATGACATAGAACTACTCGATCAGAGCACGCCGATTGGCCCAGCGGGGGAAGTACTAGCTTCCGCTCTGCAAGGCGTATCGACTAGCTATAAGGTCAAGGTTAAGGGAACGCGGACCGTTTTTTAAAGATAAGTGAAGGGTTGATTTTTACCATATTTCTTGCCCCTAATAGTGAACTTTTATATTAATTGTTTGTTTAAAGAAGTTCTTTTTACTGTCATGCACTATTTGCGCCGGCAAAAATAACCAATTGGATAAAATAGATGCACCTTGCACAAGTGTGGTTGGAAATTTTACCCGGCTCTTCGTTTTCTATTTACTGTATGAAATGAGATGTGATTTTAGTCTTTTTAAGTAAACTGTTGTTATTATTTACTCACTTTTTTCTATTAAGTAAACCTAAATTTTGTCTAGTAATTAACGAAGTCCCGTAAGCGACTCGCCAAAATACGTAAGGTTGCAGCTTTCCCTCCATCCTTGAATAAGAGAGTAATGGAAGGAGACATATCTGACGTATGCGAGACTTTGCAGCCCTCTCGAGTTATTATTAACTCTAAAATCCCTTTGGTACATCTTGAAACTTTTGATCCTTTGTTTGCTCAAGCGTACATTTCGTCCTGCAAAAATCGGTCGTCATCTGAAGAAATAATAGATTTCCTGCTTCATGGACCTATGATCAACACCTCCAACATAGTTATCATTCAGACCTTTTAAGTCATTGGGATAATTAGATCAGAAACTGAAAAATGGATAAAACGCAAGCATAAGTTTATGCTGCGTAATATTCCAAATTACATATCTGCCAGCGACGGTGCACGATTTTTTCTGCAAAGCTGTGGCTTGGGATTCGGAGTCATGCACGCTAAGCAGCTGCGCTTGCGCAGTCGTAAAGCCTCCATATTATTCACACTTTTTCCTTGATATAATGTGACTTGATACTGGCTACGACAGAGATAAGTAGAACATTTTGTCAATTCTGGCATTCCTCTCACCCCAATGCAGAGAAAACGTAAACATTTTAACTGTCGATAAGCAACAGAGAAATGACGTCTCTTGTTGGCATTTTGAACAAATCACATCAAATGTCATCTACGGCCTCAACGTCTGAAACCCCAGTTAACTCGGTATGGACACTGACGTTGGTTGATCTTGTGGGATCCCAAGACAAAATTTATTCTCTTATTCGTTCTCAAGACGACATTACTTCTCCTTGCCCCACACCCATACCAAGTTTACCAGTTACTCCTGGTAAACCAATGCAGATTGTTAGTTCAAAGACAAGTCCGACTAAATTTTTGACCATTCAAAAATCGCAAACCTTTAGCCTCTCCACGAGAACAACTCCTTCACGATCGCTAATACTTCCGTAAGCATCCCCATCCCAACCCTGACCTCATACTGAGGCTTTTAAACGAAACATGCAAGCATTCTCGTCCAAGAATGGCGCTTCTCGCTCTCGCAGCAGTGCATCCCCAGTTGTCTCTCAATACGAATGGTCCTGATGGATTACTAGACTCACCTGACATTCTGTGTCACTTAACTAGGAATGCTTTTTCCGTATTCTGCACAGGGGTTTCCCGGACAAGTCCCAAAGCAAGCGGTAGTGCTCAGTTCCCCTGTTTGTCTTTTCCACCTCCATATTTTACTCTCCTTTACCCGCATCAGGCGCGTTCTATCCCACAACATTTTTTCCAGAGCATGGTGGCAGCACTTGCCCCTATGTTCAATGGCCCGTCAACCACTGGACGACTTAGCCACCATCCATCAAAAATAACCAGCTTGCCCACTTAAACTGTTCGCTCTAAATGTCAGATCCTTGCTCAATAAAATGCCACTGCTTCAGACTCTGGTCTTCGTCCACAGCCCAGATAAAGTATAGTAACTGAAACATGGGCAACACCTTCCGTAGCCAACTCCGAACTCTCTCAGGTTATAATTGTCCTCACAATGATCGGCCTGACAGTCATGGTGGAGGAATCTGTATCTATGTTTAAACAAGCACTTGAAATTCAGCCCTTAGACCATCCGCAATTCACGTGGTTGAAGAGAGCTTTGGCATCAAATTACCTTAAAAAATAAGAATTCGTTACTCTTTGGCTGTGTCTATAACCCGCCAATACAAGTGAGGATTACGATTTTTGTCCCCTACAAGCATTCACGCCGCAGCTGACATAAATTTTAAGCATTGATTAATTGCAGGTGATTTCAACCTTCCTGTACTTCGATGATTCGCGGCCACTTCCGGCCTCATAAAGTTCAAGGACTTACCCGAGGCCGTAGATATCGGCATGTGGACTCCGGTTGTTGACTTCCATACCCGAGGATCAATCACGCTTGATCTAATCTTCTGCAGAGGTTGACTGCCTTTGACAGGGCCATCTTTAGGTCCAATTGGGAGCTCAGGTCAAGACATTCACGTCTACTTGAAGTATATTAGTAACCTTCCGGATTTGTAACATTTTGACTGGTCAATGACGCAGAAGAGACCAGAACACGCTGTTTATTAATTCCCCAAGTAGTGGGTTGGGAATGGCTCAGTCAGTGTCAGTGACGTTAATTCCGGTAAATTTAACATGTGGTGGGCCGAGTATTCAAATACGACCTTGTACTAATTTACAGAAATACAAAAACAAAGAAGGCCTCATTTAGCGATTAAGCTCAACTGTGTTGCAGCATTGTACTCATTCATCGACAACATAATAGACACCAACATCCAATCATCATAAGATTAGCTTTTCGAATTTAACAATGCTCCACTGGCAATTTGTTTCCCGATAATTTGAGGAATGCCTCCGGTTATAGCTATATCCATGACCGAAGAATGGGCCCAATAATTTTACAGGATGATGTTTCAGTTCATTGCTCTTAGGAGTTATGAATTTGATAACGTTTGCCACTAAAGTCTAAAATTTTAACAACAGCCACCCATTCTGCATACGTTCTCCAATGTATTATTATACCTGCTAATAATCCGGATCTGAATTCGATCGACATTCTTTTCACAATTATCGAAAGAAATTGGCACAAGACAAAGAGATGTCCTTCCGTGCCAGAAACATTTGATTGCATCCTGCATACTCAGATTGAGCAATTTACTATAAATAGCATTGCTTTCTTCATATCTAACAGACTTCATGCTTTCATGCATGTCAACAGACGGTTAAAATGTATTGAGCTTGTGAATTGGTTACTATTCTACATTATTTTCCCAGTTTATTAGCTGCACTTCATTGTGAAACTTTATATTCAGACCGATTAGGGTAAATTTGATAAAAAAATTCTAAAATTCGGATTTTAAGTAAAAAGTAATGATTTTCACTTGAGTATAGTTGAAGGTAGAAAACAAGAGCGGCCACTGCTGTACAAATTTTGGGGGACGCAGCGTGCGCCGATTTAGCGAAAGAGGCCTTTTTCTTTTAAAACCCATGAGACTCCATGAGCATCTGCTGTAAAAATTCTACTCGTTTAGGAGGTTTTTTCTCAAATCGCGCCATGCTTATCTAAAGTAATAATCACTATGCATTAAACTCCCATTTGTATCTATCTGCATAGGTTTAACGCAATAATACGCACCTGATAACGAAAAAGAAGATAGTATTTACACTACGTATTTTGGTACGTTTGCTATCTTATCTGTTCTACCGTCAGGAATATAATTCAGTAAAGGCGCAGTCCTATAAACTAAGCGCTAAATCGAGTTACAATGAGATGTTCCTAGATTCATAAAGCGTGAAACATGGTTTAATTGGGATTAAGTTGTACTTACTTTAACGAATTATCACTATCAAAAGAAAGGCATTTGTATGCCTTTATGTATTCGTCTCAGATAGTTATGTCCACATACAATAGGAAGACGGTAAAATTTGAATTATATCTTTTATTTTTTCCTGGCTCAAGCGGTTTCGACGTCTGGATTATTACTTCTCAAAAGTCACATTGACAAACATCTTTTTTTTCGGTGACTCTTCATCGGGCCTAATAAGTTACATAAATAATCAAATATTTGGAATTAAAAAGATTCTTAGGGTTACTACTTATCGAAAGATGTGATCCAGGGGTAAGAACTACTGCATAATTGAGTGTCAGCGAATGCTAGTTATCTACATGAGCCTCTTAAATAAACAGTAATATGCCATTATCAATCATTCATATATGCAATTATTTTATCCGTTAAAAAAAAACTTTCCAAAACTGAGTGATGCAACAAAACATTTTGAGCAAAATACATATTTTGCATAACATAATACTACACTTATCTAAGTTAATCACCAACATGAATAAATGTGTCAACTTCGGGCTCCGGTGTGCGCATGGAAAATAATAAGTAATAGTTTGCTCCAAAATTTTATTTCCTTTGCTCACACATTATTTTACAAATGAAATAATATGACATGTTTCGACAGGAATCATTGAGGATTCTGTGGAGCTACAAAATTTTCATACGTTGCGGGCACATAGACTGTCTGGGTCGGAAATATATCCTTCTCCTGCTGTGGGTATGTGAACTTTAATTTTAAGGGAAACAGTATACTTAGTGCAAGTTAAAAGTGGGACAATTTCTAAACATCCAGTGAAGACGAAGCATATCGTAAAACAAATATAGGTCACTACGACCAATCTTATCAGGGAAAAAAATATTCAGTTATTTTGACCTTGTTTTTTGAAGAATTTGGTCAATTCAGCGAAAAGAAAAACATTGTTAACATGATCATAGTATATTTTCATAGAAGCTTAATGTCAAGATAGGCATTTAATCTTTTTATTAATAGAGAAATGTATAAGTGCCTGTGATAAGCATTTCCCTTTTATGCAGGTCTTAAATCAAATAGATCTTATCGGAACAACAGTGGTTTAAAATTCCAACCTCGAATGGTCAGCTTAGGAGGTTTCAGATTGGTTATTTGATTGCAGAAGGCAGTCTGATCTATGAAACTATTTATTAGATAAGGAGGTGAATTTCCGGGTTCAATCCATACATTTGCAGCCATAGCTCAGAAGTAATAAAACTGATCATCTTCGATTTTAAAGGTTACCCGAGTTGAACAACCCATTTTAATAAACTCTGGCCGTCAATGAGTTTACCTATTCATGCATATAAATAAAACACTGAATTGAACCTATTCGCAATAACACAAGAAGTGACACGCATACAGAGCCATTTGCATCGGCCCTTTTTACTTGCATTAGAGGTTCCATCAGCCTCTTGCTAGTTTTCCAAAGAATAGTTCTAAAACACACCGGTCCTTTAGTTAGTTAGTAAATCAGATGGATATGATCTGCTCTGCGTTGAATATCTGCATTGCCACGGAACGTTTTTAGACCATTTTCGTCGCGAATATTTGACAAGAGCACAAAAAGCGTTTGAAAGGTGGTTTCTGGCTTAGGTTCTTCATAAGAGATATGGACCTTTGAACGGGGTCCGGTCGATGAAAGGTGACTTTCCGTATTTTGGTCAAGTAACGTTTCCTAACCGACCCTTTGTCCGTTGATCTATGGTTGTACATCCTGTTAGTCGCCATCGGCGATGTTTAATGTCATATGGCATTCGCATCCAAAAATTTAAGCTGACTGCAGGCTGGAAAAAAAACTTTTCTGTTTACTCGTTGAGCCGTGGGCTTAGAGCAATCTCAAGGGGATACATAGCAACCAGTTTATCCCAACCACCAATTAGAACTCCTGGTTTCATGGAAATGCTCATTTATGTTAACGTCATTTCCGCATGGCATTACCATAGCTATTTTCCTTTCATTAATTGCTGCCTGGCATAATCTGTAATCGGATTTTTCTGCGAGCATGAAGGAAAATAACTTTGAAATCTTCGAAGAAATTCTAACACCACATTCGGGAAAAATTTTGTAAAATCCTGCAATCTTATTATCGGTGGCAATGCTGATTCGTAGGTCTAAACCATGTTTCCAGTGATTGCGTTGTCTGCTTGAAAGAATTAACACAAAAATTGTACATTTCAATTACGTTTAACTGTACACTGTCTGCTGCAGGTCCCTGTAAGTAATTTAATTTTTATTCTTATTTTCCAACTAAGTGGTAAACTACTTTACTTGTGCCCCAGGTACTCAAAGGCTAACAATCAGAATCTATCACGTAGGCATAGGAAAAAAAACATAATATTGTCAGTGGGTGCAATTCATTGTGTTTTATACCCAAGTTTACGTACATCCACAAAAAAGTAATAATTTTGTATTCGAAAATAAAAGGAAAGAAAATAAATAGGCCTTTCTGGTCTTACCCAGAAACCCATCTAAGGAGATTGAACTAGCGTGTTTTTGTAAGTCAAAACACCGCACAAGACCGAGGAATGACGTTTTACTGTGACTACATGCTTCTTTTAGCAGTTGCTTGGTGCTGAAAACAGTGTTTACCTGATGGGCTATAAAATACCATGATCAACAGGGGTTCGGCTCCAATCTGAAGCCACAGTGGTCTAGATCTGATAGGGTTAACAAACAGTCACGTTAGTTTGCTCCCTAACAGGGCTAAATAGAGAGATTTCAGCTGATCCATGTTGCACATAATTCAACGAAGATGCGGGCCTTATCAAATCTCAGATTTACACGAGCTGAGATTCAGACCACCATTCTTTGGGCATTGGACGCTCTACCAGTGAGCCACGAGCACAGTGGCCTGTCAGCTGTGAGTGGGAATAGATTTGAATGATATTACCGAAACCCACAACTGGGACTAACATCCTGCAACCATCAAATTTCCAAGGTGACTTACGACTGAAACGTAGACGGTTGCTGGTGCTGCAGCTGCGCCTGGGTTCTTCAACGCTGACAAGAGAAGGAGAGGTCGAATTGACAGCACTACAGCAATGATGATTTTGAGTACACCAGACACGATTAGTTGGATTCCCTTCATATTTCTGCGGAAAAACAGAACTGGACTGATAAAAAATCCATTGTTTGTGTATTTGATTTGCGGTTTTGCTGTCTACTGTTTTGGAGAAGTTTATTTTACTATGCTGATTTCAGTCAAACATTAAATCAAAATTTTCCTTATGTTACTAAATTCGGTGTAATTTGGTTTGAGAGACGGAGCTGCAAGACCCAAAAATTAAGTTATTTCAATTTGAGAAATACTACTGAAGTAGAGGAGGAAAGATCGAGGTGCACATGGTCCACCACAGTTACAATGCCTCAAAAGCACTACCAACGAAAAAAAATACAAGGAAATTGGAAACTAGAATAGATATTTGGGATTTGAACCCACATTCTTTGCTTATTGAGCGTTTTATGAGTTTGACGCACTACAATTGTGCAAGGAACCTGGTTGTCCAAGGAATAAAAGTTCGAATCTAAGATTTTTTGTAAAGTCCAGTTATGACTGGCTGACAAATTCTGACTTCAATGCCCTTGTTGGCATTTCTACTTGTTCCACTTCTTGATGCTAAGTGCTTGCTTCTGAGAACTCCTGATTGAGTCCCAATTCACGAAGGCATTCGAACCAGAATATTGTTTTCCTTATGTTCTTGGCTTCTGTGATTGTAATTCGCGCGATTATCACCTTGTTAGATTGCAGGAGAGACAATAAAGGAAGGAGCAACCGATCTGATACCTAAATGCAACTGAAGAAAACAATTGCGTTAATCCGCCTATTGGTCTCTGCGTGAAAATATGGAGTATTTCGGTGTTATTTCAGTGATAAAGAATACACAGTTAGATCATCGATAGCTGAAGTTTCCGGATTATGTGAATAGTCATGAGAATAATATTCCCAGCAGCCGAGGCTGACAATGGCCATCAGTTAGCGTTTCTAGACTGAGTAAAGGGCCCTACAGCGCTTGCACTCCTGACCCTTATACATTTATGCATGAAGGTATACTGAGATTCATTCCTATGAAAAATGACTAGAAAATAGGTATTTCTGTAACATAAATCTATCCCAAGTAAGGATCGGACATTTTAGCACTACTGATCCAGGTCTGCTATGAAGACTTTTCGACGGGCAAAAAACAGAATGGAACGTTATGTGAGGTTTGTAAAGCTCGATAAAATTCTCAAGAACTACCACAATAGCGTGCTAGAGTTAGATTTTTACACCCCAGATAAATCTGATGACGACAGAGGATGCCCAATGTGGGCCAGACGGTGCCGCTATTCAACTGAATCATAGATGGAAGATCAACAATAGCATTTAGCAACAATTAAGCCAGTGAATCGATAAGAAAAGAAGGGTGGCAGGATTCAATTCATCAATGAGTCAATGTGGTTTGGCAGCACGATCGTGGAACACTTCGAAAAATTCACTTCATGAAACCTAATTCGACCTGATAACCATAAACCTTTTGGTTTGGGCAACTCCGAGTGAGGTCTCACTTTTGAAGACAATTTTAAGATTGCCTATTTAGGGCTGATCTGAAGTCAACAGCCGATATGGTAGTTGAAACGGGGTTGTCCGTGAACTGAGTTTTTATACCAAATACAGCTGATCGGAAAGATAGGCCCTAACTACTGCCCCACGTTAGAGATTTTAAATAGCCGACTCTAATGGCAATGACTTAAATCAGGCCATTCTATAGATTATGCTTATTTTTGAGAGGTTGTGTTGGCAGGCCGCTAAAAAATTGTCTGCAACGACAGCAGAGCCTATGTTGCAAAGCCCACCGTATTTGCTCATTTTGACGCCGCGTTGTTCTTCACCTGGTCAGAACACCTAGCCAAAGTGTGGGGGGGTGAGAGTGCGGTAGATTCAGCGCAAGTCTACTCTCACCATAGTCTTATTCACGTGCAAGCCACCACCCCTGTCGCACCTTGTTGTTGGGCACAAAGTGGACATCGTCACATAGGGTGGTCAAACTGTCGGATAAGGAAGGTCAGTTCAGCACACTCTCGTGCACAATGTCTCTTTCTTCAAATAAATTCTGAAGAGGCCATCTGCTATTCAATACGCCCGTGAAACACCGGAGCCCTGATAATGGCAGCTTAGGTAGTTACGTAAGATTTGAGCGACTACGATGATGTACCCTTTCTTCGCTATGATTGCAGTTATACACTGCTCCGAACAATGGTCACGCGGTAGGTGTACTGGAAAAAACGTGTGCCAGATCAAAGCACATTGAGGGTTATTGATGGTTTTTTTTAATGCGCGCCTCAGCGCAGGCTCATGTCGTGTAAGCCGCCCGCACCGATCCTGCTCCGATCTTCTCCATCGTATATTGACGCCGGTCTCATGTGAGTGAGGGAGATAGGGGGGACTGCATTTAACGTGTGAAACGGTACTATCACTACCACACGAAATTCACCGTCCCTGCGCCTGCCCTGTCGCGGGACACATGGTAGACCTCGTTGGAATAGATGGTCAAACTGTCGGTTACGACGCGATAACGACAATAGTTGAAGGGAAGGCTCAACGGTTAAATACGTGCCAGTGGTAATTGATCACTATGTTTCCAGTACCTATTCCACGATGGCACCTAACGCCTAGGTCAATGTGGAGAACTAAACAACGAACAAGCAGGCTTCCAAAATGTACAGAATAACTGACTGGTAACCTACTACTGCTGCTACTGCTGCGTCTACCTCCATCGAAACTGTTATTTGACAGTTTATCCGTTTACCACACTTTTCCATGATTCTGCCTGGTCCATGGAGGAGGTAATATTTTGCGAGTTTCTCGTACAGCTGCAAACGTCAACAGAGGACTTGGTCAAGCTAACTTTAATTTTCCATATCACACCTAAAATTCAAAAACTTACGCTTCATCGCTGCCTGGCAGGAGGACGATGCCAAAGATTATGAGCATTACTCCGAGGAGGCATAGGATGATTGCTGGAATGCCGAAAGTGAGAATGCTGCAACGAATGGACTTCCGTTCGCTTTCAGACCACTGACCCGCTACCGCTGGTAGCGGAAGTGTACAAAAAGGCATCTTCAGGTAAACGACAGTGAATACTTTGCAGAGTAGCTGTAGGCCTTTTCAGCAGAGGGTAGTAAATAGTCGGCTCTGTAGGTAAGACGAGAAAAACGAAAACAAAACTAAACGGAACTGCTTGCAGTCGTCCACATTTTACGTCACAGTTATAAGAGTTGATAATATTCAATGATTTACACTTAAGTTTCTGTATTTACAATGAAGAGGTAAAAAAGCTTTTTTGCACTGCCAGATTTCAGAAACAAGTATATGATATTTGAAATGATTGACCGAATTGCGGACGGGTTGCTGACTGTAGGTTCCCAGACGTGATCTGCAGTGTTTGATATTAACACAACTTTAGTTCGCTTGACACTGTAAAGAACCTACCACACTACCATATTTTTAGCAAAAACTATTCCCACGAATTTATCATGGCAGTCTTTCTAAAGCAATGAAATGCACAGTATTCTTATTTTTTGAAAATTCTTAAAATCTACCGATCCTAAGTTAAGCAAAATACCAGGAAAATCGTCTATCATTAGGAGCTTTTCTTAGTACTTATTCTGTCCAACGTTGTTGAACAATTCAATGCGTTTTCTTATAACGCATTTGTAAAATATAATTAAGGAAATTAAACTGCAAAATTAACTTTTGGTAGATTTCAACTGAACATCACTGCGGTGCTCAGAAGTACTTTACCGTTGCATAAGTAGACACTGGTTATTTTTCATAACAATGTTGATCCTCCTCACGATATTTCCTGCAATATTTAAAGAATACCACGTCCAAACCCTGTACTGAATCAAAAGTGTGTTCTCACTCTTTTTCAAATGCTTAGACGAAACTGAATATTCTTTGACGAAACATTATCGCTTGTTACCGGAACTCACTCACTCTTGAGCCCTGCGAGCAGCCGCACAGTGCCTAGTAATAGAAGTAGCGTCAGAAGAGCAATGCCAAAAAAGACAAGTTTACTGAAGTGGACGTTACTGGCTCATTATTCGTCATCAGCCAGTCATACACAACCACGGGTCTTGCTCTACCCGATACTCGAACCCACATCCTGTTGATCAAGAGTTCAATGCTCTAAATATTAGGCCTTGTGCTCTTTGTCATGCCGGTTTTGATCGGGTTTATGGGCTTTATTTGATGAACGCCTACTGACTGTAAGTATGCTGAATGTCTTGCATAAAGTATTCTTATTCCACTAAGCAAAGTAAGAGAATAAAGTAAAGATATTTCTAACAAACATGTTACTACAATGGAATCGCTATATATTTTTAATTTCCTTAGAAGACACATTGGGTTTACTTTTATTTATGTCAATTGCGTTTTAGGTCGGGAATGAGTTATTAAGTGGAATTTTAATATTAATTATCTTTGTGGAGAATCTTGAGACATTTCAGAAATAAGAAAAGTTATCTGACGTATTTTAATCGAACGTCCTCTTACCCTCCCGAAGGAACATAACTCGATAAAAAGGATTATTAAATGAGTACACATTTTTATATACATATTCGATAAGCTTACAAATACAAAAATATATTATAGAAAGCATAAGCAAGATACCCTTTCTCGTACATATATGATAGCATATAAAATTGTATGCTCAAAAGCGCAGCATGCTTAGGTTTCATAAAAGTGTTCCATTTCCCAAATAATTTTGAGACCGACCTTTTGTTGGATTTGTGTTTATGAGTTGCAAACCCTAAGTGAAACATTGGCTCTTTTCATTTTTTGATTGGACGCCACGCATCAGAGCTGTCGTGGCAACAAATAGATGGGTTCTGTTGTCGTTAATGATTGTTCATTATTGCTTTTCATGCTGTTTTATATGCCTTTTTGGATGCAAGACTAACGTTGCATATTTTATGTAAAAAGTGTTATTTAGAAATGAACAAAATATATTAGTGACATGAGGCATGTTCGAGATGGTTGATCATGGTAAGCGTGTTATTTTATGAAACGTCCGCTGATATTTGAAAAAGTACTACATATATCTGTTTTACTTGTAATTGGTATATCTTTCAATCCCATCAGTATATCAGACTTTAGACGAGCTAATTTCCAGATGCCTTTACAAATGTCAAGTAACAACTGGCCACTTAAATAGTATGAATATTTCTATTGGTTTTCGATGTCCTGATAAATGTGCATATGTTTTATAGAATAGATGCACGACAATATTGTTTCTTGTAATCATTTCTTAGGGAATTGCATCTTCTTCAAATTTTATACATGAGGAAATAGTATCTTCCAGTTTTCACATTATTTCTTGCTGGAAGTTTTTTAGGAATGTGAAATGTGCATTCAGGAAGTATCGTTTCTGTTCATTTAATAGATTTGATTATAACGTTAACAACAATAAAAACGTCCTTTATGCATTTGTTAAGCCCTATGTGATGTCAGGCTATTTACATAGAGAAATTTGTGAATTTCCATATGGACTTTTGAAACCCTGAATCCAAATGAAACGCCAGGTTTGGTTTAAATGTATGTGGAATTCGAATTCATAATAGCGTTGAAAATCAATGAGGAACGTTCATAGAATTTAAGTAGTCATATGCTGCAGAGTTTGGTTTGTGCAGGAATCCAGCAATAAGCTCGTTCCAAAGCCGACATCCTGACGTGCTTAACATATATTCGGATTGAACTGCAGTATATTTTAGGTAATCTTTTCAAATAGAAAACACTTTTCAGAATTTCGAGTGACATTTCATCAGATGGCACGTCTACTCTATGTCTAGATATCAGAAAAAATATTTTTTGACAACAGAAGTTAATACCGTTCATACTTACACCCAAGAATAAATTCGGAAGAAGAATAAACAAGTTCAAAAGATGGAAAGTAGGCGTTCTGTTAAGTTAAAAGATGCTGAAAAGTTCTAAGTCGTACTGCTGGTTCTCTGAAAATTATTCACCCCAACCACTGACTAACCCTGTTATGTATGGTTGGGCATACCGAAGTCACATGTGCATCCGTGGGCCACATTATCCTGCCCTACACACAAACCTTTATTTTGCAGCCCTCAGTCCAGTCCGTTTGCAATTAGTTTGACTGCGTAGACTGAAACCTGAGTGGTGAGTTGCTCAACAACCGGTCACCTGTTTAACGGTGTTTCACGACACCGCCAGACTTTGATTATCTGAATAAGAGGCCTTGGGTGTTACGGGGTGATTCCAAAAGACTGTTTATTGAGTTTACTTCTCATTGCCATATCGCTACATCCTCAAATCACTTGATTGAAAATTCCGGCAAAAGAATATTCGTCAGTGAAGCATTTAAATTCAGATCGTAACTTCGAAGTAGATCGAAGTCACCCTCAGCAAAATCAGCCAAACCAGTACGTGGATAATAATTTCACGTGCTCTAAAATTGTGCATGTTTACGTATGTCTAAGGAAACTGTGAAATATCATTAACTGAAATGTCATCTTCTGCGTTCTAGGCCACAACAAGTGCATCAAAATTTTCCTTGGGAAGTACATTTAATCAGATTCGAGGCTACTCCTATAAGCAGGGGAAAAACTGAGTAAGTCAACTAGCCTTTTGTATAAAGAACAATAAATAGGAGACTACTGGCCCACATTTTGGTGCGATTAACTTCGTAAGCCACTTCAGCATAAAAAATCGAACTCAGTTGAAGCAGCAAGAACCAGCCGTTCCCCGCAACGACAACCTGGTTACAAGATGCATAAGTGTCCATAAAATACAATCATAAAATGTCAGTTAATAAATTACCATATACCTCGTTGCGTCAAAATCTCACGCCAGATTTTAAATTGGAATATATGTTCATTCGTTCACAACACTACTTCGGCAAGCATGAAGGTAATTGAGTATTTAAAACCATGCATAGCAGACTATTGACGCCAGTTTGCTCAGACGAACATAGAGAACGGCTTCACAATAAAGGCCACTGTCATGTGTATCCCCGTGCTACAGATGGTCTCACGTTAAATTTCACGGGATATTAATTCACATGCTCCAACTTTGATCGTTACCAAAATCCTTCTGTTACCTCTTAAACCTTGTTTACAAATACTTCACATGTTGGTTATTAACGACTAATTCTTCCATAGTATTTCAAAATATTGGCCAATTTACAAAATTCAATCATCACACGGTCTGTGGGTGGTCATCGATGAGTATTCGACCAAAGAGATTGTACACTAAATGAAATCATCGATATAATTGGACATCTAACTTAACAGTAACCCATGCCAAATGGGAGGTATTGATGCGGGTATATATACCTTCCCGTACTTCAGGTGGCCTTGCGCAGGCTTCCGCATTATTTCCGAGTCCTCAAGTTACCAGTAACTATGAACCCAAACATAATCCTAACCAGTACACTAAGTCCAGACCTACCCCTCTCTGGAGTGTAAGATATGGCTACCTATGACGTGTGGAAAAAGTATTAGCATGCACTACCGAGAAAATAACTTACCTGTGCAGACAACGTCAAAGAATGCAAGTATCACTGGGGATGGGGAAGGTACGTAAAGAGAACTGCTTCTTCTCTGTTTATGTCATTTGCGATGTAGATTGATTGACCTGACCTATCACAGTGTACCTATGAAATTCCAGACACCTTACACACAGGTCACGTTAAAATAACGTAGTCGCTGCATTCCGATGCATGAAACACACCAGCATTCGGCTCCAAGTACGGTTAGCTGCAGACTATCACGAACACTGGAATTGTCTGAGCAGCTCAATGACCTTATGCTGTCTGGATCTCGGGTGATGAACAGCTTACAGCCGACACCCAGCAGGACTTAAGTACTTCGTTTTTATTACTAGATCAAAGAGAGTTAAAAGTAAGGTTTAAGGTTAGGCTAATGGTAAATATAATGGCTAGGAAACTATTTAGCGTTAGGAGTAGCGCAAAGTATAGGGTTAAAGTTAATAAACTCTAACGCATAACCTTCATTTTTTTAAAAAAACTTGTTTTTTTGCTTTTTTCCGCTTACAATTTGCATTAATATATTTTCATCCATTTGAAAAATTCCTTGAATTAACAAAACCAACGGATTTTTATAATAGCAAGTTCTTTTAATGCCTTCCGTTTACTTTATCCATCGCCTAATGCATATGCCCTACTAATAAAATACAAATTAAAATCTTTCGCGTTTTAAGGAGGTTTTTACGCTCTGGTTTCTCAGTGGACTTACAGATGTGTTTCGCGAACAGGTCATTTTACGGGTGAGTAAATCGATGGCCTCATCGTGACGCCCCTATTTTGACAGAGCATTTATGGGGAAAACCATTTGTGAGCCTGCTTCGAGAAATTTCATACAGCTGAAGCCTAAGACCTCCTTTGACATCAAGTTACCTGTGTGCTCATGCCACGTCGACAAACCCATTCACTCCTAAGAAACAAACATATGGCCCTAAAGGAGTTAAAAACTAAAACTGAATTAGTTATTCTGCCTGCTGAGAAAGACCGGCTGAAAGTTCCCATTTACAAGGAGTACTACGGATACAAAATTAGAATGCTCTCAACGATCGAGAGTCCTACAAAGTCAGCGACGCCGCCAGTCTAAAGTCACAACCTGCGAAGGTGAGCAGAACTCTGGCTCGATTGAAGCAACATAAAATCATCACCGCCAAAGATAGGTATATGGCGAAGCTTACAGAAGTGGCTATTGCACGATTATACGGCCTCCCAAAAATCAACAATTCAGACGTTCCTCTACGGCCAATCGTCTCCTTCCGAGGCAACCCCTATCTGGGCTTTCCAACTGGTGGTTCCAGTAGTTTAAATGCCTCACAGCAGGCCCACAAACATCATTTCACTTGGCAAAATGATTCTTCGAGGAAATAAACGGGCCCAAGTGAACCGGCTAAAAGGATGATTTCCTTTGATGTTAACTCAATTTTTATGTTCATACCACAGGTTCTTTACGTCGAAATTATGATGAGACCGAGGATCAGCCCACCACTTAAGATCTCATAGAACTCATGGAGCATTGTCTCAGAACATTCTTCACCTATGAAGGGGTCACATATGAGCTGCTGAACGGCACTCCGATGGGATCCCCAATCTCTGGGCTCATTACCGAGGTGGTGCTGCGAAAACTCGAGAGACAGCTGTTTGAAGAATGTTTACCTAAATTTTGAGCACGCTTCATCGATGACACCTTTGTCTTCATTAACCATGATAGAATCATCCAATTGATTTTACCAGATCTTCAGTTTAAGATGGAAGCAAAAGTATACGGCAGATTTCCGATCTTAGATGTTATGGTCGGCCGCCAACCAGACGGCAAATGGTGACATCAGTTTACCAAAACTGTCGAATACGTCACAAATGCTGATTTACAATAGCAACTATCTACTGCAACACAAGCGAAGTTGTTTAGGCACACTAGACTGACGAGTTGAAACCCACTGCAGCCACCAAACGGGACTAGATTAAGCTTCCGCATGAGCTATTCAGACCCAACGGCCATCCGCGAGCGTTCATCGATCGGAATCGAATGCCACAAAAAAGCGGACCAATGAGCATTGACAGTCAAAATTAGGGCAAGGCATTCCGTACATGAAAGGGTCCCCGAAGCCGTGAGTTTTTGGAATCGAACCGCCATTTTTTTCTACTCTCCATTTGTATGAGAATCTTCTATATATTTACGTCAGTTGGCCGATTGTGCCCGCTATATGCTGAATTTTAACCATATTTTTTTGTTTTAAATCCAATAATGAGGTTATCAGCGTGAGACGTGGGCACCATTTTGAAGGAAGTTTAATTTGATCCACATTTTAAGACGCATTCAAAGACGATTTTTCATGATGTCAAAAGTTGCAGTTTTTGCTCATTCATTTGTGAATCTTCCGATGTTATGATTGATGTACCTAATTTATTAACGGTGAAGGGAGGAGATTTTCTGCTGAAAAGTTTGCTTTTTACTTTCAAAATAAGGCGTACCTCTCTCTTTCTCTCTCTAAAATTGGTCATTGTCTACCGTCTTCATTGTAGCGGCGGAATATGCGACTATTTTGGATGAACCAGCCAATAGCTGCAAACGCGAATGCACGATCATCAGTTGCCTGTCAAAGATTGGACACAAGGTTAGAGGTGGCAACCCATGCCACACAGATGGGCACGTCTTCAACTTTGACGCCGTTGAAGTCGTAGGCCGAGGATGACACAAAAAAACAGATTTAATCAGTCCGGATGTCCACCCACTGCTCAGTCAACCGCCGAATGAATTTGCCTGCCTCATATCTGGTTTAACGAACCCCTTTGACAGAAAACAGCCTGGTCGTAGAATAATCGGGGCAGCCGGCCGACCCAAACACAGCCTATTTAACGGAGGCGGTGATGGTGACGCAGACTATAGAGTGATGCGGTTCCAACGCTGCCAGACAGGCGGCCCTTACAGACACAAGTCAAAGAGATGCAAATAATGAGAGCAGTGATCATTACTCTCAAAACTCTAATGATGGGTAGATTAAACATCTGTCCGAAACGTCAGAAACATAATGAACATCTCCTGGTGAGCGCCTCTTCTTTTCTTGACATACCAACTGGGAAATGCTTTATCACCTCTAATAGTATGGTGATCCATTTCTGTAATGTCCCGGAATTGTTTTACATATCTTCCATAATAGGTTGTGCGTATGCTTACCTGAATTTTCGTATAAATACACCAAATGGCAGTGGTTCCAGGTGTGAACCCGATGTTGCTAGGGTGAGGGGTGTATTTGAACCACTAATTATAATCATACCACGTCCTGGTAAGGTGAGGACGAAGAGCAATTAAAGAGGGCATTAGTTTTGCACAGGATCCTGGTAGCAACTAGAGTCCTCGCTGGGTGTCGTCTGTAGGCTGTTCATCACGCGAGATCCAGACAGTATCAGGTCTTTGAGCTGCTCAGACAACTAATCTTTTGAAATACAAAACACTTCAGAATTTCGATTGACATTTCATCAGATGGAACGTCTACTCTATGTCTAGATATCAGAAAAAATATTTTTTGACAACAGAAGTAAATACCGTTCATACTTACACCCAAAGAATAAATTCGAAAGAAGAATAACCAAGTTCAAAAACCGGAAAGTAGGCGTTTAGTTAAGCTAAAAGATGCTGAAAAGTTCTAAGTCGTACTGCCGGTTCTCAGAAAATGTATTCATTCAAACCACTGACTAATCCTGTTATGTATGGTTTGCCGTACCGTGGTCACATGTGCATCCGTGGGCCACATTATCCTGCCCTACACACAAACCTTTATTTTGCAGCCCTCAGTCCAGTCCGTTTGCGATTAGTTTGACTGCGTAGAATGGTGAGTTGCTCAACAACCGGTCACCTGTTAAACAGTGTTTCACGACACCGCCAGACTTTGATTATCTGAATAAGAGGCCTTGGGTGTTGCGGGGTGATTCCAAAAGACTGTTTATTGAGTTCACTTCTCATTGCCATATCGCTACATCCTCGAATCACTTGATTGAAAATTCTGGCAAAAGAATATTACGTCGTTGAAGCATTTAAATTCAGATCGTAACTTCGAAGTAGATCGAAGTCATCCCAGCAAAATCAGACAAACCAGTACGTGGATAATAATTTCACGTGCTCGAAAATTGTGCATGTTTAAGTATGTCTAAGGAAACTGTGATTAACTGTGATTAACTGAAATGTCATCTAAAGCGTTCTAGGCCACAAATGGGGCATCAAAATCTTACTTGGGAATTTATTTCAATGAGATTCGAGGCTACTCCTATAAGCAGGTAAAAACTGAGTATTTTAAATAGCCTTTTGTATAAAAATTAATAAAGCAGCCGTTTCATGCAAATGCAAACTGACGAAAGATGCGTTAAAGTACATAAAATGCAGTCTTTAAATGGGACGGGGAAGGTACGTAAAGAGAACTTCTTCTTCTCTGTTTATGTCATTTGCAATGTAGATTGAATGACCTGACCTATCACAGTGTACCTATGAAATTCCAGACACCTCACGCACAGGTCACGTTAAAATAACGTAGTCGCTGCATTCCGATGGATGAAACACACAAGCGTTCCGCTCAAATTACGGTTAGCCGCAGACTATCACAAACACTGGAGTTGTCTGAGCAACTCAAAGACCTGATGCTGTCTGGATCTCGCGTGATGAACAGCCTACAGACGACAGCCAGCGGGGACTCCAGCTGCTACCAGGATCCTGTGCAAAACGAATGCCCTCTTTAAGTGCTCTTCGTCTTCACCTTACCAGGACGTGGTATGATGATGTTTACTGGTTCAAATACACCCATCACCCTAGCAATATCGGGTTCACACCTAGAACCACTGCCATTTGGTGTATTTATACGAAAATTCAGGTAAGCATACGCACAACCTATTATGGAAGATATGTAAAACAATTCCGGGACATTGCAGAAATGGATCACCATACTATTAGAGGTGATAAAGCATTTCCCAGTTGGTATGTCAAGAAAAGAAGAGGCGCTCACCAGGAGATGTTCATTATGTTTCTGACGTTTCGGACAGATGTTTAATCTACCCATCATTAGAGTTTTGAGAGTAATGATCACTGCTCTCATTATTTGCATCTCTTTGACTTGTGTCTGTAAGGGCCGCCTGTCTGGCAGCGTTGGAACCGCATCACTCTATAGTCTGCGTCACCATCACCGCCTCCGTTAATAGGCTGTGTTTGGGTCGGCTGGCTGCCCCGATTATTCTACGACCAGGCTATTTCTGTCAAAGGGGTTCGTTAAACCA
The DNA here is from genome assembly GCA_017591395.1 of Schistocephalus solidus. Taxonomy (NCBI): domain Eukaryota; kingdom Metazoa; phylum Platyhelminthes; class Cestoda; order Diphyllobothriidea; family Diphyllobothriidae; genus Schistocephalus; species Schistocephalus solidus. Next base: position 304,055 of record WEDG01000168.1, read on the forward strand.
GATATGGGGCAGGCAAATTCATTCGGCGGTTGACTGAGCAGTGGGTGGACATCCGGACTGATTAAATCTGTTTTTGTGTCATCCTTGCCTCGGCCCACGACATCAACGGCGTCAAAGTTGAAGACGTGCCCATCTGTGTGGCATGGGTTGCCACCTCTAACCTTGGGTCCAATCTTTGACAGGCAACTGATGATCATGCATTCGCGTTTGCAGCTATTGGCTGGTTCATCCAAAATAGTCGCATATTCCGCCGCTACAACGAAGACGGTAGACAATGACCAATTTTAGATAGAGAAAGAGAGAGGTACGCCTTATTTTGAAAGTAAAAAGCAAACTTTTCAGCAGAAAATCTCCTCCCTTCACCGTTAATAAATTAGGTACATCAATCATAACATCGGAAGATTCACAAACGAATGAGTGAAAACTGCAACTTTTGACATCATGAAAAATCGTCCTTGAATGCGTCTTAAAATGTAGATCAAATTAAACTTCCTTCAAAATGGTGCCCACGTCTCACGCTGATAACCTCATTATTGGATTTAAAACAAAAAAATATGGTTAAAATTCAGCATATAGCGGGCACAATCGGCCAACTGACGTAAATATATAGAAGATTCTCATACAAATGAAGAGTAGAAAAAAATGGCGGTTCGATTCCAAAAACTCACGGCTTCGGGGACCCCTTTCATGTACGGAATGCCTTGCCCTAATTTTGACTGTCAATGCTCATTGGTCCGCTTTTTTGTGGCATTCGATTCCCATCGATGAATGCTCGCGGATGGCCGTTGGGTCTGAAAAGCTCATGCGGAAGCTTAATCTAGTCCCGTTTGGTGGCTGCAGTGGGTTTCAACTCGTCAGTCTAGTGTGCCTAAACAACTTCGCTTGTGTTGCAGTAGACAGTTGCTATTGTAACTCAGCATTTGTGACGTATTCGACAGTTTTGGTAAACTGATGTCACCATTTTGCCGTCTGGTTGGCGGCCGACCATAACATCTAAGATCGGAAGTCTGCCGTATACTTATGCTTCCATCTTAAACTGAAGATCTGGTAAAATCAATTGGATGATTCTATCACGGTTAATGAAGACAAAGGTGTCATCGACGAAGCGTGCTCAAAATTTAGGTAAACATTCTTCAAACAGCTGTCTCTCGAGTTTTCGCAGCACCACCTCGGTAATGAGCCCAGAGATTGGGGATCCCATCGGAGTGCCGTTCAGCAGCTCATATGTGACCCATTCATAGGTGAAGAATGTTCTGAGACAATGCTCCATGAGTTCTTTGAGATCTTAAGTGGTGGGCTGATCCTCGGTCTCATCATAATTTCGACGTAAAAAGAACCTGTGGTATGAACATAAAAATTGAGTTAACATCAAAGGAAATCATCCTTTTAGCCGGTTCACTTGGGCCCGTTTATTTCCTCGAAGAATCATTTTGCCAAGTGAAATGATGTTTGTGGGCCTGCTGTGAGGCATTTAAACTACTGGAACCACCAGTTGGAAAGCCCGTATAGGGGTTGCCTTGGAAGGAGACGATTGGCCATAGAGGACCGTCTGAATTGTTGATTTTTGGGAGGCCGTATAATCGTGCAATAGCCACTTCTGTAAGCTTCGCCATATACCACTCTTTGGCGGTGATGATTTTATGTTGCTTCAATCGAGCCAGAGTTCTGCTCACCTTCGCAGGTTGTGACTTTAGACTGGCGGCGTCGCTGACTTTGTAGGACTCTCGATCGTTGAGAGCATTCTAATTTTGTATCCGTAGTACTCCTTGTCAATGGGAAACTTTCAGCCGGCCTTTCTCAGCAGGCAGAATAACTAATTCAGTTTTAGTTTTTAACTCCTTTAGGGCCATATGTTTGTTTCTTAGGAGTGAATGGGTTTGTCGACGTGGCATGAGCACACAGGTAACTTGATGTCAAAGGAGGTCTTAGGCTTCAGCTGTATGAAATTTCTCGAAGCAGGCTCACAAATGGTTTTCCCCATAAATGCTCTGTCAAAAGTGGCGTCACGATGAGGCCATCGATTTACTCACCCGTAAAATGACCTGTTCGCGAAACACATGTGTAAGTCCACTGAGAAATCAGAGCGTAAAAACTCTCCTTAAAACGCGAAAGATTTTAATTTGTATTTTATTAGTAGGGCATATGCATTAGGCGATGGATAAAGTAAACGGAAGGCATTAAAAGAACTTGATATTATAAAATCCGTTGGTTTTGTTAATTCAAGGAATTTTTCAAATGGATGAAAATATATTAATGCAAAATGTAAGCGGAAAAAAGCAAAAAAACAAGTTTTTTTTAAAAATGAAGGTTATGCGTTAGAGTTTATTAACTTTAACCCTATACTTTGCGCTACTCCTAACGCTAAATAGTTTCCTAGCCATTATATTTACCATTAGCCTAACCTTAAACCTTACTTTTAACTCTCTTTGATCTAGTAATAAAAACGAAATACTTAAGTCCTGCTGGGTGTCGGCTGTAAGCTGTTCATCACCCGAGATCCAGACAGCATCAGGTCATTGAGCTGCTCAGACAAGTCCAGTGTTCGAGATAGACTGCGGCTAACCGTACTTGGAGTCGAATGCTGGTGTGTTTCATCCATCGGAATGCAGCGACTACGTTATTTTAACGTGACCTGTGTGTAAGGTGTCTGGAATTTCATAGGTACACTGTGATAGGTCAGGTCAATCAATCTACATCGCAAATGACATAAACAGAGAAGAAGCAGTTCTCTTTACGTACCTTCCCCATCCCCAGTGATACTTGCATTCTTTGACGTTGTCTGCACAGGTAAGTTATTTTCTCGGTAGTGCATGCTAATACTTTTTCCACACGTCATAGGTAGCCATATCTTACACTCCAGAGAGGGGTAGGTCTAGACTTAGTGTACTGGTTAGGATTATGTTTGGGTTCATAGTTTACTGGTAACTTGAGGACTCGGAAATAATGCGGAAGCCTGCGCAAGGCCACCTGCAGTACGGGAAGGTATATATACCCGCATCAATACCTCCCATTTGGCTTGGGGTACTGTTAAGTAAGATGTCCGATTATATCGATGATTTCATTTAGTGTACAATCTCTTTGGTCGAATACTCATCGATGACCTCCCGAAGACTGTGTGATGATTGAATTTAGTAAATTGGCCAAATATTTTGAAATACTATGGAAGAGTTAGTCGTTAATATTCAATATGTGACTTTTTGGTAAACAAGGTTGAAGAGGTACCAGAAGGATTTTGGTTACGATTAAAGTTGGTACGTGCGAATTATTATACCCCTAAATTTAGCGCGAGGCAATTTGTAGCATGGGGATACACATGACAGTGGCCTTTATTGTGAAGCCGTTCTCTATGTTCGTCTGAGCAAACTGGCGTCAATAGTCTGCTATGCATGGGGCTTGTCATGAATACCAGTTTCAAATACTCAATTACCTTCATGCTTGCCGAAGTAGTGTTGTGAACGAATGAACATATATTCCAATTTAAAATCTGGCGTGAGATTTTGACGCAACGAGGTAAATGGTAGTTTATTTACTGACATTTAAAGACTGCATTTTATGTACTTTAACGCATCTTTCGTCAGTTTGCATTTGCACGAAACGGCTGCTTTATTAATCTTTATACAAAAGGCTATTTAAAATACTCAGTTTTTACCTGCTTATAGGAGTAGCCTCGAATCTCATTGAATTAAATTCCCAAGTAAGATTTTGATGCCCCTTTTGTGGCCTAGAACGCTTAAGATGACATTTCAGTTAATGACATTTCACAGTTTCCTTTGCCATACGTAAACATGCACAATTTTAGAGCACGTGAAATTATTATCCACGTACTGGTTTGTCTGATTTTGCTGGGGGTGACTTCGATCTACTTCGAAGTTACGATCTGAATTTAAATGCTTCACTGATTGATTTCGCCTCGATCGCATCTTTTCTTCCCCTCCCTTTTACTGAAATTTATCATTTCGTATACTTGAAATCTCTCAGCATTTATTAAGCTCTCAATCTCATTTTCAAAGAACATGCTTAGGGAAAAATATATGTCATCTGAATTTGGAGCGAAAAAGTGAATAAAACGTACATCTAACACGAGTAAATTCAAGCTAACGTAGATTAACATTTAATAGAAAGGCAAGTCAACCAGCAATACGCGGCTTTCGTATCCCGGAATCCATTTAAAAAATTTTTCATTTATCCGACTTGCGTAAACATGCACCGTTTTAGAGCACGCGAAATTATTATACACGTCCAGGTTGAGCTGATCTTGCTGGCGGCGAATTTGATCTACTTCGCAGATACGATCTGGATTTAGGTGCTTCGTTAGTTAAATTCTCATTGATTGCATCTTTCTTCCCCTGCCCTTTTACTGAAGTTTATCATTTCGTATACTTAAAATCTCGTAGCATTAATTATACTCTCAATCTCATTTTCAAAAGACGTCCTTAGTGGAAAATATATGTCATCTGAATGTGGTGCGAAATAGTGAATGAACTTACATCTAACACATAGTAACGTAGATTAACATTTAATAGAAATTCAAGGCAACCAGCAATACGCTGTTTTCGTATCCATGTCTTCATTTATAATTTTTCATTAATCCGAAATTCTTGTATACTAAATCTGCGATCTTAAAGACTGCAGTATTTTGATAACTTAGGTAACGACATTAAATTCACAGGCGATAGTGAACACAGGTTAATGCGTAACTTACATCTGAGGGGCGATGAACGCAAATTTGCACTGAGTGTCATCTCCGTTGGTCAATTTTGGTTCAAGCGAATAAAAGAAAGCCAGTGCAGATGTTGTGTGGGCGTTGTAAGAGTCCCCAAGTTGCTATGTTAAGCCTCAAATTTTCCACTTTCTAACCTTGCTGTTGACGATAGAGGAGTGATTGTGAGTTAGCATTTCCTATGAACAAGGACTTGTATTTTTTTAAACCCAGCTGTAAAAGTTCATTGACTCTATGGTTTTCATGTTTAACATGCTTAAATTTTTTATTTACTAAGGTCGATGTGCACTCGATGCTTAAAGCGGTTTTTCTTCTATTTAACAAGCACTGAAACCATTGAAATTGACGGCGTGTTATCTAATCAAAACTATATGTATTGTTAATTTGCCATTGAGCACTTAAATCTTTTTTACACTCTTACGCTGGGTCTGCCCACTGCGAACAGCTAGCAAAATTGACAAACATATTAACTTTTATGCAAGCATACGCAGTCTCAATTCTTCCTGGACCTACCTTGTGCTGCAGCACTAAATTACCTATCTTCTTCAAACCTTTTACTATATTACTTACCTCATGAACTGTTTATTGAAAATCTGAAACGGGTTTTCGATTATCAAGGATTATTTTAGTGGGGCAGTTATACTGAGGAATATAAAACAGCATCCACCGATAGTTCAGTCACCTAAGGATGCCACCTTTGGAATGAGCTTTTTTGGGACTCCACTTGGGAAAAATATCTTACATAAAATTTAGACGCTCTTATGTGTTTTGACATACCTTAAGGAAAAAAATCAACCATATCCTTTCGTGCACCCATTCGTAGCCAATTGCATCTGAGTTCAACTTTGTACCCGAAGAAATTTTTGTAATTATGAGATCTGAAACCAATAAATGTGTATTTTCGCAAAACCGTAGTTGTTCGTTTATAACTGTTGTTTGGGAGATGAACATGATAATTCTTACCCACCAAATAATTTTGGAGAACTTTATGTTGGTCACTTTCTGGAAATTATGGAGCATGCAGTTTAGAAACCTTAAATGCGAATGCAATTGTAGGCCAGGTTCAAAGTTAATTGAGAATCGAAAGGGTTTTTAAAGCCTATGGATAACCTTGATTCAAGTTTAAGGTTTGTAGAAGACGGAAGAAAAAGTAACAATTTGTTTTTAGTTTTTAAGAAAAAGAATAAAATTTGAAGGATATCACAAATTGATGGAAAATTTAATTTCAGTTAATTAGTAGGCTCCACTGAGCGTCGTGTTTGGCGGGCGGCAGGAAAGAAGCTATCTTCTGCTGACTGCACGATAATCCTGATTGAAACACCACCCTCATTCTCGTTTTTAGTCTAAAGCAGTTACCAAGACTTTGGTTTGCATTTAGCGAGAAAGACTAGGGACCGTAAATTGAAGGTATTTTCTGACCAAAGATAGCTGCAAGTCCTTTTTCCATTTTAAACACAAGGAGGTTCGATGGGCCATTCAACGGCAGTTACACGCCACCTGTCTATTTCAAATCCAATCTGGTCCTCTCGGAGTGACAGACATTAGGCCGAAACAGCGCACCCAGAAAAATTACTTAGCCAAATGTGAAGCCCGTGGTAATTTGCCTCTGTCGAGAAGAGAAATGGCTATGCGGATAACGTTTGTCCAAGGATGTGCCCTGCAGAACACAAAAACTCAAGGTGGCCGGTATATTTAGGGCATCTTCCGCTCTTCACCGGCTGTACCCTAAAGTTTCCTCAGTTTTTATGTTCACAATGGCAACTCAAACGTGTTTGATTTCAAATATCCGTTGACAGTTCTAGTTGACTAGGAGCGCATTTGACGTTCAAACACCTTTAAACGGCAGCGGAAATATTTACACAAAATTCCAACTGAGAGATTTCTTCTAGTGGGAGGTGGGCAAATCATACTGATGGAAGAGATCTTGTCTGCTAAGCATATCCCGTAAGGGTTCTGTTATAAGTCTGCCCACAAGGCGGACTTGCATGTCCTAACCTGCCGAAGGCAAGAGACTGTATTGTGGGCTTAACTGTTGCTGGGTTCTGTTCATTCATGCAATTCTGTCAATCGGGTGTCGAGCAGCTGTTGAACGGCGATAGTATTTCGCCTTGTTAGGAATCTGTGAAGTGTGACAATTGGAGCGTTTTAGTGCTGAGCAATTGTTCGTTCGCTACAAATGCCAAACTTATATTTAACATTCAAAAGACAATTTGGCGAGCATATTTTAGCTTTTGATACATTCTCGTCAGGCCTTTAGATTTGTATCACTGTGTTACTAAGTCAGATATGGGGTAAGTAGAACACATCGTACATTTGTCAGGGTTGCGGTCCATTTTCTGACCATCGGCAGAGGAATGGCACCACCGGGACAGGTAATTAGATGCAGGTGTCTGAAATTGTGGCTTTCGGCCTCGGTAATTTCGGCGCCGTTATAAAGTATTTTTAAGCGCACAGGACCGGCTTGATTGCAACCGCTTCTGCCTTCGCCAACAGGCGCTGTCCAAGGAATTTTTAATAAATTTGGGGACCATGTACATTACCAGGAAGGCCTCTTTGGCATATACACGAAGGTCTGTGTGTGCTACATGCGCGAGGACAGAGCTGTATATGTTCTTTATCTGTGCCTTTCCTGACCATGCTGGAGGGTGCTCTCGTACACATTTGGACAACCGCCGGCTCGTGCGACCAATATATTCTGCCCTACAGGAGCAGGTGAAAGAATAAATTCACATTGATGTTGTCTGGGCTGGCAGTTTGTCTTTGCCCTTTCCGTATAGGATGGGAGTAGTCGAGAACAGTACATGGGCATCATCTGTTGGAAAGGTGCTTGACAGAGTGTGGCTAAGGTGCCTTCGTAAGAGTTCACTTGGTGCGTCCCCTTGAAATGGGTCCCTGATAAGTAGTTTGTTGCTTGCTTGCCGTTAACACCGGTGGCCTTGGTTGTCTATTTGTCATATTCTTAGTATTAACTAGAAAGATACCGGGAATTCGTGCGTCAATTTGTTACTTTAGTACGTAATGGGAGATGTAGCACTGCTACACCTATCTATTTGATTGGTCCGGTCAAATGGAGGTTAGCTGCGGTAGTTGGCAACTGAGGGAGTGTGGCTGCAAATGCATGGCCGAATACAGGGTCAATGGCATGAGTGAACACGTGGGCGTCCGTCAGTCGATCACAGCACCCACTATGTGGGGCATCGGATTAGCGCTGATATTACTGATGTATGCTTGCACAGTGCCTTACTCTAGGTGGACTAGCAGGTGCAAACAGAAACAGTTACCCTAGAGGTGATTGGCTGAATATGACAAACATTGAAAAGTGAGTTGACTGCACCAATTTTGGTCGGTGAAAATAAACTACTCGACTGGTATGGTGTGATTAATGAAGATGTTAATTGTCTGGCTAAAGGCTTTTCCGTCTTATTTAGATGTGGAAGAACACGGTGAAATTACGTTGTGCTATAAGGCCTTTGACGGAATATTCTTTTGCCGGAATGTTCAATCAAAGGATTCGAAAATGTAGGGATATGCCAATGAGAAGTAAACTCAATAAACAATCTTTTGGAATCACCCTGCAACACTTAAGGTCTCTAACTCAGATAACCACAGTCTGGCGGTGTCGTGAAACACTGTTAAGCAGGTGACCGGTTGTTGAGCAACTCACCACTCAGGTTTCAGTCTACGCAGTCAAACTAATTGCAAACGGACTGGACTAAGAGCTTCAAAATATAGGTGTGTGCGTAGGGCAGGTGAATGTGGCCCACGGATGCTCATATGACCTCTATACGGCCAACCATACATAACAGGATTAGTCAGTGGTTTGGGTGAATAAATTTTCTGAGAACCGGCAGTACGACTTAGAACTTTTCAGCATCTTTTAGCTTAACTAAACGCCTACTTTCCGGTTTTCGAACTCGGTTATTCTTATTCTGAATTCATTCTTGGGTGTAAGTATGAACGGTATTTACTTCTGTTGTCAAAAAATATTCTTTCTGATGTCTAGACATAGAGAAGACGTGTAATCTGATGAAATGTCACTCGAAATTCTAAAAAGTGTTTTCTATTTGAAAAAGTTATCTAAAATATACTGCAGCCCAATCCGAATATATGTTAAGCACGTCAGGGGGTCGGCTTTGGAACGAGCTTATTGCTGGATTCCTGCACAAACCAAACTCTGCAGCACATTGCTACTTAAAATCTATGAATATGCCTTTTAAATAGCATGCACCTAATTATTTCCTTTACTACACATTTGATAGTTACTTACCTCTTCCTTAAATGTTAAACGTTTAGAGAGTATATCGTTCAGTTAAAAAAAACATTTTCAGTTTCCGCATACTTTTAAACCAGACCTGGCGTTTCATTTGTATTCAGGGTTCCAAAAGTCCATATGGAAATTCAAATATTTCTCTATGTGATTAACCTGACATCACATAGTGCTCAAAGATTGCACAAAGGACGTTGTTCATGTTGTTAACGTTATAATCAAATCTAATAAATGAACAGATACGATACTTTCTGAATGCACATTTCACATTCCTAAAAAACTTCCAGCAAGAAATAATGTGAAAACTGGAAGATACTATTTCCTCATGTACAAAATTTAACGAAGATTAAATTCCCTAAGAATTGAGGACAAGAAACAATATTCTTGTGCATCTATTCTGTAAACAATATGCACATTTATCAGGACATCGAAAACCAATAGGAAATATTCATTCTATTTAAGTGGCCAGTTGTTACTTGAAATTTGTACAGGCATCTAGAAAATTAGATTGCTCAAAGTTTTATATACTGATGAGATTGAAAGATATACCAATTATTAGCAGAACAGATATATTTAGTACTTTTTCAAATCGAAACAAATTTCGAAATATCAGGGGACGTTTCATAAAATCACACGCTTACTGTATATTCTCCATTACTTGTTGACACCCGTTATTTTCCCTCGGTAGGTACATTTACTTTAGGACAAAACTCATGTGCGTTGAATAAATGGATGCAGAATAATATTTACTGTCACCATATACAAAGGCAATCATTAAGTTCTGTAGGCCCAGCTCTGATTGAAATAATTATATGTTTGTGCTTCATGGGTTCATGACGGCCACAATTCAATGTAAGTACATCTAATTATCAAAGCCAATTTTACGACTGCATGTGGACCATCCCCTGCAACAGCTATTTTGCCATTTACCATTCTTGACCTTGCACGACATGTGTTCAGCACAAAGCCTTCGACAACACAGGAGTCCGAACACGTCACCCATGCACATTTGGAGCAGTGTCTAGCCACGGCATTCTTGGAATTTTTAGACATGACCCAAACGTTCTTAGTTTAAACAGGTTTGAGTTTGTCTCCTGGGATCCTTAAGCTGAAAGTCTTAGGTGTAACTGACCCATAAAGTGGTTCACTCAAATGAAGCCTCAATGACACATTCATGTAGTCGCACTTGTGTGGATTTACCAACCATGAAATTTCAGATGCATTTTTCGATCAATTAGAACTTGGTGGCCGTTTGATCAACCATGTCGAACATGCCTCATGTCACTTATATATTTTGTTCATTTCTAAATAACACTTTTTACATAAAATATGCAACGTTAGTCTTGCATCCAAAAAGGCATATGAAACAGCATGAAAAGCAATAATGAACAGTCATTAACGACACCAGAACCCAACTATCTGTTGCCGCGACAGCTCTGATGCGTGACGTCCAATCAAAAAATAAATAGAACCAATGTTTCGTTTAGGGTTTGCAACTCGTAAACACAAATCCAACAAAAGTTCGGTCTCAAAATTATTTGGGAAATGGAACACTTTTATGAAACCTAAGCATGCTGCGCTTTTGAGCATAACATTTTATATGCTATAATATATGTACGAGAAACGGTATCTTGCTTATGCTTTCTTTAAAATATTTTTTAATTTGTTAGCTTATCGAATATGTATATAAAAATGTGTACTCATTAGATAAGCCTTTTTATCGAGCTTTGTTCCTTCGGGAGGGTAAGAGGACGTTCGCTTAAAATACGTTAGATAACTTTTCTTATTTCTGAAATGTCTCAAGATTCTCCACAAAGATAATTAATATTAAAATTCCACTAAATAACTCATTCCCAACCTAAAATGCAATTGACATAAATAAAAGTAAACCCAATGTGTCTTCTAAGGAAATTAAAAACATATAGCAATTCCATTGTAGTAACATGTTTGTTAGAAATATCTTTACTTTCTTCTCACACTTTGCTTGGTGAAAAAGAATAATTTTATGCAAGACATGCAGCATACTTACAGTCAGTGGGCATTCATCAAATAAAGCCCATAAACCCGATCAAAACCGACATGACAGAGAGCACAAGGCTTAATATTTAGAGCATTGAACTCTTGATCAACAGGACGTGGGTTCGGGTCTCGGGTAGGGCAAGACCTGTGGTTGTGTATGACTGGCTGATGACGAATAATGAGCCAGTAACGTCCACTTCAGTAAACTTGTCTTTTTCGTCATTGCTCTTCTGACGCTACTACTATTACAAGGCACTGTGCGGCTGCTGGCAGGGCTCAAAAGTGAGCCTCTAAGCAGAGTGGTAAAAATGAGTTGCAGTATAAAAGCGATAACGTTTCATCAAAGAATATTCAGTTTCGTCTAAGCATTTGAAAAAGAGTGGGAACACACTTTTGATTCATTACAGTGTTTGGACGTGGTATTATTTAAATATTGCAGGAAATATCGTAAGGAGGATCAATATTGTTATAAAAAAGAACCAGTGTCAACTTATGCAACGGTAAAGTACTTCTGAGCACCGCAGTGATGTTCAGTTGAAATCTACCAAAAGTAAATTTTGCAGTTTAATTTCCTAAATTATATTTTACAAATGCGTTATAAGAAAACGCATTGAATTTTCCAACAACGTTGGACATAATAAGTACTAAAAAAATCTCCTAATGACAGATGATTGTCCTGGTATTTTGCTTAACTTAGGATCGGGAGATTTTAAGAATTTTCAAAAAATAAGAATACTGTGCATTTCATTGCTTTAGAAACACTGCCATGATAAATTCGTGGGAATAGTTTTTGCTATAAATATGGTAGTGTGGTAGGTTCTTTACAGTGTCAAGCGAACTAAAGTTGTGTTAATATCAAACACTGCAGATTACGTCCGGGAACCTACAGTCAGCAACCCGTCCGCAATTCGGTCAATCATTTCAAATATCATATACTTGTTTCTGAAATCTGGCAGTGCAAAAAGCTTTTTTACCTCTTCATTGTAAATACAGCAACTTAAGTGTAAATTATTGAATATTATCATTTCTTATAACTGTGACGTAAAATGTGGACGACTGCAAGCAGTTCCCTTTAGTTTTGTTTTCGTTTTTCTCGTCTTACCTACAGAGCCGACTTTTTACTGCCTTCTGCTGAAAAGGCCTACAGCTGCTCAGCAAAGTACTCACTGTCGTTTACCTGAAGATGCCTTTTTGTACACTTCCGCTACCAGCGGTAGCGGGTCAGTGGTCTGAAAGCGAACGGAAGTCCATTCGTTGCAGCATTCTCACTTTCGGCATTCCAGCAATCATCCTATGCCTCCTCGGAGTAATGCTCATAATCTTTGGCATCGTCCTCCTGCCAGGCAGCGATGAAGCGTAAGTTTTTGAATTTTAAGTGTGATATGGAAAATTAAAGTTAGCTTGACCAAGTCCTCTGTTGACGTTTGCAGCTGTACGAGAAACTCGCGAAATATTACCTCCTCCATGGACCAGGCAGAATCATGGAAAAGTGTGGTAAACGGATAAACTGTCAAATAACAGTTTCGATGGAGGTAGACGCAGCAGTAGCAGCAGTAGTAGGTTACAAGTCAGTTATTCTGTACATTTTGGAAGCCTGCCTGTTCGTTGTTTAGTTCTCCACATTGACCTAGGCGTTAGGTGCCATCGCGGAATAGGTACTGGAAACATAGTGATCAATTACCACTGGCACGTATTTAACAGTTGAGCCTTCCCTTCAACTATTGTCGTTATCGCGTCGTAACCGACAGTTTGACCATCTATTCCAACGAGGTCTACCATGTGTCCCACGACAGGGCAGGCGCAGGGACGGTGAATTTCGTGTGGTAGTGATAGTACCGTTTCACACGTTAAATGCAGTCCCCCCCCTATCTCCCTCACTCACATGAGCCCGGCGTCAATATACGATGGAGAAGATCGGAGCAGGGTCGGTGCGGGCGGCTTACACGACATGAGCCTGCGCTGAGGCGCGCATTAAAAAAAACCATCAATAACCCTCAATGTGCTTTGATCTGGCACACGTTTTGTCCAGTACACCTACCGCGTGACCATTGTTCGGAGCAGTGTATAACTGCAATCATAGCGAAGAAAGGGTACATCATCGTAGTCGCTCAAATCTTACGTAACTACCTAAGCTGCCATTATCAGGGCTCCGGTGTTTCACGGGCGTATTGAATAGCAGATGGCCTCTTCAGAATTTATTTGAAGAAAGAGACATTGTGCACGAGAGTGTGCTGAACTGACCTTCCTTATCCGACAGTTTGACCACCCTATGTGACGATGTCCACTTTGTGCCCAACAACAAGGTGCGACAGGGGTGGTGGCTTGCACGTGAATAAGACTATGGTGAGAGTAGACTTGCGCTGAATCTACCGCACTCTCACCCCCCCCCCCACACTTTGGCTAGGTGTTCTGACCAGGTGAAGAAGAACGCGGCGGCAAAATGAGCAAATACGGTGGGCTTTGCAACATAGGCTCTGCTGTCGTTGCAGACAATTTTTTAGCGGCCTGCCAACACAACCTCTCAAAAATAAGCATAATCTATAGAATGGCCTGATTTAAGTCATTGCCATTAGAGTCGGCTATTTAAAATCTCTAACGTAGGGCAGTAGTTAGGGCCTATCTTTCCAATCAGCTGTATTTGGTATAAAAACTCAGTTCACGGACAACCCGGTTTCGACTACCATATCGGCTGTTGACTTCAGATCAACCATTAATAGGCAATCTTAAAATTGTCTTCGAAAGTGAGACCTCACTCAGAGTTACCCAAACCAAATGGTTTATGGTTATCAGGTCGAATTAGGTTTCATGAAGTGAATTTTTTGAAGTGTTCCACGATCGTGCTGCCAAACCACATTGACACCTATATGAATTGAATCCTGCCACCCTTCTTTTCTTATCGATTCACTGGCTTAATTGTTGCTAAATGCTATTGTTGATCTTCCATTTATGATTCAGTTGAATAGCGGCACCATCTGGCCCACATTGGGCATCCTCTGTCGTCATCAGATTTATCTAAGGTGTAAAAATCTAACCCTAGCACGCTATTGTGGTAGTTCTTGAGAATTTTATCGAGCTTTACAAACCTCACGTAACGTACCATTCTGTTTTTTGCCCGTTGAAAAGTCTTCATAGCAGACCTGGATCAGTAGTGCTAAAATGCCCGATCCTTACTTGGGATGGATTTATGTTACAGAAATACCTATTTTCTAGTCATTTTTAATAGGAATGAATTTTAGTATACCTTCAAGCATAAATGAAGAAGGGTCAGGAGTGCAAGCGCTGTAGGGCCCGTTACTCAGTCTCGAAACGCTAACTGATGGCTATTGTCAGCCTCGGCTGCTGGGAATATTATTCTCATGACTATTCACATAATCCGGAAACTTTAGCTATCGATGATCTAACTGTGTATTCTTTATCACTGAAATAACACCGAAATACTCCATATTTTCACGCAGAGACCAATAGGCGGATTAACGCAATTGTTTTCTTCAGTTGCATTTTAGGTATCAGATCGGTTGCTCCTTCCTTTATTGTCACTCCTGCAATCTTACAAGGTGAGAATTGCGTGAATTACAATCATAGAAGCCGAGAACATAAGGACAACAATATTTTGGTTCGAATGCCTTCGTGAATTGGGACTCAATCAGGAGTTCTCAGAAGCAAGCACTTAGCATCAAGTAGTGAAACAAGTAGAAATGCCAACAAGGGCATTGAAGTCAGAATTTGTCAGCCAGTCATAACTGGACTTTACAAAAAATCTTAAATTCGAACTTTTATTCCTTGGACAACAAGGCTCCTTGCACAATTGTAGTGCGTCTAACTCATAAAACGCTCAATAAGCCAAGAATGTGGGTTCAAATCCCAAATATCCATTCCAGTTTCCAATTTCCTTGTAATTATTTTCTTTGGTAGTGCTTTTGACGCATTGTAACCGTTGTGGACCATGTGCACCTCGATCTTTCCTCCTCTACTTCAGTAGTATTTCTCAAATTGAATCTAGTAACATAAGGACAACTTTGACTTCATGTTTGACTGAAATCAGCATAGCAAAATAAACTTCTCCAAAACAGTAGACAGCAAAACTGCAAATCAAGTATACATTCAATGGATTTTTTATCAGTCCAGTTCTGTTTTTCCGCAGAAATATGAAGGGAATCCAACTAATCGTGTCTGGTGTACTCAAAATCATCATTGCTGTAGTGCTGTCAATTCGACCTCTCCTTCTCTTGTCAGCGTTGAAGAACCCAGGCGCAGCTGCAGCACCAGCAACCGTCTACGTTTCAGTCGTAAGTCACCTTGGAAATTTGAGGGTTTCAGGATGTTAGTCCCAGTTGTGGGTTTCGGTAATATCATTCAAAATCTATTACCGCTCACAGCTGACAGGCCACTGTGCTCGTGGCTCACTGGTAGAGCGTCTAATGCCCAAAAAATGGTGGTCTGAACCTCAGCTCGTCTAAATCTGAGATATGATAAGGCGAAGGATCCGGTAATGGACAGTACAATCCCCCGCATCTTCGTCGATAATTCACTGAAGTTGAATTATGTCCACATGGATCAGCTGAAATCTCTCTATTTAGCCCTGTTACGGAGCAAACTGTTCAATTCAGTGTTTTATTTATATGCATGAATAAGTGAACTCGTTGACGGCCAGAGCTTATTAAAATGGGTGGTTCAACTCGGGTAACCTTTAAAATCGAAGATAATCAGATTTATTACTTGTGCTCTATTGCTTCGAATGTATGGATTGAACCCGGAAATCCACCTCCTTATTTAATGAATACTTTCATAGATCAGACTGCCTTCTGCAAATCAAATTACCAATCTGAAACCTCCTAAGCTGACCATTCGAGGTTGGAATTTTAAACCACTGTTGTTCCGATAAGAGCTATTTGATTTAAGACCTGCATAAAAGGGAAATGCTTATCACAGGCGCTTATACATTTCTCTATTAATAAAAAGGATAAATGCCTATCTTAACATTAAGCTTCTACGAAAATATACTATGATCATGTTAACAATGTTTTTCTTTTTCGCTGAATTGACCAAATTCTTCAAAAAACAAGGTCTAAATAACTGAATATTTTTTTCCCTGATAAGATTGGTCGTAGTGACCTATATTTGTTTTACGATATGCTTCGTCTTCATTGGATGTTTTAGAAATTGTCCCACTTTTATCTTACACTAAGTAAACTGTTTCCCATAAAATTAAAGGTCACATACCCACAGCAGGAGAGGGATGTATTTCCGACCCAGACAGTCTATGTGCCCGCACCGTACGAAACTTTTGTACCTCCACAGAAATTTGAATAATTCCTGTCGAAGCATGTTATATTATTTCATTTGTGAAATAATGTCTGAGCAAAGGAAATAAAATTTGGGAGTAAACTATTACTTCTTATTTTCCATGCGCTCACCGCAGCCCGAAGTTGACACATTTATTCATGTTGGTGATTAACTTAGATAAGTGTAGTATTATGCTACGCAGAAAATGTTTTGAGTGCAAAATGTTTTGTTGCATCACTCAAATTTGGAAAATAATGTTTTAAACGAGGAAATAAATGCATCTATGAGGGATGGGTATGGACATTATAATTTTTTGTTAAGAAAATCATGGCGATAACTCGCATTCAATGCCACTTGATTAAGAAATAAGTTCCTTCCTCTGGGTCACAACTCTTGATGAGTAGTAACTCTAAGACACTTAAATTCCAAATATTTGATTATTTATGTAACTTTTTAGACCCGATGAAGAGTCACCGAAAGAAAGATGTTTGCCGATGTGACTTTCGAGAAGTATTAATCAGGACGCCAGAACTGCTTGAGCCAGGAAAAAAATTAAAGATATGATCCACATTTTACCGTCACCCCATAGTATTTGGACATTACTCTCTGAGACGGATACATATAGACAGAAAAATGCCTTTCTTTTCATAGTGATTATTAAGTTAAACTAAGTACAGCTAAATCCCAATTAAATCATATTTCACGCTTCATGAATCTTGCAATATCTCATTGTAACTCGATTTAGTGCTTAGTGCATAGGGCTGCACCTGTCCTGAATTATATTCATGACGGTAGGACCGATAAGGTAATGAAAATACCAAACTATTAAGTGTAAAAACTATCTTCTTCTTCGTTATCAGGTGCGTATTATTGCGTGAAACCTATGCATATAGATACAAATGGGCGTTTTTATGCAAAGCGATTATTACTTTAGATAAGCATGGCACGATTTGATAAAAACCTTGCCTTACAAGTGAAATCTATACAGTAGATGCGCTTACTCATATAATCTCGAGTATTTTACAAGGCAAGGTCTCTTAAGCGAAATCAGCACTAAAGAAACAACCGTTCTTAAAAAGACATTTATTGTTCTGGTACTTCGTGTTTACAAACATAGAAATCATTAATTTTAACTAAAATCTCGAAATTAAGAAAATGACTGTATTAAAAATTACCTACAAAAAGCTGAATATAAATTTGCATAACGAATGGGCCACCTAAAAACTACAAGATCAGTACTTAATTAACTTCAGATAAATTCAAAGTTCTCTCTGAACTGGTTTGTTCTGTCACTGACATTTTGGTGAGCTTGACCAGCTTTCCATTTTCAAAGCATCTACTGCTATTATCGATCAGTGTTTTTAATGGCAGGCTGAACTTGTCGGCCTTGAACTTATCAATTTTTCTCTCGGATTCGCAAGGCTAGGAGTTCCGGGATTAAATGCAGATAAATGTGAAGTGCTCACCGGAATAGGCTTGCATTGTGGCTGACGTTTCGGAAAGCTTGGCCAGCTTTTCATTTTCAAAGCGTATTTTGCTAATTTCGATCAGTGCTTTAAATGATAGGCTGAACTTGTCGGTCTTAGACTTATCGATTTTTTCTCGTTGGCTGCCTCGGCCTCCGCGTGAATGTTTGTGCAATTCCTGTGACCTACTTGTGAAAAACTCGGCAGTCTCGGTGGGATTCGAAACCACGCCAGCAAGGTAAATGCTTTAGTACAGCCAACGCTCTAGCCAACTGAGCTACGAGGTCCCACCGGGAGCCGTGAGTTTAATCACACGTGGGTCAAAGGAATTATTCAAATCAGCCAAAATCCTCTTCTAAGGTTTGTGCAGCTTGATGGCCGCTAGTGTTGGGCACAAATTGACTGCTCGGAGGCTAGACCCAAACTCAGCTTGCAGCTCATATTGGAGAGACTGTTCATACTTTTTGACATTCAAGGAGCGACCATAATAGGCCGAGGAACCTCGAAAGCCGAATGACTTACGCTTGAGCTATGGTATTCAGATGCCAACTCTATCAACAGGCATCTAGACCTTCCAAATGCCTTTAAAGTCATGCGTCATTATATGCGTAAAAACCCGGACAATATTGTTTCACCGGAACTAAGGCAAATAAGCAAAGACGGCCCCGTGACGAACACATTATAAGAGGAAGCAGGCTTGAGAGCACCCTCAATGGATGTGGAGTTGCCCAACACCAGCGACCAACAAGCTGCACAAAATTCCACGTAGATACCGAGGCAGTAAACGAGAAAACAAACTGATTAGTCCTAGACTGACAAGTTCAGCCTGTCATTCAAAACACTTATCGATATTAGCAGTATATGCTTTGAAAATGGAAAGCTGGCCAAACTTTCCGAAACTTCAGCGAGAATGCAAGCATATTCCTGTGAGCAATTTACACTTCTCTGATTTTTCTTTCGTTATCTGCCTTGGACTCTGCGTAGATATTTGCACAACTTGACGGCCGCCGGTGTTGGGCGACTTCACATCGTTCAAGGGTGCTTGTAAGCCTGCCTTCTATTCCGGTGGGTTCGTCACGAGGCTATCTTCACTTATATGCCTTATTTCTGGTGTAACGATCTTTTCCTGGTCTTGGCGTTTATAATGACACAGGACTTTAGAGGTGGTTGTTCTAAATGCCTTTTGATAGAGTTGGCATCTGAATCCTGTGCCTTAAGCATAGGTCATTCGGCTTTTAAGGTTCGTCGGTTTATAATGGTCACTACTTGAAGATCAAAAGAGTGGTCAGTCTCTCCAATATGAGCTGCAAGCTCTGAATTTGGGTCAAGCCTCCGAGCCACTTACTTTTGCTCATAAAGGCATGTCTACAATTTTATCCAGTTTCCTTAACGTAGTTGCAGTCCCGTCATTTCAACATATTTGGAAGACAACTGCAGAGGATTTGGTAGGGGACAGTCTGTCCTTGGGTTGCATAACACGATGACAGCGAATCTGAACTGACTGAACTGTCCGTTTACATTGTTGAGACCAGGAAGTGTGTCAGACGTGAAGATAGCAATGTTGTCTAATGTAACTTGCTCAATGTGAGTATGCAACATGAAATCATATTTTTCTGGCATGGAAAGGCTTTTCTTTGCCTTGTGCCAATGTGTTTAATAATTGCAAAAAGATTTTCGATTGTATAAGGATCCGTATTCTTGGCAGGAGTAAAACTTCCTTGGAAGCTGCATGTGGATAGGTTCACCTTTGTCTAAAAACATTTTTGATGCAATGAGGTAAACAGTAGTTTATTTTCTGACGTTTGAAGACTACATTTTATGTTCACTTACGCATTTCTTGGCCAGTTTGCCGTTGTGGGTAACGGCCTTTTTGTGTTACTTCAACTTATTTCGCAGTCTTTGTTCCTACGCATCTCACTAAATTAATTGCAGCGAACTTGCGTCAGTAGTCTATAATTTATGTCTTCATACAAAAGGGTAATGTAAATATTAATTTTTCCCCCTGCTTACAGGCAAATCCTAAGATCTGACTGAAAATATTTACCAATTTATACTCTGATGCCACTTATGTAGCCTACACTGGATAAAAATATTTTTTAGTTAATGAATTTGCAACGTTTCAGCTGCCGGTAGTTTTCCTTTTACTGACTGGCAAAGCAGGTTCTGTCATAGGTGTTCTCCGATATTCCTGCCTTTTCACTGCTGAAAAACTATCCAAAACCCAGAAAGCCTTCAATCATTCAAAATGCATCTGATATATTACCGCATTGTGTTTTGGTCAATTTCCAGTCACTCGAATGCAGTGGAGTTCCTAGTTGATCTAGCAAATTGAAATGAGCAATGTGGGATTTTCCTTTTTTGAAATTATGGTCTTCTCTATAAATTTCTTCAGAAATTGTGAATGTGCTTATATTGATATTTTTTGCTCTGAGTCAGCTAAAATGAGGTATTTCCACTGAAATTATGTTCTGTTTGCATGAATATTCTAAGCTGAGTGTATCTCCAGTGTCTGTAAAAACAAGATAACCCGTCTTCACGTCCCTCACACAAAACTTTCTCTGATCACATACGTACCAATTTCATTTACGACCTTAGCTCTTAAATATGGGGCAGTGCCCTAAAAGTCTAAGCACAAATAATTCACTGCAGTCACAGCCTTGAGCCAAAATAGTTGAGAATTGTTACCAGTGATAGCCTATCAAACTACAAGTTTTGGTGATTCGTTAGTACTTCCAAGATAGACGGACTTTAAGGTACGAAAACTGCATTTTAATGACGATGGGTATCTCAGATATTGTCGTTCTCTAGTTTCACCTATTCACGGGTAGCTTTTTTGATTTACGTTTACAAGACGGGAGATTGAGCAGGATGCTTCGTTTAACCCGCGTCCCACCCACCCATAAACAAGCACACAGTGGTTTGCCAACCAGCACTAGCCTCATAAACTTTCCTGTCACATTAGTGCGTAAGGAATAAATGATTATCTTTGGTTAATTTATAAAAGGTGTGCACTGCACGCTGGATGAAGTCGCAGGTTCAGGATAGGCAGGATAGGTAGTGATCAGGGGTGTTTTTTATAGCCACGTACGTTGGACCTGCGGTCGTGCCGAGCAAACTGTATTAGACGTAGCTTTGTCCTAGGTGTTTTGGAAGATTGATAAATTGTGACCATACTGACGCACTTTCGAAGGCCTAGTGTACATTTATTCGTCCGAAATAAATCTGCTGGGTTATCGCCTTGTACTTAGGCTACATGCTGCGGCGATACCAGATGATCTTACAGCAAATGGGTTAATTTTAGAAAATTAGATCTTTTATTGCTTTTTAAATGTCTGATTTGCAAATCTATGTGTTAAGTTTCCTTTAGTACAGCAAGTACGACTTTAGTCTTTACCTTGTTCGAACTTGCCCATATTATCCTGACATTTACGAATGCATTATGAGAAACAACCAAACTGCTCACCATGTGATAGTTATTTAAAATTTTGTACATATTTAATGATACTTTTAAAGCTGTCTAGCATCTGCTCATGTGTCATTTAGATAGTTTGAGTAATATGTCAGTACTTATATGGCCATTCTTTAGCGCATTAAAAAGTCATAGAATAAGGTTATAATTATAACCCGTTGCATATCCTTCTTTTTCAATTGTTAGTAAATATTGAACGTAAATATTACGAACTTCACGCGAGTTTTCGCTATAAACGTATTTTGCGTAGTATTCCGTGACTTAGGTAGGAGCGGATCGTTCTATTCTCTTTACGTCTTCGATCATAAGCGTTCCGCCAGAACTGAGACCATAAATTTCATCGGTGTAAGTTAAGGGACACTTTAAAATACGCAAAGATAATGGCAACCGCCCAGATTATGTAAAACCCAGCACATTATGAGCCCGATTCATTCGTTCAGTTACTAAGTTTAGTTAATTGCCGGACTAGCAGGCATATCTCGGGTTTCCCTGGCCGGGTTGGCGGATCGATGGACTAAAATAGACAGATGAACCAGACATTGTCAAATATTAATTAATGCCATCGTCAACGCTATAATGGCTTTCACTATTTACGTGTAGTTTTCCACTTAACTATAGCTAAGCCTTAGTAAAATTATAGTTGGAATGCCAACACACATGCCTTCCTAAGTACTCACTTGTTGTGTGCCATGACGCCGATACCTTTCTTGTACAACAGAAAATCAAAAAAACATAACAAGTGCCTGAAAAACTTCATAAACGCAATATTTTTATAGTTATCATATGTACTTTTCTGAACAACTTGCGCGGTAACTTAAATAAAGATTGATTTGCCGCCTTTTTTTGGATCAGGTGCGTAGAGCGCAGCCAAAAAAATAGAAGAGACATCTGAATGCGCTAGTTGCACTTTCTGACAATATTCGTTTCTAAATTCTAAAAATTGTGCGATATGAAAAGGCATCTTGACCGAAATTTACTTAAAGTTCTGATTACTTTAAAGGGTTTTAGCGGCCAAGGACGTCGAGGAAGACACAGTCTACTTAACCTAAAACGCCGAGGATATATTTCAACGGCAAAATAACTGAACAGGTTCACTGGATATTTAAGCTTGCATTTGCATACAGTCCAAGTAGGAAAAGAGGCAGGTGTATGAGAAAGATGTACGAACGATAATGAACGTTGAGGTTGTCTGTAAAAATATAGTTTATACGAAAGTGTACGGTGCTACAACATTATATGCTCCGTCTGGATAGAGGGGTAGACACAGACATGTTGGCTTATTGGCAAACAACCGTACAAAAGGGTCATGGGAGGGAGAAAGTGTTGTTTTTAGTGTTGCAACAAGGGGTATATACGATTGCGAGGAAGAGGGGTGCCAGTCATCTTCACCAGCACGCGATTACGCAAGCTCCATCCCAGATCCAGCCAAAAGGTGACTTAAGTCTATTTTAAAAAACCTGGTCATCGTTTTTGGCGTTTCAAGGGTCCATCTGCAGATCATTCCGAGTCAAAAAAATATATCTGCAGACATTTTCAATCTTAAAAACACTTGATTTGTTGCCTCATGTCCAATAGTGCGTTTATAGCGTTAGCTGTAATAAGTCTTATCCCCACTGTCGTAAACTCAAATCTCATTGGGGGTGCTGAGGTTCTCACAAGTTTAGCAGCTCAATTAAAAAGATGTCAGTTTGTAGAGCGATAGAGAGAAAAAAATTGTAGATTCTTGGTGTTAATTAAAGCTCAGTCGTGAGTATTGGAATATTCTGTCGCAGAGATAATTATATCACTCGAACTTAGGTAATGCTCAAAACAGAAAAAGTGACAGTCGGAGGGAGAAAATTTTAGTTGCCATTTTGAGCCCCACAGAGAAAGGGCAGACAAACCTGTACGACATTCGTTGATGAACGCTCACCGATTTTAAGCGGAACTCACTCGTCTTATTCTGACTTGGGGCTCCTTCTCAAGCACCGCCCGCGGCTGAATGGCAGCTAGTAGTTGTAGAAGCTGATTAACAATGCCCATTTAGACAAAGGAGACTGGAAGGACCAGTTCTGCTTAATAAGCCCTCATCGGCCAGTCATTACAAACCCCAGGTGGTGACCCACCCGAAGCTTGAACCCACGACCTTTTGATCAAAATTCCATTGTTCGAACCATTGAGACACGCGCTCATTGTCCTGTCAGTTTTAATTGGGAATATGGACCTTCGCTTATAATTTTTCATCAATCGTGAAAAGAACTCACGCTTCTTCTTCTGTCTTGGGGCTCATTCGCGAGCCCCAACAGCAGCCTTACACTGGCTATTAGTAGTAGAAGCAGAGTGAGTTCCATTTATTTTTTAAACTGGCAAGACAACGAGCCCGATACTCAACGGTTAGACTGTTGGAGGTGTAGTTAACAGGTCGCTGGTTCGAGCCTAGGGTGGGGCACTACCTGAGGCAAGGTTTGATTAACTGATGTCGGCTTATGAGCCAGAAATGGCCATTCCAGTCTTCCTTGTTTTTTTCAGCGTTCCTAAATCTGTATGAGTTCGTTCTTTTCTGATTCGCAATGTGGTTTTGAATAAAGATAAGATGATTTAGGTGGCGAACATAAATGAGGGACTATATCCTATCATGTGCTGGCAAAATATCACCAATATAATGGACGGAGAAAAATACATATTTTTTATTTGGTGCCCATTAGGGAACCGTCACGAATTGGTTTCCAGAATGTGTTACCCATGAGCCTAGCTACGGGATACCAGGTACGTCCACAGTTTGCGGAACATGGAACGGCCTTTAATTACGGTTAACCCTCGAACTAATCCGGATTTTGGATCTGGCAAATTAGCAGTCGCGGACCAGATGTGACAGTGCTACCGGGGTACGACGGTCTGAGGTCCTGCACGCCAAAAGCCTTTAAAAAAGCCGCAATACCCGATGCTTGCACTGTGACATGGCGAGTGTGATCCATCCCTAACCCTAGTTCAGTGGTGCGGGTAAATAGTATGCCAGTTGGACTACTCAATCGGAATCGGACCCTTGGTATTGGATGCTTGAATGTGCGAACGCTCCTGGACCCTGGTTCCCAAATTCTGATGGCGCGCAGCCTTTATCAGTACAACATAGATGTGTGCTACCTGTCAGAAGTTCAAATACCTGACTTAGGTTATCTGGAAATAAAGATCCTGGGAACCGACTCACACTTCCTGTTGTATCTCAGTGGCCCTCGGGACTTTTGTGGTAAACATAGTGTGGCGATTGCCCTTCCGCACCAAGTGAACCGTGCACTGCTTGCTTGGGAACCAGTCCACGAACGGATGGCCTATGCGCAACTGAAAGTTTACTTCAAAAACATCTCTGTCGTCTCCATGTACGCACCAACATCCGATGCTGAACAGCGCGACACAGAGACATTTTACTTGCAACTGCAAGCATGAGTTGAAAAAACCCGTGCCGTGATCTGCTAATTTTGCTGGGGAATTGAATGGCCCGACTGGACGTGGTGACTCCACTAACAGTCATCTTATTGGCCGTTTTGGGCTTGATTCTTAATGAGGAAATTTTGAGAGTCTGCTAAACTTTGCTGATAAGAACTGACTGTCTGTCATAAACACTGGCTTCCAGCACCGCAACGAACATCTGCTGACCTGGTCTTCAAACGATGTTCAAACGGCCAGTCAGATCGACTACATCATTGTTATTTAACTGTTCCGCAGCTTATTTCACGACAGCATCTCGATTTGTTGTGCCGAGACTGGTAATGCCTATGGGTCCAACCATGTTCTCGTCCGTACACGCTTGAAAGTGCACCTATCATCCCCACCCAAAATTTCACGTGCTAAATGCCTCGATGTCACCAAAATCCAGCAACCCGGCACTGCCGAGGCCCTGGACAGAGATATCTGGTCTTGTTTCAGTACCCAAAGAGACGGAGGTCGGAAGTGCGTGGTCAACATTGAAAGCATTAGTCTATGGTGCAGCTGAGATAATCCTTGGGTTTACTCAGCGACGCCATAGTGATTAGATTAGCCGAAGAACCCTGCAGTTATCTGCCCAGACGGCTTAAGCCAGGTCCCACAACGATGTTTCCTTCCGCCAACTCCAAAAGATGATGGCAAAATCGGCTATGGAAGACCGGAAGAAATACTGGGTTTAAATATCGACCTCGCTGAAGCAGGTCTCAAAAGTAGGTGACACTCTAAAACTCTACCAAATTATCTGCCAAGTTATTTGTACGCCTTCTACACTGACCATCTCTGTTTGTGACGTGAATGACACCTTTATTGCTGAAAACCCGGTCAAGGTCGAGCGCTGAAGTGAGCACTTCGAGAACCATCTCAATTTCGATACCGAGCCCAGAACCCCCTTAAGACGTGCAACGGATTCTCCTCCCTGACCTGCCTATGCACTGTCATGCGACCCCTTTTCTGAAGGAGAAGTCACTGATGCCATAAGAAACTTGTGCAACAACAAGGCACCTGGAGAAGACGGTAAACCCTATGAAATCTAAAAGTATTGTGTCGACACACTGGTGCCCTGGCTCCATGAAGTACTTGTACAAGCGTCGAAAGACATGGTGGTTTCTGATGACTGGGGCTCAGGCATCCTTGTGCATGTCGACAAGAAGGGAGACAAAACGAGATGCAAAAACTACCGTAGCATAAGTCTTATTGACTTTGCTGCTTAAATCTTAGCTATTTTTCTTCTCAGGCGATTTCAAGCTGTGCGCGACTTTAGGACGAGGCCCAACCAAGCCGGATCGCGTGCTGGGCGTGGATGTGCGGACCAAATATTCACGCTTAGGTGCATCCTTGAATCCCGCCAAAGGAACTATTAACCGACGGCCATCTGCTTCGTCGACATCGCCACCGCGTTTGATTCCGTCCATCGTGAATCCTTATGGCGGATAATGGCACTAGATGGTCTACCATCGAAAATCATCGCCATGATCAAGGCATATTACAACTCAACAACTTCACGAGTTTTGGTCCATAAAAATCTTTCACAAGCATTCGATATCTGGTCTGGCGTTCGTCAAGTTTGTATTTTGTCGCCCATCCTGTTCAAATACGCTATCGATTGGTTTCTTGGGAAGGCCCTACATGAAGAGGACGGTTTTGAGCATGCACCTGGAAACCGGCTGGCTGACCTGGAATATGCAGATGATATCGCCTAACTAGCTTTAAACCTTGGTGATCTGCAGGCTATGTTGTCGTGAGTAAATGAAGTCGCTAAAGTGGTTGGTTTGTCCATAAACGCTGGGAAGACCAATGGTTTTCAAGCTGTATCTTTGTCCAGGAGAAAGCACCTCTCGAGGTTGATGGCTTTCAACTTGAAGAGGTGGACAGTTTTAAATACCTTTGGGTGAGGTTGCTGCCGAATGGACAGAGTAAGGTTGACATTATCTCGCGAATTGATGCTGCTCAACGTGTTTTCTCAAAACTTAGAAAGTATCTGTGGACCCGACGCGAAATTTATATTGCTACAAAGATTCGCGTGTACAGTGCGTCCGTCTGGTCTGCCCTTCTCAATGGCTGTGAATGCCGGGCTAAACGCGTGGAAGATGTGTGGAAACTGGAGGCCTTTGACCGACACTGCTTGAGGACCATCCTTCGAGTTATGGTACACTGACTTCGTCTCAAATGAGACATACGGCACTCGCTGCGCAAACATCGCAAGGATATCCCAAGCTATCCAAGAACGATGACTGAGTTGGTTTCGGGCACGTTATTCGCCGTCCCACTTCACGAGCTCAGTGTTACTGCCCTTGGTCCGACCGCACTGCAATTGAGCGTTGAAGAGGGTCAGCTCAAAAGCCTGGCTCGACACGGTTCGTCAGAGACATGGAGCTGTTCTTGGACCTTTGTTATTCGGCGAAGAGAACGGATTGGAGTTGTCGGGTCTGCTGCCGCATGATCGTTATGCATGGAGAGGCACAATCCGTGATATCATCGAGGCCGGATAGATCGGGCGTGATCGCAGCCGTAACAAGTACAAGTGAAGTATTTCGCCTGAGACTCACACAAACTCAACTCAACTTTTTCTCGAAACTGCACTGCTTTTTGTCTGCCAGACAAGGATAAAGCCATCATCAATTCCTGAGATCAAAGTTACCCCGTCAATTCGCTTCTGCGTTTTTCCACCTATTCGCCCTAATTAAAGACCAGTCTTTTTGTCCATTTGCAAGTCTTCCTATCTGCTTATTATCCTTTGTCTAAAACGTTTTGCGTCTTTCAAGGCATCCATGTCCTCAGGGGAACGGTTAGTTGTGTGCTGGATGGCTTTCGTGAGAAATACTTCAGCGTCCTGGTCGCAACCAATGTCATCGAGGAGGGTCTTGACGTTGCGCCTGCAATGGTCATCAAGAGTTGATCAGGTTGCCAACTTTTAGGTCTTTCATCAGTCACGGGTCGAGGTCTTTATGTATATATCCTCGCCGTTATTGTTTGTTCCTAGTGGTTTTATTCCTGCGTGATAATGTGTGGTATCAAAAATCGTCCATTAAAAACATTACTAATTTTCGGCGATGATATCCATGTAAAAATTTTTAAAGTCGAGTTTGGCAAACGTACGCTTTCGATTATTTGGCGGGCTTTTGGAGTTGAGCCGCCATCTTTCGCTCTCTCGCATGTGAATCGCATCTTATATGTCACGTCGATCGGCCTATTTCACCCATTATATGCTTCAATTTTAACACTATTTGTTTTATTCCAAACAACAAAAATGAGGTCATCAGCGCACGACGCTGGCACCATTTTGAAGGAAGGCCACATTTTCGATATTTTTGAAATGCATTCAAGGACGATTCTTCACGGCGAATGGAGGACCTTTTTAGCTGGAAATTTTTGGAATTTTACTTTCAAAAATAAAGCGTAGCTCTCTCTCTCTCTATTCATCATCCTTAGGCCTTTACAATAATATAACGAGCAGATACAGTAACAAAAGTTTAAACAACCAATAAGCAGTATGTGGCAGAGGGTGGAAGGCGTTCGAGAGTTCGGACGTTTATGGTTTTTGTCTTATAGGGGCCAGTGATGATAGGTGTACGACAATTATCTATGTTACTGCTTCGTCGACTGTGACGCGGCGTCGCAGGAGGTGTGAACGCAGATGATGAGTTTGTTTTCGAGCCAAGGAGTGCCTTAGGGTCCACTACAAACGCTTTTTGCGAGCATAAAGTTGGGTTTTGTCAACCGTATAGCCACTGCCTCTGCCGTCGCATAGTATCCGCTGACGCAAGGAACTTGGGCTATTTCGTCGGCATTTGTTTTATAGATTACTCGGGATGCTTGGTTTGCCGTCTACCTGGTGACCGCTGTCAACAAATGAACACAATTGCGCTCGAGATGGACTTTACCGTGCCTTGATTCCAGCCAGACAGGATGGTGCTCTTGCATCCGCTTGGATAGGCGTCTAGTTATTATATCCTGCTCCACCGGAGCAGAGTGAAGGCGTAGATGCACATCGAAGAGGTCTGAAACGGCAGTCTATTCTTGCCTTCAAGGCGAGGAAGTGGTGTTTGAGAACACTAGTCTTATCTCAGCGGCTGGGTACGTGCGCAGGATAGCAGCGTTTAAGCGACGATGTAGAAGTTCGCTCACCGGATCCCCTCGAAACGACAATGCGAGAAATAAGTCCTTCTCAGCCGTCGGCACGTCCGATTTTGGGGGAGGTTCCTCCATATACTTACGGATAAACTTCTCGCATTTGTCTTTTCGAGATCACGGTGAGCGAACTTCTACATCGTCGCTCGCTACTACTATCCTGCGCTGCCGACACGGTAATTTATTCGTTCTCGGCGCCATACTAACAAGCGGCGAGCGGAAGTGAACTTGGCGGATCAAACCTCTTCGATGATACATCTATCCTGAGTGGAGCAGACTCGACACCTATCCAACGGATAACCATCACAACTGAATCGAATTACAGTAAGTCCGCATCAAACTTTAACTCATTTGTTGTCGGTCACCAGGTAGGCTTATCAATAGCATTCCCGGCAATCGCAAAAATGCCGACAACCGCAATTCTATTATTATCACTGAATATTCACGGTAAACAATAATGAACACTAACATTATTGCCTCGCAAAGTGTTTATGAAATAATCATAAGGTATCGCAACAATGTGTTTCTTACCACCGTTAGTTTTTAGGGATGTTGGACGTTGTTGGCGGCGGGTGCGGTACAGGTCGGGCGCGGCTACCGCAGGCGTCGCGCGGACACTCGAGACGGTTCCACGTAAAATCAGTCCGGGAATTTAAGTTGCCCTTCTGGGCTGCGTCTTTGCCCAGAGCGTGTTTTATTTCCCGTAGCATGAGACATTTTCAGATGTAAAAATGTTGGGGGTCAGTGATACCTTTCTGGTTACGCAGGTCCCGAGATGGTGAAACGCGATTATCATTTCCTGACTGGATGGGTTTGGCTCTGGGGCCGAGCTTGTGCGCTCACTCTTACTACGTTCCTAATGACCCGGAAGACAAAATATAAAGTGTCAAGTAACTGCGAATCATTTCGCCGACTCGAAAGGTGGGTGAAGTACCGGCTTTTCGCAATGCTGTTGGCTGACTGCTTGTTCTGATTCTTATATCGCCAGTGGCTATTAGACTTAGGCTGATTTTGTTGGTGGCGATCAATGCTGTTAAGTGGGTAATTGGTCTCGCTACTTAGCGCCGTTAGCATTCCCAGGATCTGGCAGTCGAAACCGCAGAGTTACTCCTACAAAGCAAATACCATGCAACGGAGAAGAGCCTCGCACACGCCCATGTTAGCCAAATCTCGATACTCTCTCAGAACGTACTTCGCGTTGGTTAATTTTTATACAGCGGAAGCAAATTCACAGGCACACAGTAGTTCACCGATCTCGGGACTCATAGCTGAAGCGGTCCTACAAAGGCTGTAATCACTGATCTCCCAATACCACAAACCGAATTTGTGGGCTCGTTGTGGACCACCATCATCATCGTAAGAGATCAGTGATGGCGTTCAAGATACCTCAATGGCGTCTTCCCAGACGTCAATTCACGATGAAGAACAAAACCAGCTGGCTTTCCTTGGTATTCGGCGATAGGTCATAAGATTGTGGTGGCTGAACAATATTCAAGGAAAAGCAATAAATACAGCGCATAACGCAGCAAACTTCAACAACAACAACTAATCAGTCTAATCACCAGTTGCGTGAGCACCTATATCAGCGATATTGCAATCCACTGTAAACAAAGCTCGCTTTACCGAATCCGCAAATTACAAACAAAGATGCTCAGAGCAAATAACTACCCACGCGACTTTGTTGACAGCCACTATGCCTAACCAAGGCGAAGACCGAACCACACAACCTCAAATTTTGGCGACGCTACAGTACGTGAAGAACGATCCTCAAGAAACCGTTAACCGCCTTCTCCACACCACTCGGAGTTGGAGTTTCCACCGACGACAACTATCAGGTGCCAAAATGAAGCCAAAGACCTGCTGCCACGATGAAGGCGTTCTGGAGTCGTTTACCGAATCTGGTTACCCAGTTACCGGACAAAGCTACGTCGGGCTGGGGACTGGCTGCGCACGGATGGCCGGGCTCGCGGCGGCGGTCGGGAGGAAGGACGCTATCGGATTAAACTTATCGTGCGATGGGCCCCGGTCGCGGCACCGGGTTTGCGTGGGGCCGAAATTCTCCCAGGGGCTGACAACCGCGTGCGCCGTGAACTGCTTGAGTCGTGGTTCGCGACCCGCAGTCGATAACTAAGCGCAATGACCTTGTGGCTCCGTTTTTCTGTGTTGCGATTTTGCCTGGGCAAAATTGCTGCCCGCAGGCAGGATGGTGATCCAACAGTCCAGCGACAACGAAACCACGATGCCAGTAATTATCCTCCGGCAATCGACGGCGGTGGTGGAGTCACGAGACTGAGCGATGCGGGTGCGGTAGATGGTGATGGTCGCGTCGTTGCGACAAATGGACGCGGGCGCTTGTGACGTTGGCGGGGCTTGACCGGCAATACGCGCCTGGAGTACTTTGGCGATGTAGGTAACCTTTTCTGCAACTTTCTGGCGGTGGGTTCGAGAGAATCGAATATCAGGCAAATAAATATCATGGTCTGGTGATCGCTTCTTATTCTCCTTCTTCTTCTTCTTCTTCTTCTTCTTCTTCTGGCCCTGGCTATTTCTTCTTCTTCTTCTTCTTCTTCTTCTTCTTCTTCTTCTTTTTCTTCTTTTTCTTCATCTTCGTCTTCTCCTTCTCCTCGCTTTTTTTCTTCTTCTTCTTCTTCTTCTTCTTCTTCTTCTTCTTCTTTGTTTCTTCTTCCATCTTCTTTTCTTCTTTTTCTTAATCTTCGTCTTCTCCTCCTTTTCTTCTTCTTCTTCTTCTTCTTCTTCTTTTCTTCTTCTTCGTCTTCTTTCTTGGAACTGCTTCCTGAAGCCTCGCCTGTTCGTTTCTATCGGCTATGATGTCTCTCTGCTGATACCGCTGTCAATGAATGCCGCCTTGTGCCCCTCTGTCCGGTCCGCGTAGTATTAGATGCTCTGGTTCAACTGGGGAGCTACGTCAGGGCAGAGCGTTATTCGAGTTACGCTCCATAACAAACGCCGGCCATGGAGGCCAGCGAGTGTTCCCAAGTGATGATAGGTCCAAATGAGTAAAGGTTATTTAGTGATCGATCCTTCCATGGATCCTCTTTGGGCCATTTGGCGGGCGAGAGGTAGGCCATCTGCATTCCTTCTTTAATTTTTGCATCCTCCTGCTGGGCAATGGGGTGGGGTGGGGTGTGAGCACATCTCTTTTTCTCAAATTTCCACCCATGATCAACACCTATACTCTTTACCATCTCTCACGACCTTTGCGTATGTGTGTTTGCCCACCTCATTCTTCATGGTTAAAGTATTTTTACCAAAAACTCACCTGCAAATTGTGGGATCAAATGCTTGCCTTCTCTCTTCAGCTTTCGTTAAGTGCCTTTTGGGAATGTGTATACAGGCTGTCAGGTTGTGCTGCAACGCATTTCTAATGTGATCACGTTGGTTTCATTGATGACATCCGTTAGCCTTTTTGATCAGAATCTACTTACCCACATACCCTTCTATCACCAAAGAACTCCACTGTAGCACTATAGGGATCGCTGCATGTCGCTCCATCGAGGAAGGAGGAAGGATGCTATTCAAATTCTGTCTCCATCATCACTAAACAATCATCCCCTTTACCATTCCGATGTTGTCGACCTCATCATCCACCCCAGCGAGTGCAGGCTCAGTTCAATAGGTAATTGCCGATATCTTAAAACCCTCTTGTCAGTATGCTATCCCAAAGTAGTTTTAACATTGTCATTACAACTTCTGGTCACCTTCTTTTTAGCGCCCTTGGTTTTAGATCCCGCTTTACGCCATGCGGTAATTTTACGACCAATAGGAATCTCTAGCTGATAATCAAACCAACTGGCAACCTCCTGAAGTTGTCAGGCTGTCTGACTTTCGATGGCCTGGTTGCTAATTTTTGCAGACCACGGCTGGGCAAATGTGCTTTTGGCGGCTTGGCCGTCAGGGCAGCCAGTAATTTTGCGCCCTTTATCCCCTCTCCTCTCTGCCCTCTCCCATCCTTATAGGTATGTTTCCACTCTGAAAACGGATGCCTCCTGCACCCTGAAGATTCTTTACTCCCACAAAAATGTCGCTAGGTGGGTATCAAGTTCAGATGCTGCACCGCCACCCCATGTCCGCTGCAAATTATTACTGTGGAGTCAACTTCTCCTCTTCTTTCTTTGCTCTGTTGCTCTTCGTTTCCGTTTGCTCTTTTACGTTGGCCACTTTCCTGCACTCTGGCCTTTGGCGCCGTGATTCCCCCTCCGATGGGTGGGATCTTGTTTAAACCGGGGTTGCGGTGTTTAAACGTCCGTGCCGGGTTAAGCATTAGCGCGGGTTTTAGGGTGAAGCATAGGTGGGCTGGTGGGTGATGCGTGATGCTTGGCGTGGCTCGGATCAATAAGGTGCATATTCGCATGAATGCATGTACAGCCCTTGTGGCAGGTTTTGTTGGAGGCTTCCTTTCTGGTCCGTTTTATTACCTTTGCTACCATCATTGGGGCACTGCGCGTAACATTTACGCAACGCAAATGTCCGTAAGACGCTGGATGTTATCCTGATGGAGTGTGTGGTTTGCCAACGCTCGACGAATAATCAGTCTATTCTGAAGTTAGAGGTTGGTGTTATAACGTAATCCTGATGGATGCTAAAAGCGGTCAAAAATCACTTTCCTCTTCAGTCGCAGGGTCTTTGTGTTCCTC